>CM068374.1:476791180-477391180 GCA_034769895.1 Magicicada septendecula
CCCCTTCCGGTGGCTACACACTAATCGTATGCGTGCCATACGAGGTGTGTGTGTGTGTGAGTGTGTGCGTGTCACATTACATGGACCACGCCCGGGACATTCCCCGGGGCGAGCATACAAGTCAATTGTATCATAAGCATTGTAATATTGTTTACGTGCCGCTAGCTATTACAGCAATAGTGACTGTGTCTCATATGTACTATCAATCATTATGGATGTTGTGTATTGTTAATATGTTTGTGTGATTCAAATTCTGAGAACCACAAGTGTCATTTATAGTGTCAATTATTCTATATATGTATTGTATTTTCTAAGGGTCAAACATTATGAAATTCATTGGGGTTGTTATGTCAATATCATGGGGAAATTATTGTATTTTTTATGGTGTTATCACTTGTTATTGTAATGCTTGGCAAATATCAAGGGGTATTATTTGGGAAAGATCAATATCTACTTAATTATTGTATTATTGTGCGTATTGTATTACTATTATGTTTTGAGTAATTTTAACGTCAGTAAGCCCTTGCTATTGGCGTAAGGGTCAATTTATTGTATGCTTGGTGATTGTTAATTGAATTCATATTATGTTTGTTATGTCATTGCTCTCTGGCCAGTGCGCCAATTATTGTATCGCTTACGACATGTAAGTTTAATTATTATATTGTTCAATTTAACCTTTAATGTACAAAATCGTCCCGATTTTGGCGGGCAGTATGTTTAAACTTTGTACTGGTTTATCAGCTGTAAACGGTCCACCACCGTATACGGCACGCGCGGATGACGTCACGCGTTTATCAAACGTTGCAGCCGGCCAGCACCGCCGACTGCAAGCCAGTTTAGTTCAGTTTATAACAAGACTCCGAGCGCAACTCTCGTAAAACACTTCTCTTCCAGCCGTGGCTTCTGGATATTTTTTAGCATGCATTTATAATATTTCATTTCATTCAACTACCTGCGTCCATCTACAATGGACCACGATTTTATTCAAAATTAATTTCGGGCGTTATTGCCTCAAATGCATCCGCACGTGCCGATCGTAATTAACAATCAGATTTTTTCAATAAACGAATGTTCAACATCTTTAATACAGTCCACTTCTTTCTAACAAACAATCCAGCCTTCCTCATTAGCGTCTTTGGAATAACTCACGATTATTCAAGAGCTTCCAAACCGCAACATCCGGTTTGCTATCATCTTGTAATTCTTTTGTCATATCGTCCATTTTCTGACATAATTTTTTATAACTATTATCCACCTTCTTATTGGTTTCTTCTATATTGGTAACCTTGGTGTTTACTTCGGCTTTAAAACGCTGTATTTCTCGTTCAGTCTGACTCCATCTTTCGTCAGCTTTTGTAATCTTTTGTTCTATTACCGTTATTTCCTCTTCTACCTTCTTGCAGATTGTTTCATTGTTCTCTACTATTTTCTGACTCAATTCTTCTTTTAATGTTTCTATCTTTCGGTCTAATCTGTCCATATTTTCCTGGTTAACCTCCCTTAATTTTCTCTGAATAATTGGTTATCCTCTTTCAATTCTTCCAACTTCTCCCCCATCTTTTCTTCCATCTTCTTATTATTCTCTCTTAACTCTTCCCTCAACTGTTGGTTGTCATCTTCCATCTTCTTACTATTTTCCTCCATCTTCTCTTCCATCTTCCTACCGGTTTCTCCAATTTGGTTACTCAGTTCTTCCTTCGTCGATTTGTTGTTTTCTTTCATTTTCTTACTCATGGATTTGTTATCCTCTCTCATTTCCATTATAAGCCTGAACATTTCTTGCATAGTTGCGTTCTCTGTTTGTTTTGGTTTTTCCGGTTGTTTCTCTTGTTGTTGTGGTATGGGTTGGTTCAGTTCCGCCGGGGTTGATATGATCTCCCTATCTCCCGCTGGATTCTCCTCCTTGTTCTCTATGTCTATCTCCTCCTCGGGTTCTGCCGCCCTTTTCTTGGACGTCGCTCTCCTTGACATTTCGATCGCTTTCCTGACTTGTTAACAGCTGCCAAGCTAAAAATAGGAAATTGGGCAACTTGTCCTTATCTTATAGGCCTATCAATTCCTATTTTAAGCCCCTAAAGTTGAGCGCCAATTTGTAATAAAACAAATTTATGTTAATTACAAATAATAATTGGTTAATAAAAATATTTTATTTTTATATTTAATTAATTTTAATTGATGTAGTTGTTTCTTAATTGTTTAGATTCAATTAATAAAAAATATACTGTTTAATGACTGTGTGTGTTCTGATGTAAAATTATTTATTTCTTCTCTTCAAATAGATTATCTAAGCCGTATCGATTGCATGTAGCAGCCAAATTAAAATCTGTTCTTCTTCTTCTTCTAGCTCGTCTACTTAAGAAGTTCGCTTTTTCTCTTAAATAATTAATGTAATTTAAATTAAGGCTTAGCTGATCAATAAAACAGTATTAAAACAATAAATGAGTTTATTTGTCAAACAATTATTTGAATTTGCCGCAACGGCTTGAATCTGATTCGATAAAAAGTTACAGTTCGATTAATTTATATATGCAAAATATTTCAATGTAATTATTATACTATAAGGTTCTTTTAACTGCAGAAATAGTCAGGAAAGGCAAGAGAATTCAATACTTACAAGGTATTAAAAAAAACATATTCATGAAAAAGACAAAATGATAAAGTGTAATGTATATTGCAACATGACATAAGGCAGTGAAGATCCAATGATATTTAACTATAAAATAAAAAGCTGAAGACAAGAATAAGAGGCAAAAACTTATAAACTCAGAGATCAATAACCCAATAACCCAAATGACCAATAACTGATAAACTGACAATGACCTGACACAATAGATCGGATAAATACCAAAAGGAACCACAGAACAATGAAGAAGAAGCTAAGACCTAAATGTAATCAAGACATTAAGAATGAACATTGTAAATCCTGAATAATGACCATTATTCTGTAGGTTAACAAATAAACTAATGTAATTAGAGTGGAGATGAGATTTACTTAGGTTAATAATGTTAATGAAAGATAATAATGTTATGTATATTTTATTGATGAAGGAATGTGTTTATAAATATAAGTTAGGGAATTAATAATACACACACCCTAATAAATAGTGATGAATATAATCAGAATTAGTAAACATACACTAAGGCAAATCAAGGCCACAGTTAATTACCAAAAGTGATCATTTGTGAAGGGAAAATAAAATAAACAATTATAATCAGTAACCCCATAATGATACTAACATCAAAAACAACCCAGTGAATAATTAAGTGAGTGGAAGAAGGAGTATATTAAGGTAAAGTGGTGACATGTAGTGAGAGCATGTGCACCTAGTAAGTGAAAGTGTATAAGTCAAAAACCTTCTATGAAGGAAAAAGTGTAGTTGGTGAACTTCAAAAAGTGTTCTAATTAATAAACTGTGTTAGAATAACAGGAAGACCAGTGATAAACTTTGTATTAGTAAGTAAGAGGAACTTATTATAATATAATTACAGTAAGCCATAGGTAATAAGGATTATAGGATAAGATAGAATTTAAGGCATTGGAATGAAGGACAGACAAGAACGATAGACACTTTTTCTAGTGAGGGAATGGAGGAATAGTATATATTGTGCAAAGTATAAATTAATGATGGTATAATAAGGATGTTGTTATGTTTTAAAAGAACCAATATAATGTAATGAATTGTTAATTGAACCAGATAGTAGAAGGAAGCAGAAAGGTAGTTAGAAGTTATTTCAGGCTTGAACCTGTAAAAAAAAAAATGTTTATTACTATAATAAGAGGTGGAGTTAGGAACACCAAAGTTTATTGCTTGTTTTGTTTAAAAAATTGTGTTAAAAATACCAAATGTAAAGGTAATAAGTTACTAAGAAATGTTAGATAGTAGTAGAGCAAAATCTAGGCTCTAGGCCTAACTGTTAAATAAGAATTTAGTAAATTTGAGAACAAATAATAGTCCAATATTAAAACAGAGTATACCAAATGTTTAAACAAATTAAGTGAGTATTCCTAATGCCAAAAGTTATGAATAACAGCCTATTTTGAATAAAATATATGTAAAATATAAATATGAAAAATAACAAAAATGTAATTAGCTACTCAAAAGTGACCATGAGGGATATCAAAATGACCCTTATGAAAAATTATGAACAATGGTACTCATGTAATAAACCTAGCTATTAATATAAGATAGAAATCTTCATTTGAAGATATTTTGTAAAATTAAACTAAAATAAGACGTTAAAACATAACAATGACTTAAATTAATGACCAATGAGAATTAGCATAATTTATTAGGTAACCATAGCAACCGGAAATGTTTTGCCAAAAAACCGTTAGATTTCCGATAGTCCATTATTGACCGACGCCGAGAGCGGATTGAGTAGCTCTCACCACAAAATTTAATTCCAAATAAGTGGATTTTAACCAAAATCAAAGGAAAGGAAGATTATGATAGCAACCCAGGGAATCCTGGATAATATATTGCGACAGTACAAATAAGTGATGTACTGAGCATGAAATATAAAAATTTAAATTTACTTAATAAACTGTAAATAATTAATAATATATTAGAAATAAGCATGTTATGGATTGCAAGCTTGACTCAGACAAAAATATGAACAGGTGTTTCGACCTGAATCAACGTGCACACACACACAAATGTAACTGAAAGTGTGTACACCAGTATTTTGCTAGGTGTGTGAACGCAGGTCTCTGCAGGCAAGTTTGCCACCCCAGTATGAATAATTGCACAATGACTGTTTTTCCGTAATTATTCATAAACTAGAATTAATAATTAAAATCCAAAAGCACCATAAAATGTAAATAAATTTAATAAATACTGTGTGCGAAAACCACGCGAAAGTGACACGCAGTACAAGTGCAATAGTGAAATAACTGTGTACAAATCAAAAGGGTTAAGTTGCAATGTCCAAAATTACAATGAACATGTGTTGTAAAATTAGTTATAAGATAAGTATAAAAAAATACTTACAGGACTCTGCAATTCGCAGAAATATAAAAAATAGTGAATTTGACAAAGAGTGGGGGAACTGACGCCAAAGACAGTTTCTAACATGTCGATTTTGTATCACTGAAGGGTGTCGACCAAGACATGGGTATAAATAGGACACGCAAGCTTCAGTGGTTCTCTTTCTTGAATCATCCACGATGCAGCGGGAGCTTATGCCCGTCAGCACGGCATATTAATTAATATTTTTTATAAACAGTTTAAATTGCCAGTTATGTACAAATACGTAACCAAGCTATAAGACAAACATTGTAATTAATAACAGCATTACTGAAGAAGTTCCATAGCGATACGATGCTGAACAAGAGAAGAAGTTCCATAGCGATACGACGCTGGACAAGAGAAGAAGTTCCATAGCGATACGACGCTGGACAAGAGAAGCAGTTCTATAGCGATACGACGCTGGACAAGAGAAGAGGTTCTATAGCGATACGACGCTGGACAAGAGAAGCAGTTCCATAGCGATACAACGCTGGACAAGAGGAGAGGACGAGAGAGTGAGAGACAGCCGACGCTGGACAAGAGGAGAAGAGAGACAGCCGACGCTGTAGGCGAGACGAAGACGAACACCGATGGAACAAAAAATGATCGAGTATGATTGACGACAATAAGGTGATAGACAACTTATTCATATCTTAATCATACACAGTATACAAAGACAGTTAAAGACATTAATATTTTATTTAAAAATAAGAGTAATATTTCTTGTATAGTAGAGTTAAAAATCATAGATGTTTAGAAATACGATTAACGTAACAAGAGCTCAAATTAATATGATATAAAATGATTACAAAGAATATAAATAAAAACAATTAGTATTTGAGAAAACAGTACTGAGAAGTAATAACTATTAATCTTTTGAGTACGTACCATATATAGAAAAAAGATTTAAAAATTGATTTTGAAACATATTAATAGACTGAGTAGTCTAAAAATGAATCGAAGTAGTTTAAATCGAAGTCAGTGCCATGTGCACATATTTTTTTATAGTATCAAATAAATTTTAATTACCGTTTCAAGTCCGTAGAGTTCTTATTGCAGATACACCTGACCCCCTTTTTAAATGTTATATGTTTAAAGAATTTGTCAATCTTGAACGTGAGACCGTTCACACCTATTTATGTATATGTAACGTTGTTTAAATTTGGTGCTCCAAGATCGAAGGACTCCACAAATTTAAATTAAATTAAATTTGACAAATTGTCACGTTGCATTAATGGCGCCCAACGTGGGGCTATACAAATTAAAATACATTTAAATTTGTTTAAATTCATAAATATATGTATCGTTATATAAAATGTCGCCCTGCACGTGGGGCCCAACATGCCTAAATTTATGTACAAAAATTTGTGACATAAATTGTAGATCATGAATGTATGACCCGATACCCATCATTTGACTATTAAAATTTTTTTATGTAGCTAAATGGTTGCTCTAAAATATATAAAGAGTGTTAAATGAAAAATGTATAATATGTAATTATTATTTGTATTAAACAGTAACTGAATGTAATGTTAATTGTTGTGTAATCACACAGCTGGCGCCCACCACAAATAATATTGTTGTCTATGTAACAGGTGTAACTGTAATGAGTATTAATAATAACTATTAATAAAAATACAGAAATAAATAAATAAGTAGGGAACGGTTATCAATAATAATTGTTAAAGAATTACTATTAAATAAATATTTTAATAATAATAATTCACCATGGCAATATCGGGAAGTTCGAGGATGGGAGAAGCACTTGAAGCCATGATGAAAGCCGTATTTGGTGAAGTAGAGAACAAACAAACAGAAAAAGTAAAAGAAAATAATATTAGAACTCAAATAGAAGAGTTAACAGAATTTTTTACAAAACTGACCGAAGAATCAAGAGAAGAGAGGATAGCAAAAGAGAAAATTAGAGACACCAATACGCACATAGCGTCTGTAGAAGGTGAACAAACCATAGTAGTTAAAAATACATGTGTAATTACTAATGATAATTATAAAAAAGTAATTAACATTAAGGAGGAGAAGCAAATTAAGGTTAATAAAACATACCTTATTAATAGCGATATTCCAAGTGTGAGGCACACACACAATAGTAAATCACACAAGATGACACATTTGAAACACATAAGACACCACACTTACGGAGATAAATATCACTGTAGGCTTAACAAGAAACGTAGTAAGTTATCTAGACGAAACACTACGCAAAATTGTGGTAAGTATGATGTTAGATATACGCATGATAATTATAATAATGATAATTATAACTGTAAGTATGAAAACTACAGAGGTTATCGTAAACGACGTATGAAAAAACCGCCGACAACTGGTCAGGTAAGTTCACTCAACCAAACTAGGGACGAGAGAAGTGAGAAAGAGCGAAGCATTTGTAACGAGAGAAAGAGAAGCAAGATGAAATCATTGCTCAATGAACAGGTGACTTCTACGATCCAAACAAACGTTCACAAGGTGAGTACGCACACAAACAAGGGATTAATACAATGGAACGCAGACGTTGTTTATACGAGGGTGAGAATAATAGTAAACGCGGCGACTACGCTACAAAGGAACAATATACGTCCAGTAGACTATGGACAATGCAATTGTTATTAAGAGGGGTGTAAGTTCTAACTACACACTGAACTCAATACCCGAATGGAATGAATAATTATTTTTAAATGAGAAATAATATGTGTAATAATATAAGAGAGTATAATTAAGAAATGTTATAAGGAATATTATTTGAAAGGGTTAATTAAGAAATGTATTAGTGATGGTAAGGAATGCTATTGTAGAGAAATATTTAAGAAAGTAATGGTAAAAGATGTTATTGATATGTTATTAATATGAAGAAAGGGTTAGGAACGGAAATAATTGCCATAATTATTAGAACGGCTGATCAAGCGAACACTTATCGAAGATACAAGGACACAGAAGAAAGCGAGAGTGAAAAGTCATAAGGGCAGAGACTACTTAGGATTAAGGACTTCGAGAAAAATATCGTTGTTTTCCAAGACAGTTCCTCTGTAACCGATCATGCGATGCACTACGAGCTAAAAGAGTATTCTGTTACGGAAGTGTATTTCAAGAAAGTTGTAGCGATCAGAAAGGTAATGTTAAAGAAATGTAATAAAAGGTAATGAATGTTAATGTAGTGTATAAGTAATGTATTAGATAAAGTAATGTCATGTTAAGAAAAGAGCTAAGGAAGTTTAGAAGCGAAGGTAAGAATGTATGAGTAAGTTAATGTAAAATTAAGGACCGAATTTACACACATATGTAGGAATGCAGAGTATACAGAAGGAAAACAAAGGAGAGCTAATTGCAGTGGATTTTCTGGGACCATTACCACGATCAAGTCGAGGTGTGAAGCACATATTGGTATGTATCGATGTGTTTTCCAAGGCAGTCCGACTGTACCCAATTATGCGACCCACAACCAAAGTTGTTCTAAAGATACTGCTGCAAAAATATATTCCGTTATATGGAAAAATGAAGAAGATACTCAGTGATCAAGGTGTGCAATTCCAAAGTGAAAAATGGGAGAGGACTTTAAAGGAAAATGGAATACAACCAGTAGTCACATCCATAAGACATCCTCAAGGAAACCTTGCTGAGAGAGTTAACAAAGAATTAGGTAAATATTTACGAATATATTGCCATAATCAACACAATAAATGGGCAGAATATTTACCATTTCTTGAAAAAGCCATTAACGAAAATTATAGTGAAGCAACAGGATACACTCCAATGGAATTAGAAGAAGATAAGAAGCCAACCAGATTTTGGACTAAATATCTAAACAAACCTAATAACCAAAATATACCTGTACCAATAAGTGTGAAAATTGAATACGCAAAGCAACGAATAAGAGAGAGAGGTAACAAGAGAATAGAGAGATTTAATCTAACTCACAAGTTACAACAATTCAACGTGGGAGAAAGTATACTACTCAAAGCAAATCCAGTGGGACAAAAAGGAGTGATAATACGGCGAAGAAATTCTTCAGACTTTATAATGGACCGTATACGTTAAGACTGCGAGTGGGACAGAACACTTTCATTGTATATGATGAGATACAGAAGAAAGAAATTGGTAAATTCCACGCAACGTCATTTAAGAAGTTCTACACATAAATCAGAGGTCATTGAAACCAGTCAAATCAGCTGTTTGTAAAGCCACCCTGATTCAAGGTCGCGAGCAGTGAGCGTACGAAAGAGGGGAGGTAAGACATTTATATACACTCCTATTAAGGGTGAAATGACGAATATTATTCTTTATTATTTGTTATATTTTTTTTGCAAATAATAATAATAAATAAATAGATTTAAAAAAAAAATTTATATAAAATTTATTTATTTTATAATAAATAAATTTATTAAATTTTTTTTTTGTTACCAAGCAGAGGAATAATGCGACAGTACGAATAAGTGATGTACTGAGCATGAAATATAAAAATTTAAATTTACTTAATAAACTGTAAATAATTAATAATATATTAGAAATAAGCATGTTATGGATTGCAAGCTTGACTCAGACAAAAATATGAACAGGTGTTTCGACCTGAATCAACGTGCACACACACACAAATGTAACTGAAAGTGTGTACACCAGTATTTTGCTAGGTGTGTGAACGCAGGTCTCTGCAGGCAAGTTTGCCACCCCAGTATGAATAATTGCACAATGACTGTTTTTCCGTAATTATTCATAAACTAGAATTAAGAATTAAAATCCAAAAGCACCATAAAATGTAAATAAATTTAATAAATACTGTGTGCGAAAACCACGCGAAAGTGACACGCCGTACAAGTGCAATAGTGAAATAACTGTGTACAAATCAAAAGGGTTAAGTTGCAATGTCCAAAATTACAATGAACATGTGTTGTAAAATTAGTTATAAGATAAGTATAAAAAAATACTTACAGGACTCTGCAATTCGCAGAAATATAAAAAATAGTGAATTTGACAAAGAGTGGGGGAACTGACGCCAAAGACAGTTTCTAACATGTCGATTTTGTATCACTGAAGGGTGTCGACCAAGACATGGGTATAAATAGGACACGCAAGCTTCAGTGGTTCTCTTTCTTGAATCATCCACGATGCAGCGGGAGCTTATGCCCGTCAGCACGGCATATTTATTAATATTTTTTAAGAACAGTTTAAATTGCCAGTTATGTACAAATACGTAACCAAGCTATAAGACAAACATTGTAATTAATAACAGCATTACTGAAGAAGTTCCATAGCGATACGATGCTGAACAAGAGAAGAAGTTCCATAGCGATACGACGCTGGACAAGAGAAGAAGTTCCATAGCGATACGACGCTGGACAAGAGAAGCAGTTCTATAGCGATACGACGCTGGACAAGAGAAGAGGTTCTATAGCGATACGACGCTGGACAAGAGAAGCAGTTCCATAGCGATACAACGCTGGACAAGAGGAGAGGACGAGAGAGTGAGAGACAGCCGACGCTGGACAAGAGGAGAAGAGAGACAGCCGACGCTGTAGGCGAGACGAAGACGAACACCGATGGAACAAAAAATGATCGAGTATGATTGACGACAATAAGGTGATAGACAACTTATTCATATCTTAATCATACACAGTATACAAAGACAGTTAAAGACATTAATATTTTATTTAAAAATAAGAGTAATATTTCTTGTATAGTAGAGTTAAAAATCATAGATGTTTAGAAATACGATTAACGTAACAAGAGCTCAAATTAATATGATATAAAATGATTACAAAGAATATAAATAAAAACAATTAGTATTTGAGAAAACAGTACTGAGAAGTAATAACTATTAATCTTTTGAGTACGTACCATATATAGAAAAAAGATTTAAAAATTGATTTTGAAACATATTAATAGACTGAGTAGTCTAAAAATGAATCGAAGTAGTTTAAATCGAAGTCAGTGCCATGTGCACATATTTTTTTATAGTATCAAATAAATTTTAATTACCGTTTCAAGTCCGTAGAGTTCTTATTGCAGATACACCTGACCCCCTTTTTAAATGTTATATGTTTAAAGAATTTGTCAATCTTGAACGTGAGACCGTTCACACCTATTTATGTATATGTAACGTTGTTTAAATTTGGTGCTCCAAGATCGAAGGACTCCACAAATTTAAATTAAATTAAATTTGACAAATTGTCACGTTGCATTAATGGCGCCCAACGTGGGGCTATACAAATTAAAATACATTTAAATTTGTTTAAATTCATAAATATATGTATCGTTATATAAAATGTCGCCCTGCACGTGGGGCCCAACATGCCTAAATTTATGTACAAAAATTTGTGACATAAATTGTAGATCATGAATGTATGACCCGATACCCATCATTTGACTATTAAAATTTTTTTATGTAGCTAAATGGTTGCTCTAAAATATATAAAGAGTGTTAAATGAAAAATGTATAATATGTAATTATTATTTGTATTAAACAGTAACTGAATGTAATGTTAATTGTTGTGTAATCACACAGCTGGCGCCCACCACAAATAATATTGTTGTCTATGTAACAGGTGTAACTGTAATGAGTATTAATAATAACTATTAATAAAAATACAGAAATAAATAAATAAGTAGGGAACGGTTATCAATAATAATTGTTAAAGAATTACTATTAAATAAATATTTTAATAATAATAATTCACCATGGCAATATCGGGAAGTTCGAGGATGGGAGAAGCACTTGAAGCCATGATGCAAGCCGTATTTGGTGAAGTAGAGAACAAACAAACAGAAAAAGTAAAAGAAAATAATATTAGAACTCAAATAGAAGAGTTAACAGAATTTTTTACAAAACTGACCGAAGAATTAAGAGAAGAGAGGATAGCAAAAGAGAAAATTAGAGACACCAATACGCACATAGCGTCTGTAGAAGGTGAACAAACCATAGTAGTTAAAAATACATGTGTAATTACTAATGATAATTATAAAAAAGTAATTAACATTAAGGAGGAGAAGCAAATTAAGGTTAATAAAACATACCTTATTAATAGCGATATTCCAAGTGTGAGGCACACACACAATAGTAAATCACACAAGATGACACATTTGAAACACATAAGACACCACACTTACGGAGATAAATATCACTGTAGGCTTAACAAGAAACGTAGTAAGTTATCTAGACGAAACACTACGCAAAATTGTGGTAAGTATGATGTTAGATATACGCATGATAATTATAATAATGATAATTATAACTGTAAGTATGAAAACTACAGAGGTTATCGTAAACGACGTATGAAAAAACCGCCGACAACTGGTCAGGTAAGTTCACTCAACCAAACTAGGGACGAGAGAAGTGAGAAAGAGCGAAGCATTTGTAACGAGAGAAAGAGAAGCAAGATGAAATCATTGCTCAATGAACAGGTGACTTCTACGATCCAAACAAACGTTCACAAGGTGAGTACGCACACAAACAAGGGATTAATACAATGGAACGCAGACGTTGTTTATACGAGAGTGAGAATAATAGTAAACGCGGCGACTACGCTACAAAGGAACAATATACGTCCGGTAGACTATGGACAATGCAATTGTTATTAAGAGGGGTGTAAGTTCTAACTACACACTGAACTCAATACCCGAATGGAATGAATAATTATTTTTAAATGAGAAATAATATGTGTAATAATATAAGAGAGTATAATTAAGAAATGTTATAAGGAATATTATTTGAAAGGGTTAATTAAGAAATGTATTAGTGATGGTAAGGAATGCTATTGTAGAGAAATATTTAAGAAAGTAATGGTAAAAGATGTTATTGATATGTTATTAATATGAAGAAAGGGTTAGGAACGGAAATAATTGCCATAATTATTAGAACGGCTGATCAAGCGAACACTTATCGAAGATACAAGGACACAGAAGAAAGCGAGAGTGAAAAGTCATAAGGGCAGAGACTACTTAGGATTAAGGACTTCGAGAAAAATATCGTTGTTTTCCAAGACAGTTCCTCTGTAACCGATCATGCGATGCACTACGAGCTAAAAGAGTATTCTGTTACGGAAGTGTATTTCAAGAAAGTTGTAGCGATCAGAAAGGTAATGTTAAAGAAATGTAATAAAAGGTAATGAATGTTAATGTAGTGTATAAGTAATGTATTAGATAAAGTAATGTCATGTTAAGAAAAGAGCTAAGGAAGTTTAGAAGCGAAGGTAAGAATGTATGAGTAAGTTAATGTAAAATTAAGGACCGAATTTACACACATATGTAGGAATGCAGAGTATACAGAAGGAAAACAAAGGAGAGCTAATTGCAGTGGATTTTCTGGGACCATTACCACGATCAAGTCGAGGTGTGAAGCACATATTGGTATGTATCGATGTGTTTTCCAAGGCAGTCCGACTGTACCCAATTATGCGACCCACAACCAAAGTTGTTCTAAAGATACTGCTGCAAAAATATATTCCGTTATATGGAAAAATGAAGAAGATACTCAGTGATCAAGGTGTGCAATTCCAAAGTGAAAAATGGGAGAGGACTTTAAAGGAAAATGGAATACAACCAGTAGTCACATCCATAAGACATCCTCAAGGAAACCTTGCTGAGAGAGTTAACAAAGAATTAGGTAAATATTTACGAATATATTGCCATAATCAACACAATAAATGGGCAGAATATTTACCATTTCTTGAAAAAGCCATTAACGAAAATTATAGTGAAGCAACAGGATACACTCCAATGGAATTAGAAGAAGATAAGAAGCCAACCAGATTTTGGACTAAATATCTAAACAAACCTAATAACCAAAATATACCTGTACCAATAAGTGTGAAAATTGAATACGCAAAGCAACGAATAAGAGAGAGAGGTAACAAGAGAATAGAGAGATTTAATCTAACTCACAAGTTACAACAATTCAACGTGGGAGAAAGTATACTACTCAAAGCAAATCCAGTGGGACAAAAAGGAGTGATAATACGGCGAAGAAATTCTTCAGACTTTATAATGGACCGTATACGTTAAGACTGCGAGTGGGACAGAACACTTTCATTGTATATGATGAGATACAGAAGAAAGAAATTGGTAAATTCCACGCAACGTCATTTAAGAAGTTCTACACATAAATCAGAGGTCATTGAAACCAGTCAAATCAGCTGTTTGTAAAGCCACCCTGATTCAAGGTCGCAAGCAGTGAGCGTACGAAAGAGGGGAGGTAAGACATTTATATACACTCCTATTAAGGGTGAAATGACGAATATTATTCTTTATTATTTGTTATATTTTTTTTGCAAATAATAATAATAAATAAATAGATTTAAAAAAAAAATTTATATAAAATTTATTTATTTTATAATAAATAAATTTATTAAATTTTTTTTTTGTTACCAAGCAGAGGAATAATGCGACAGTACAAATAAGTGATGTACTGAGCATGAAATATAAAAATTTAAATTTACTTAATAAACTGTAAATAATTAATAATATATTAGAAATAAGCATGTTATGGATTGCAAGCTTGACTCAGACAAAAATATGAACAGGTGTTTCGACCTGAATCAACGTGCACACACACACAAATGTAACTGAAAGTGTGTACACCAGTATTTTGCTAGGTGTGTGAACGCAGGTCTCTGCAGGCAAGTTTGCCACCCCAGTATGAATAATTGCACAATGACTGTTTTTCCGTAATTATTCATAAACTAGAATTAAGAATTAAAATCCAAAAGCACCATAAAATGTAAATAAATTTAATAAATACTGTGTGCGAAAACCACGCGAAAGTGACACGCCGTACAAGTGCAATAGTGAAATAACTGTGTACAAATCAAAAGGGTTAAGTTGCAATGTCCAAAATTACAATGAACATGTGTTGTAAAATTAGTTATAAGATAAGTATAAAAAAATACTTACAGGACTCTGCAATTTGCAGAAATATAAAAAATAGTGAATTTGACAAAGAGTGGGGGAACTGACGCCAAAGACAGTTTCTAACATGTCGATTTTGTATCACTGAAGGGTGTCGACCAAGACATGGGTATAAATAGGACACGCAAGCTTCAGTGGTTCTCTTTCTTGAATCATCCACGATGCAGCGGGAGCTTATGCCCGTCAGCACGGCATATTTATTAATATTTTTTAAGAACAGTTTAAATTGCCAGTTATGTACAAATACGTAACCAAGCTATAAGACAAACATTGTAATTAATAACAGCATTACTGAAGAAGTTCCATAGCGATACGACGCTGAACAAGAGAAGAAGTTCCATAGCGATACGACGCTGGACAAGAGAAGCAGTTCTATAGCGATACGACGCTGGACAAGAGAAGCAGTTCCATAGCGATACGACGCTGGACAAGAGGAGAGGACGAGAGAGTGAGAGACAGCCGACGCTGGACAAGAGGAGAAGAGAGACAGCCGACGCTGGAGGCGAGACGAAGACGAACACCGATGGAACAAAAAATAATCGAGTATGATTGACGACAATAAGGTGATAGACAACTTATTCATATCTTAATCATATACAGTATACAAAGACAGTTAAAGACATTAATATTTTATTTAAAAATAAGAGTAATATTTCTTGTATAGTAGAGTTAAAAATCATAGATGTTTAGAAATACGATTAATGTAACAAGAGCTCAAATTAATATGATATAAAATGATTACAAAGAATATAAATAAAAACAATTAGTATTTGAGAAAACAGTACTGAGAAGTAATAACTATTAATCTTTTGAGTATGTACCATATATAGAAAAAAGATTTAAAAATTGATTTTGAAACATATTAATAGACTGAGTAGTCTAAAAATGAGATTTTTCTTTTATATACTATTTAGTAGCATAGAATGTTTAGTTAGTAAGGATGTATATATCTTAAGCCTTACGGCATTATAACAAATAATAACTAATTTTTTTTAAATCGAAGTCAGTGCCATGTGCACATATTTTTTTTATAGTATCAAATAAATTTTAATTACCGTTTCAAGTCCGTAGAGTTCTTATTGCAGATACACCTGACCCCCTTTTTAAATGTTATATGTTTAAAGAATTTGTCAATCTTGAACGTGAGACCGTTCACACCTATTTATGTACATGTAACGTTGTTTAAATTTGGTGCTCCAAGATCGAAGGACTCCACAAATTTAAATTAAATTAAATTTGACAAATTGTCACGTTGCAATATTAGTTATTAAATTTGTTCACAACCCATAATTATCCAAGGAAATCAAGAAGACGTCTGGAAGAATAGATGACGACTAATCCCGAAGGAAGATCATAAGGACCTACTTCAATTCAAGAAGACGGACGATCGCAGAAGGAGTACGAGGCCGAAGTCTACGAGAAAACCGTCTGGACGAGATTAATGAGATCCCGAAGAATAGAAGACGACTGGATCCATCCGTAAGAAGAAGACAGCATCGCAGAAGCTCCATCGGAAATTGATGAGTATAAACAATAATCCCATTAAACGAATTCCAAATTTTTTGATCAAAAATAATAAACAACAATTTTCACTTCACTGATCACTATTCTGATTTAGAACTGAAGGCATTGGTAATATCACTATTTGAACTTTAATCAGTTGATAATTATTAAAATTAAAAGATAATAAATAGTTAACAAACATTCCTAATAGACAAATCCTAACCAAAAATTTTACTAAAGCTCATTGATAATTACTTACTCGAATGTGTTAAGATATTAATTTTTTTGTGTACCTAGTATTAAGGATTGTTATAAATTTGTGTATTTTAGCCGTAGTCAAATATTTATGTAGCCAAAAGAACTTATTAACACCCCTGAGTAAAACCATTTTAATTGTAAACTAACGTTAACCGTCAAGACGGTTTGTGTACAAAACATTGGAACTGAGCATACCAACTGAACAACTGTAATAGCCGGTGCTAAAAATAAAATTAATGTACTACAAAATAATTGAAACCTACCAAAGTGTTAATAAATATTCTCATTCTGCAACACTGTATGTTTGATTCGAGTAAATTAAGATAATAGATAAGAATTTATTGAAGTGAATCAACCTCAAAACAAGACGTTAGCCGAGTCGACACTGCAGAAGGGCGTGCTCCAATCAGGTGGCGAGGCGGCAATATTCAAACCAAACGGTGAGATATACGGTTTAACCGTATATGGTAAGAGAAGGTACAACTCGACTTGCTACACGCAAATAACAGTGACAGAATTTATTGAAATTATTAATAACTTCAATCATACACACATACTATACCACGAACCCAACGAGCGAGTTAACAGATGCTCGACACCCACACATATACCATACGAAGATAGAACAAATTACAGAAATACATTATATAAAAAATTACACCCTAGGTAAAGGTTCTATTACAAAGTGGCGCGCCTACTAGTAGGGCTAGGATAGTTAAGGAAACATACCTTTAAACTTTACAGATTCTAGTGGCGACTACAGAAATGGAACCGGCAAAACACGGTACGAGATACCAGACGAAGATACGCGAGAAGGAGGCGGAAAAGGGAGACAAAAGATCAGAAACGGAGATCGAGAAAGACGCCGGAATGGAAGAAAGAGAAATAACTTCAGTGGAAGATGTGGAAGAATTACTAACTCCCATGGAAATAGATAAACCTACACAACAGGAGGAAGCCAGAGGAGACCTGGACCTACTCAAACTATGGGAATTAATCAAAGAAAACTCCAGGAAGCAAAAGGAAGAAATTAATGAGGACAGTGAGAGAAGGAGAAGAGAAGACAAAGAAGAATTGAATAAGAAATTTGAGTTAATTAATGACCATTTCAAGAAGCAGGAGGAGAAAATAGATGAAAAATTGGACAAAAATAATGAGAAGATGGAGAAGAAATTGGACAGCACTAAAGAAGATTTAAGGAAGACCATTCATAGAAATATCGAAGCATTAAATGAAACCTTAAGACAGAAAATGGAGGAGGAGAATAAATTGATCAGTGAAAAGATAGAGAGAAGTAATGAGAAAACCAGTGAAACCTTGAGACTCATGAAAGAGGACATTGAAACGTTGAACGACAAAATTGAATACAACCAGGATACATTACAGCAACAGTTGACAGAATATAGAGAAGAACTGAAACAAACTGTAATGGAAATGGAAGAGAAGATAGAGAAAACCAGCGAAGTAGTGATGCAAGTCCGAGAAGAAATTTTGATCAAGGTGAATGAAGTTGAAGGCGAAGGTAAGAGGAGGGTTGAAGGACTCCAAAAAGAGACCAACAACAAATTAGAACAAATACAGACCAGAGTCGAAGAGAACTATAGCAGATTGGATGCATCAGTAAGTGAAGTGAAGGACACCACAACCGCTCAAGAAGGGAAAATAGCTGAATTTAGGGGAAGAGAACTACGCCTACAGGAAGAGATCAATGCATTAAAGGACCGACCAATCATGAGCTCACATATATCATGTAGCGAAAATAGAGAAACGATAAACTTTAAAAATTACAAACGCAACCCAATTGAATTTATAGAACGAGTAGAGGAGAACTTAGCCCGAACCAGGGAGACACGGTGGACAGTAATCAAGGGCATGATCGACGACATGTTCAAAGAAGTTCACGACAATTGGTGGACGGCTGTGAGACCAGATATAAATAATTTTAGTGAGTTTAAAAAATTATTCAAGGACAAATACTGGTCAGAGGCGACACAGCACGTGGTAAGAAATAACATCAGCAATGGCTGATTCGACCCTTAACTGGGCCAGTCCCCAACCGCTTACTTTTTAGGTAAGGTAAGCACAGCGAGGAACCTCGAACCTAACATCCCTGAAGAGTGCCTGGTGACACAATTGGCATACCACTACGACGGGGAAATCACAAAAAGCCATTTGAGTGGAAGGATCAAGACGATTCAAGAGATGGCCGCGTTATTGGGGGAATATGAGCAGGAGAAACATTATGTGTTGAACCGACAAAAGAACACACCGAACTACACAAATTACGATAACAGAAATCAACCAAGTGGGCCGCAAGGAAACCACACACCGGCCAATCATCCGCCAGCCAACCCCAATAATTATTGAGGTTTTAATAACCATAATAACAACAATAATTACCCGAGAAATTATAACCAGAATTACCCCAACAACAATAACAATCCAAACCATTCTTACAACAGGGGAAATAACCAAAACGGAGGCGGTTATAACAGGCCCAATAATCAATACCACAATAATAACCAGTCGATACCGAATCAAACATACAGGCGACGGGTAAACTATATAAATGCAGAGAGTAGAAATGACGGGAAACGTAGTTATAGAAGACCGAGGAGCCGGAGTGCTGAAGAAAACAGAAGGAGTCGAGAACAAATAACTCGCAATGACCACTCGATCGAGAGAAGGCAAAACACTGAGGATAATCACCCTGTCAGATCAGAGGACCGCGCCGAAAGCAACGCCCAACATTTAAACGAGCAGCGGCAGTGAGAATACCACAGGACCCGTCACTGATCCGATCTATTGGGCTATTAACAAGACAGACAGACGAGACTAATGACGACACAATAATAATAATTCAGAACCATTATCTGAAGAATATCCGCAAGGAGCTAATGGAAGAAAATTCCACATTAATCAAGCACCCGGATAACGAAATTGCCTATGTTACCGCCAAGGTATATAATGTAAATGTAAAATTTATGATTGACACAGGTGCAAACGTGTCTTTAATTGATATAAACATGTATGAAAAAATTCAAAAAGAGAGTAAGATCAGCTTACCCACGTTACCAGTAAGTAACATTGTTTTAATTGGAGCCACTGGAAGGCAGAACAAAACCATTAAGAGACAAGTGTCTCTAGAAGTCATAAGTAATGGTGAGACACTGCCAATGATATTTTTAATTGCTCATAACATACCATTCGAAATTCTAATTGGTTGTGATATACTGAGAAAGTACTCTGCAGTTATCGATATGAGACTGTCAAAGGTAACTATGAAAAATAAAGACCGAGAATGGGTAGCAGAATTAACTGGCAGCAAGGGGGTCATACCAATCAGTACAATATATAACATAAGAATGATTTGTGATTCACCAGACCGGAGGTGGGAAGTGAAGCCAGACAGTCAAATAAACAATGACATGCTATGGAATCGGAAATTGGAGGAAATCCGACAGTTTCGAGGGACCCAAGACGGGAATCCATTAACGGATCAAGAGGTGGAGAAATTAATAAGAATTTATAACAAATACCGACATGTATTTTCCGACCAACCAGGAAAGGTACGGGGGTATCAGTACGAGTTGAAATTCAAAGAAGTGGCCAATTTTAATAAAAAATCCTACCCCATAGCGTATGCAGCAAAGGAAGCAGTGCGCACAGAAATTAGTAAAATGCTGGAAGAAGATATCATTGAGTATAGTTGTTCGCAGTACACCAGTCCTATAGTAGCTGTTACCAAAAAGGATGGAAGGTTACGCCTGTGTCTTGATGCACGAGAAATAAATAAGATACTAATCAATGACAGGACATCTCCTGGTGAAATTGAGGAGATCCTCAAAAGGTTTCATGGGACACAATTTATCAGTACCTGGGATACAGTTTGCGGGTACTGGCAAGTAGAATTGCACCCAGCCAGTAGAAAATACGTAGCGTTCATATTTGAAGGCAGGAACTACCAGTTCAAGCGACTACCTTTTGGGCTGGTAAACTCGGTAGCAATATTTGTCCGCTGCATGGACCAGATACTGGGTCCTGAAACTATGAACTATACAACGGTGTACGTCGATGATCTGCTGATCACTTCATCCAATTGGGAGGAGCATTGTATGAGAGTAGAGAGAGTACTAGAAAAATTATCCATCAACAATGTAACATTAAAACTAGAGAAGTCAAAGCTGATAGCAGCAGAAGTCCAATTCCTTGGATTCAACCTGTCACGACAAGGAATAACACCATCAATCGACAAAGTAGATGCTATTCAACGTTTCCCTACCCCTAAAAATAAGAAACAGTTACAATCGTTCCTGGGCATCTGTAACTACTACAGAAAATTTCAGCAAAATTATTCTGAGCTGACTACTAAACTATCACCACAGCTGTCATCCAAGAACAAGTGGATGTGGGGCCCAGAGCAGGAAACGATTTTCAACACCATTAAAAAACACTTCCTCGACACAATCATGTTAAACCACCCCGATTTCAATAGACCCTTTTACATGAACTGCGACGCAAGCGACATTAGCTTGGGATCGGTGCTTTACCAAGAGGACAAAGATGGAAACCACCAAGTTATAAGTTTCGCCAGCAGAACGTTAAACCAGTGTGAGCGCAATTATCATGTAACCGAAAAAGAACTGTTGAGTGTGGTCTTTTCTTGTGGAAAATTTCGAACTTACATTCTTGGATATCCTATCACCGTGCGCACCGACCATAAGTCTATTTCCTTCTTGAAGAACTGCAAGCTCAGCCATGGTCGCTTAACCAGATGGATTCTTTTTCTCCAAGAATATCACATCAACTGGGAGTATATTCCTGGCAGTAAAAACACAGCAGCTGATGTGCTATCTTGAATTAATACAGAACAGCAAACCTTCGATGGAGAGAAGGAGACCATCGTAAAAGTATTTAACATTATGAAAAGTAGATCCGACCTAGAAATTAAATCAAATCCGAGAGAGGCTAGATCGACAAGAAGAAAGAGCCACACATTACTATTGTTTACAAGAAGGTATTTTATTTGTTAAAACTAAACCCAACCAGAATACATGGAAACTAATAATACCTAAGGGATCCGAAGCTGAGATTATAATGGAATACCACCTCAGATACGGACACATGGGAGCACTGAAGGTGACAAAAGCATTAGAAGAGCACACATATCTGAAGGACATTAACCGGTGGGTAAGGAAGACCATAAGAAGCTGTCACATATGCCAACTTGTTAAATGCAACAACGACAGGAAGGAAGGGTGCAACCAATAACCTCTGCTAATAAACTAGAACGAGTCTTCTTAGACATATGTGGACCTATGCCACGAAGTGGAGGGAGAAAGCAGCACAAGTTCATAGTCATTATCATGGACCATTACTCAAAATTTGTAAAATTATACCCTATCAACCGTGCTACTACAAACAAAGTATTGAACATTATCACACAGAGGTACATTACAGAGGTGGGGAGTCCCACGAATATTATCACTGACCATGGTACTCAATTCCGAGGAAGACGATGGAAAGACACATTGATGGATCTGGGCATCCGAACATACAAGACTTCAATTTACCACCCGAACAGCAACGCAGCTGAAAGAGTACTCCGTGAAGTTGGGAGGATTCTTCGTACATACTGCCACGATCAGCAATGTAAGTGGAGTGAATACCTCGAAGCCACAGAAAATTTCATAAATCTCGCCTATCACGAATCCATTAAGGATACCCCTTACACCATCATGTATGGAAAACCACCACCTCGAGCCATAGAAGAACTTGTCAATTTCCCCACCAATCCAGTATACCAATTCGATAATGCTAGATTCTATAGCAAGATAGCGGAACAAACAGAAAAGAAAAAGGCCAAATATCACAAAATTCAACCGAAAGCAATCCGATATCATGAAGGAGAAAAAGTGCTAATACGGAACCGAGAGTTACCAAGTTCCAGAGAGGGAATAACAAAGAAATTGCTATTATTGTACAATGGGCCCTATCTCATAGTAAAAGACAACCAAAACAATACCTATGTCATAAGTGAGGTAACAACCAAGAAAATAAAAGGGACTTACAACCAGTCTTCTTTGAAAAAATATTATGAAACAGTGTCAGAAAGTTAAAGAGAATTTGGAGCAGAACAATTATCAAAATTCAAAATAAATGTAAGCACAACTTACAATAAGTATTTGATTGAAACTATTATATGAATGAAAAGGAATTTAGAAGAAAGATAAGCTAAATTCAAGACAAAGTAAGTACAAACTTACCTCCAAGTGAAACAAAATGTGTAAACCCATGTAATTTTGAAAATATGTATAATAAAGTATCATAAAAATTGATATAAAATAATAAAATGTTACACAAATAATGATGACACTACCTAACATCATTAACTAACCCTATCACAAAAGGGAATAATAAAAATTAATGTTTCACAAAGGAAAAGACAAGACAATCAAATAAAAAATAACACTGACATATTAACTGAACAATCAATGAACAAATATAAGTGAGCCAGAAACCAGCTACAATGTTAATTTTAAAAATATAAATGAGCAATAAGGTGATGACAAATAGAATCACTACCATATAAAATAAGCTAATGAAATAATACAAAATGCCTATTAAATATCGCCATAAGCTTAAACGAAGGAATCCAAACAAGTCACTGAGATGAAAGGGTCATGAGATGTATAAAAGAGAGAATAATTAATACCCAAAAGTGTTTTATTGTATTAATATTATGTGAGTCAGAAATGAACGACTATTATTATAATTATTATGAATATTATTATGTGATGATTTTATGTTGAGATACGTCCAACAATTATTTATGTTATTGAGCAGATAGGCAAGGCCTCTGAACTCAAAATGTGTATAAATGGATAGCAGAGTAATAGAGCCACACGTGCCCTCTGGCTAGTACCAATTTATATGAAGGGGAGAGAAGAAAAATTTTAGGGAATAGAACATAAAAGGGAATAATAAAGAAAGAAAATAATACCAAATACCATATTATGAACCATGACTTAATAAAAATGAATAAAGAAGAAAGTAGCGATTGATGAATTCCTGAATAATAACAACTTGATAAAATGAACTATATTGATGATTTCAGAAAAAATATAATAATCTTTGTTTCGAAATAATCAATTTTGGTGGCGATGCATTATGTAACATGACATAAGGTAGTGAAGATCCAATGATATTTAACTATAAAATAAAAAGCTGAAGACAAGAATAAGAGGCAAAAACTTATAAACTCAGAGATCAATAACCCAATAACCCAAATGACCAATAACTGATAAACTGACAATGACCTGACACAATAGATCGGATAAATACCAAAAGGAACCACGGAACAATGAAGAAGAAGCTAAGACCTAAATGTAATCAAGACATTAAGAATGAACATTGTAAATCCTGAATAATGACCATTATTCTGTAGGTTAACAAATGAACTAATGTAATTAGAGTGGAGATGAGATTTACTTAGGTTAATAATGTTAATGAAAGATAATAATGTTATGTATATTTTATTGATGAAGGATTGTGTTTATAAATATAAGTTAGGGAATTAATAATACACACCCTAATAAATAGTGATGAATATAATCAGAATTAGTAAACATACCCTAAGGCAAATCAAGGCCACAGTTAATTACCAAATTTGATCATTTGTGAAGGGAAAATAAAATAAACAATTATAATCAGTAACCCCATAATGATACTAACATCAGAAACAACCCAGTGAATAATTAAGTGAGTGGAAGAAGGAGTATATTAAGGTACAGTGGTGACATGTAGTGAGAGCATGTTGCACCTAGTAAGTGAAAGTGTATAAGTCAAAAACCTTCTATGAAGGAAAAAGTGTAGTTGGTGAACTTCAAAAAGTGTTCTAATTAATAAACTGTGTTAGAATAACAGGAAGACCAGTGATAAACTTTGTATTAGTAAGTAAGAGGAACTTATTATAATGTAATTACAGTAAGCCATAGGTAATAAGGATTATAGGATAAGATAGAATTTAAGGCATTGGAATGAAGGACAGACAAGAACGATAGACACTTTTTCTAGTGAGGGAATGGAGGAATAGTATATATTGTGCAAAGTATAAATTAATGTTGGTATAATAAGGATGTTGTTATTGTTTTAAAAGAACCAATATAATGTAATGAATTGTTAATTGAACCAGATAGTAGAAGGAAGCAGAAAGGTAGTTAGAAGTTATTTCAGGCTTGAACCTGTAAAAAAAAATGTTTATTACTATAATAAGAGGTGGAGTTAGGAACACCAAAGTTTATTGCTTGTTTTGTTTAAAAAATTGTGTTAAAAATACCAAATGTAAAGGTAATAAGTTACTAAGAAATGTTAGATAGTAGTAGAGCAAAATCTAGGCTCTAGGCCTAACTGTTAAATAAGAATTTAGTAAATTTGAGAACAAATAATAGTCCAATATTAAAACAGAGTATACCAAATGTTTAAACAAATTAAGTGAGTATTCCTAATGCCAAAAGGTATGAATAACAGCCTATTTTGAATAAAATATATGTAAAATATAAATATAAAAAATAACAAAAATGTAATTAGCTACTCAAAAGTGACCATGAGTGATATCAAAATGACCCTTATGAAAAATTATGAACAATGGTACTCATGTAATAAACCTAGCTATTAATATAAGATAGAAATCTTCATTTGAAGATATTTTGTAAAATTAAACTAAAATAAGACGTTAAAACATAACAATGACTTAAATTAATGACCAATGAGAATTAGCATAATTTATTAGGTAACCATAGCAACCGGAAATGTTTTGCCAAAAAACCGTTAGATTTCCGATAGTCCATTATTGACCGACGCCGAGAGCGGATTGAGTAGCTCTCACCACAAAATTTAATTCCAAATAAGTGGATTTTAACCAAAATCAAAGGAAAGGAAGATTATGATAGCAACCCAGGGAATCCTGGATAATATATTAGTTATTAAATTTGTTCACAACCCATAATTACCCAAGGAAATCAAGAAGACGTCTGGAAGAATAGATGACGACTAATCCCGAAGGAAGATCATAAGGACCTACTTCAATTCAAGAAGACGGACGATCGCAGAAGGAGTACGAGGCCGAAGTCTACGAGAAAACCGTCTGGACGAGATTAATGAGATCCCGAAGAATAGAAGACGACTGGATCCATCCGTAAGAAGAAGACAGCATCGCAGAAGCTCCATCGGAAATTGATGAGTATAAACAATAATCCCATTAAACGAATTCCAAATTTTTTGATCAAAAATAATAAACAACAATTTTCACTTCACTGATCACTATTCTGATTTAGAACTGAAGGCATTGGTAATATCACTATTTGAACTTTAATCAGTTGATAATTATTAAAATTAAAAGATAATAAATAGTTAACAAACATTCCTAATAGACAAATCCTAACCAAAAATTTTACTAAATCTCATTGATAATTACTTACTCGAATGTGTTAAGATATTAATTTTTTTGTGTACCTAGTATTAAGGATTGTTATAAATTTGTGTATTTTAGCCGTAGTCAAATATTTCTGTAGCCAAAAGGACTTATTAACACCCCTGAGTAAAACCATTTTAATTGTAAACTAACGTTAACCGTCAAGATGGTTTGTGTACAAAACATTGGAACTGAGCATACCAACTGAACAACTGTAATAGCCGGTGCTAAAAATAAAATTAATGTACTACAAAATAATTGAAACCTACCAAAGTGTTAATAAATATTCTCATTCTGCAACACTGTATGTTTGATTCGAGTAAATTAAGATAATAGATAAGAATTTATTGAAGTGAATCAACCTCAAAACAAGACGTTAGCCGAGTCGACACTGCAGAAGGGCATGCTCCAATCAGGTGGCGAGGCGGCAATATTCAAACCAAACGGTGAGATATACGGTTTAACCGTATATGGTAAGAGAAGGTACAACTCGACTTGCTACATGCAAATAACAGTGACAGAATTTATTGAAATTATTAATAACTTCAATCATACACACATACTATACCACGAACCCAACGAGCGAGTTAACAGACGCTCGACACCCACACATATACCATACGAAGATAGAACAAATTACAGAAATACATTATATAAAAAATTACACCCTAGGTAAAGGTTCTATTACAATATAAAGAGTTGATATTACGGTACTGTTGACTTCTCTGACATCACTAGTCACGTTACCAGCATCCTCTTCGACTGGAATCAAAATGGCTGCCTTAATGAGTTGATCTGCGATGTAATTTCAGCTACGAGTTCTTTCTTCAAATAAATGTCTCCGTTGGTTATTTCCTCTCCAGTGATGTTGTTCTTGGACGAACCACGAGTTGCAGAGTGTAGTGTTGTTTACCCACAGGATTTTGGTTCAGTAATAGTAGTGTTATGTCCCAAAAGGTTCCCTTCACTCGGTGTACGTTTATCTGAGTTCAATTTGGTTCTGCTGTCGTGTTTAGATGTAGTGACGGTTTAATTTAATATTATTTAATTTAGTTTAATGTTCAGTGATCAATATTACAATAGTCTTCACTTTGGTTTATTTCCTATTCATCTTTATATGGCTTCGTCATATATCTCGGTTAGTGTTAGGAAAATTTTCGTTAATATTTCTTGAGAAGTCCTTTGACACGTCTGTCTTGTTTGGCTTTTAGCAATTAACTAACTGATTTTTGTTCCTTCATATATAAGATTTATAATATTTCGGTATCATTTCTCATTGTTCAGCCATCAGCTGTTGTCTTTGAATTCAATCTTATATATAAAAAATATTGACAGTTTTATGTTTAAATGGCTATAAATTATTTGTTTAGTACCTTTATGTAAATTGTGCTTCTGAATTACATTCTTTGAAATTTATCTGTAGGCCTTATCTTGACTTACAGAATTACCTATAACATGGTTTAAAATATATTTTGTGTTACAATTTATTTTTCACTCGATTCCTAATTAAATATCTGTAATTTACCTAATTTACATCTGGCTATTATTTTAAACATTTAACAAATCATTTGCATTTTACTAGTACACTTTACTGATAATGGCCTTACCTGGTACAAACACCTAATTTAAGTCAATTTTATATGTTGATTCCTCTCATTACTATTATAGGTCGTGGTTATTATTATGATAATGTATTTGTATATTGAATAGGGTAATTTACATCAAATTAGTTTAGGTTCTATTAACTTGTATTCTTTGATCAGATTTATATGGTCAAATGTGAATTTGTCTTGGTCATCAATTTCCAGTTTTCCTAGCAAAGTTATTATTAATTCATCTTATTAGTTTCATATTTTTTTATCCACTATTTCTGGTTTGTTTGAACTATTAATTTGCCTTTCCTTACTTTACAAAATATAACATTAATTAACATGATTAAAATACAATAAATTCTTACATTCTAACATCTAGCATTTACTAGTATCAACATATTTTGTATGGTATTCACAAACAATAATAACACAAAATGGTAAATAATTATATAAATAAACACATTAAAACTGTATATTAATAATAGTCTTAATAGCCTTAATCACATTTACTCTAAGTATAATTAATTTTTTACATCATTTTTAATTATATGCATTGGATTCTCTTGTTTGGGCTAGTTATTTCATTTAAATTGATATAGTTAATATAATTTAATTTCCCTTGAACCATTTATTTGCTGCATTTATTTGAGGTTTTTGTCTTTATAATAGATTCTTTGGGTATCTGGATTATTATTTCCCTTTAATTCATTAGTCCTGGGCTATTATTCTTCACTGTTTCCTATTTTAAAATTGTCATTTCTATTTTATTTGTCCTGGGCTGTTACTCTTCACTACTTCATATCTTACTGGGTCCACTAATTATTATACTGATATGATACTCTTATTATTTATTCTTCAATACTTTATGGCTATAATTTGACTACATATAATTCCTTTGAATCGACTTTTCTAGTTCTGTTATGTTCTTTTATTTATAATTGTAAATACTTTTCTGTTGATTTTTATTTAAGTTGATATTATTCCTTCTAGATGACTTCTTCCCTTCCTTTCATATATTATCTTATTTTGTAGAACAAGGTAAAAACTTCGTTGTGCTACAATATATATATGAAATTTCAACTATGTTATTGAAAGAGCTTTTGTAAATATTTATTTCTTACCTCTAAATATCAGCTTTAAGTCATGAAATCAATTAAGCTAACATAATTGTGCGGTGAGGGGCTCAAAGATAATTTAATTCTTTCATAAAATCTCTTATCAGTGCAAACAATAGCATACATTCCCTAATTAACTCAAGAGGAAATTACTTTTAATTATAATATAGTTTTCAAAAGGCAGTGTTGTTAAAACTAAACTATATAACATAGTTTATTAGTTGCATTTAGTGGTATAGTTTAGAAAATTGACACGATTAATTAGACATAAGTTTATTTCGATTTGTACCGCTTATTTGAATTTCCCTCGCAAAATTTGAATCACAAAAACCTATATTAGTGGCAGAATGTTTTACGTGTGGCGCCACTTACCTGAACACCTGGATATTGTATAGAAATGGTATATATATTTGTTTTCTGTATGTATTCACTAAAGTTTACGTCTAAAGTGTTCGATTAAAATCAGAGTAAGATATAAGTGTTCTATAGTTTTTGTATTCACTTATCTTACATCAGTCATTATTGTGTCGGTTGAAAAAAAGAGGCAAAAACAGATGTTTACATTTTGCTGATCAGCTGACAACTAAAAAAGACAACTTGTGGAGTTTAGTGGTAAAAACGTTTTTGAATATTATAATGCCGAAGTTGCGAGTTTGTGACGGTGTTGGAAGGAGTTCAGCAGATATATTTTCATTATAACAATCAATACTGTGATTTGTACCGTGTAAATTTGTGTAGTTACCGATTTTCCCGGAAGACAGGTAGTAGAATAATAACCTATTTTATTGCTAGCAAATAATTGTATTTGTGAGGTTGTTTCCGTGTTCTACTAAAGATGTTAACTACTATAAAAAAGGCTGGATTGCTCCTGGAGTGATACATATATGCTTTAACAACAACTTTCCCGTACAATTAGAAAAAAAAACGTTTCTGCATTACCGGTAATAATTTGAATGCGAAAGGTTACTTGCATTTGTTTAGGTTAAATGTTAGGAAGTTTATAGTAACGGGTGAAGTCATTTTGTTGTATTGTCTTGTTTGGTTGTTATAGCCTATTATTTATTGTGTGTGATGTTATAATAGGTACTTTTTTTTAAAGCAAGGATAGTAAATATTCAGTTTGATACAATTTTTGTTATAGTCCCATAAAACCCATACCTGTATTCTATGTATTCTAATACAGTAGTTTAAAAAATGCCAGGATTTATCGGTTTTGATTGTCTTTCATCCTATAATTTTATCTTCAAAATCACATGTAAATTCACGAAATCCAACTTTTCATGTGTAACATATTCTTGTTAATGTAGGATGCTGGCAGAATAAAATTAGTTCATTATATTTTTGTAACTTGTGGCTACTGCTGTTGGATATTATTGGCTGAGCCAGGAAATTTTAACAATATTTCATTGAATGGTTTGCTAGAAGATATTACACGTTTTGTCAGAAACAGCAAATCAAGAACAACAGAGACTTAATTTTCAGATTAATGGCATTTCACAGAAATTGTTCACAGGGGATTTTAAAATTCTGACTTCATTCTTGGATACATTACAAAGTGGGGAACAGTAAAAAAAATTAAAAGCAATAAGTAGGCCTAACAAGTGTGTACAATTTCACTTTTGTTTTAATATATTCAATTTGTCTACAGTGTATTAGCCTACCTGTTAATACATTATTTGCATGGTAGGCTTACTCCTTAGCGTTATGGTTGACCTTTATTTTTAATACATTTTTGTTGTAATCACACACACACACACACACACAAAGCACAGCACAGCACCCCCGCGACTTTTCTTAAGACGTTTTACTTGTCTGAGCTGATGATTAGAATGAAGAAGGACCATTTCTATTCTGTTACAATATTTTGTAGTTGTCTGCTGTTCAATAGTCCAGGTATCACCATATCACCTTGTCATATCATGAGCATATAGTAGGCGTTTAGTATAGGCATTAGGCATATAGTAATTTTCATCAGTTTCAAACTCATATTCGGTAATATGCTCCCTGAGCTGCAGAACTCGCTCACCATTTCAAAGGCATTTATTATTGGACAAATTTTGATGTTAGATAATTTTTAAGTTACCAGAAAAATGATGACATTTTTTTTCCTACAATTTTTTGTTTAGTAAAGTGATAATTAGTTTAGTATAGAAGCCTAACAGCCGTTGTAGAGCAGTGTTCTGTGTCAAACCCTTCAGAGAATTATTCCCACTTACAAGTATAGTATAAAATCTAGAGAGGAGAGAATGGAGACAACACTATTACAGTTCACAATCTCACATATGCACTACATCTGTCTCTGCTGTGCACATGTTCGAATGTTCTTATCAGTCTTGTTGCAGCCGATGTTCACACTATGAAATACTGTACAATCTGTTGTGCGCACATGCAAAATAACTGAAACATTTTGTTAGCCTCGGAATGAGGTGTTTGTCCACTGTGCATCTCTAAATGACTGTTCAGAATCTTTCATCAGGTCTGTAGCAATCACACAATAAATGCTAAAGATCCCAAATAATTAGATTTATGTTGAAATTCCCTTTAATCTCACACCCAGCTGTGTTACATTTTTTTTCAAATTTGTGATTCCATTTTTGGGCCTGGGGTCAAAAACTTTTAAAATTTCTTAAACTAACTATATTCAGATTTGGTTATAATTCTCCTTAGTTTGATGCGCCACATGGAATTTGGAACTTTATCAAACATTTGTCCTACTTTTTGGGCCCTGGCATCCCCAAAATTTGAAACTTCAAAAAATTAGCACTACATTCAAATTTTAGTTAAAATTTCTTTTAATTTAACATCCCACATAAATTCTTTAGATTTTATCTAGATATTGACCCACTTTTTGGTCCCCAGCATCCCACAATTTTGAAATTTTTGAAAATTTAGTTTATATTTTGTTTAAAATTTCCTCTAATTTGATGTTACCCCATATGAAATTTGGCCCCTCACATTTTTGACTCCAGCCCCATATTTTTTGGCGATCAATTTCAAAAACAATAGAGCTCTGTAGGGTAACAGTATGAACATGCGTGCCAAGTTTTATGAAAATCGGTTGATGGGTTCAAAAGTTATGAGACATACCCCAAATAGGTAGACAGAAAAATGCCAGACAGTAGAGTTAAAACTGGGAACTTGAATCACTCATTCAATTAACGACAGCTAAAAAAGTCTGCCGTGGTGGAACACGTGCTTGCCAATGTCGACCATCGGATCCTCTTCGATGAGATGAAGCTTTTGTCGGCAGTGAGTGCGTACTTCCCTTGCCTGGGTGAAAGCCTGTCTTTAAGTACTTGATGTCAAAGCGCGTTGCGAGCCTCTCATACACCTTCTTTTTTCTGATTGGCTGGTGGTAGAGTTATTACTATATCGTGATACTTAGAAAATTTATAAGTAAAAGTAGTGTTCATGGGACATCTCCAGCCTTAACCGCAGTACTGTGGTCCTATTGTACTACATCCACGTTAGCGTTGACTCGTTTCTTCCACTGAAGAATTCAGCCAGTGGTGCTGCTAAAACGTCTGGTTTTGTCGGAATCCTTGGACCACGGCCAAACAGCCTGGGAGTCAGTTTTAATCCCAAAGGAGGCAAACTTTGTAGCTGTATTAGTCGATGAAATCACATACGTTTCAAATGAAACACAGTTCTCAATAGTTTTGAATTATTGGTATGCTTAAATGGAAAAGTAAAAGAGAGATTTTTATGATTTACTGACGTAATTTGTGATTGACATGCCCAGGCTATTACATAGCTCATCTTCCAGTTACTGATTGAATTTGAATTTGGATCGGATATAACTCAGCTTCACCAAACTTTTTACCCACCACGTGCCACTGCAAAAAGTATATCTAAGTGATGTTAGTAGAATCTGTGTTGCCACAGCAAACATGGATTCATCCCTCACCCTCCAATGAACAAGTGATATGATGGAGGTGTTAGGAAATTTTACTGTGTAAAATTTTAATTATATTAAAAAAAAACAATAAGAAACAATGAGTAATTTAATCATGGTCCACCACGGGTGTGTGTTACAAATGCACTGTTTTTATTTTAGATATACTTGGCTGTAGTAAACAGAAACAATGTGAATAGTTATTAATGACAGCTCTCACTAACAAGTCCATCTCTCTACAAGTCCAGCAGTTTTTACTAAAGGTTTTTTTTTGCTCACCATCTCCTAAATAAAAGTAAAGTTTTAAATTATTTTATTCACTTTTAAATAATAACAAGGTTATATCATATATACCTGCTTCTTAAAGTACATCAGATTGTACAGTATAAAATACACCAGAAAGGTACATTCGCTATATTACTTACTCATTATAGTATAAAAATATTGTAAAAACATTCTGGAATTTTGCCCCCCCCCCCCCCCATCAAGTTATATCATGATGGCTTAGTAAGTATACAAGTTTCTCTGGTCAGCTCAAATTGCAAATGGAATTCTCTATATTGCATGTAAAACTTTTATGTATTCTTTTCTTACATAAACTAAACTCTCTGTAGGGATGCTCTTATGCAACTTGGTTGTGAAATTACAGTAGAGTAAGTATATTATTATTTTTGTAATTAAAAGTATATACATTTTCCTAATATATTTTTTTTTAACATTTGACAGATTTTAAATTAATTTCATATTTTAATCTGAAAAATTATGTGATTTATTTAAAGATTGTGTGGGAACATTCAGTTGATATATTAAAGTTTTGATGTAGATATTTTTGAGGTAATTTTGTTTATTTTTGGTATATAATATTTGGAACAATCATGGCATTGAATTTTGTATACACTATTAAGGTATCCTGACATATGTTGTTTAGGTTTAATTTTTTTGGCAATTGTATTAATAGTTATGTATAAGATATTGTAGTTTAGTGTTTTTTGAGTATTTTTAAATTTTGAGGTTTACGGTTTCGTAATAAGCATACATTTTTGATCTGTGTTATTAAATTCGTTTGAAAATTTTGTTTGATGTTATTTTCTAGTTTATTAATGGTTTTGATGTCTTATTTATTGATGTTTGGAATAAATAGTCAACTGTTAATAGTTGATGATTCATAAATATTGAAATGTCTATCAAACCTCTCTTCCCTTCTCTCCTTCCACTGTCTGGGCTATCTTCTGCCATTACACCCCTCAATCAAGGTGTGAACCTGTTTGAATGGCATAGCAGGTGACCAATTGTACTGGTTATCCTTTCCCCCATGGCTTTAATCAGAATCCTTCCTTCATCCACTCTCTTCAGAATCTCATCATTAGGCACTCTTTCTGTCCACAGTAATTCGTAAGGGCCTCCTCCAGCACCACATCTCAGCTTCAGGGTAGCTTCTCTCCAGTTTTTCATGGTCCAGGTGTATGAACCATATGTGCATATGCTCCAAATAAAACTTTTTATGAATTTCTCCCTGGTTTTCAGGGACATGTTTCTGTATGCCAGAAGAAATCTTTCTTGAAAAACGCTCCTCTTGCGTGTGCAATTCTACATTTTATATTACTGGTGCACCTCCCATGGTATTTAAAATAATCCACTTGCATTACCTTCCTACTGTTCAGAACTATCTCAGCCTTTTTTTCCATTTCTGGAACATTTCATGACTTTTGTTTTTTCTGATTAATCATCATATTGGATTTATCTTGTAGGGTATTGTTCATTTGGTAGAGTGCATTCTGCAGTTTTCCTCATTGTTCTAAAAGTGCAATGTCAGGATGACTTTATAGCATGCACCACTGTTGCTGGTTTCTATGAACTCCTTCATTGCATACTGTACATATAAGTTGAACAGTAAGGGGGGATAGTCCTCAGTCTTGTCTTACGTCTTTTGATATCTTAGATTTGAGTCCATCCCTGCTTACGAGGGCTCTCTGGTTCCTGCAGAGTTGCAGGATAATTCTTCTCTGAGTGCTTTGAACATTATATTCCAGTCTTTGAATGTTGTCCAGTCTTTATTGGCAGAGCTTCTACATAATTATTCGCAGCGACAATATGGCTTCTTGTGCTCCCCAATTTCTTCAAAAACTATGAGAATTGTGAATGTGTGTGCGTGCGTGCATGTGCGTGTTTTGTACCATACTGCTGTAAATTGTTACAGTACATGACCTTGTTAAACTAATTTAAAATTGTAAAGTTTGTAAAAAGGTTAGATTAGAAAGAAGCAAAAAGACTTTCAGCCATAGGTTGAGTCAAATATCAACTCGTAGAATTAGAAAAATATAGTAATTGATATAAAATAAAATTAATAATGTAATATTAACAAATTTATGTAAAAAAAAACTGTAAATAATGAACCTGAAATTATGTATGTAGTAGTGTAAATGAGCAAAACTCAGTCATAATATATATAACGTTGAAGTACAGTAGACTCCTGACTATCCAGCCTAATGTGGCGGAAAGGCAGGCCGGATAAGAAAAAAGCCGGATACACCAGAGTTCTATAATTACTCAGTTCCTGCCCCACCCATACCATTAAAAACACACTTTTTATACCAAAACCCGCTCTAATTCATATTTTCTGACCTCTTATTGTAGGCCAGTACTTTATAAATGTTTGTTATGTACTGTACTGTACATTTCAAAAATTTATTACAGAAAAAGGAAGTTCAAGAATAAAAATACTGTATACACGTTTTAGATCAATTTTATGATGTCTAACTTAATTGCAGGAAACATAAAATGATGTACACTTTACAGTATGAATACATACACTTTTAAAATAAACAAAACAATAACGTAAAACTAGCCCTAGCCTAATTGTTACAAAAAATGATTTAAACTTATTTTACTGTTTATTGATAACTGTTTCACAAATGTGAAAAGATAGGCCTAAGATAAAAGAGTCAAAACTTGCAGTTTTTAGTTTTTGAAAAAGTCCTTGATATCTAGCAGTCATCTGACTGCTTCTCCCTTTTAGTCCTCTTCCGTGACACAATGTCCTACACTTATGCAACCAGATGATATCAGCTGGCGTCGCTTCCTACTGGTGTCTAATGTACTGCAGCACTGCCTCATTCGTCTTGAACCTTTCCGAATGTGGGATGAGATTTTTTCTGTCATCTAAAGATGCCTCCTCCTCCTCTTCTTCTACTTCTTCTCCCTGTGTCACCATTTCCACAATACCGTTGTCAGTTATTTCATCAACTTCGTCATTTGCCATCCATTCTCTAATGCCCTCTGCATTGACATCGTCACAGCCCGGTACTTTTTCCAGCAACAAAACAAGTTTATCGTTTTCATCTTTCACTTCGGTTTCACACACAAGTTCAAGGTTGGTCTGTCTTCATGATCCAATTCATGATCCAAAAGAATTTTTCAAGACCTTACAAGTGATATGTTTGGAATCTCTTCGCATGCTTCGGCCAACCACCTTATGACATTTAGCATGCAAATCTTTTTCAGAGTGGTTAAGTAGTCTTCATTATTATCAATCGCTGATATCAGCGAACTGAGAAGACGCCGGGGATACTTTTTCTTTAGCATTTCAAGGACGCCCGATCCATCGGCTGACAAACAGCCGTCACATTGCCTGATAAAAATAAAGCTTTGATGTATCCATTTGTGAGTTCATCAGTGGCCGGATGCAAAGGTGCATTGTCAAGAATTAGCACAGCTTTTCTCAGCAAATTGTTGTCTTTTAAAATTTTTTCTACAGTTGGTACGAATTCATTTTGTATGATGTCTGAATTCATCCATGCTTTCTTTTGATGTGTGTAATATAGGGTAGTGATTCGTAATTTTCCAGTTTTTTAAAAGCTCTAGGTTTCTTTGATTTTGCTATTAAAGTCAACCTAAGCTTGTGGTTGCCAGTTGCATTACTGCAAGCCAAGATGGTGACTCGTTCCTTGCTCTTCTTGTATCCTGGTGGAGCGGCTCTTTTTTTTGATGCAAGCGTTTTTCTAGGGAGCATCTTATATATTCCGGTCTCATTGCAGTTGTACAACTGCTCCCCAGAAATTCCCTCCTTTTCAACAAGCTTAAAAAGATAGTCTTTGAACAAAGGTACAGCCTCTTTATCAGCAGGTAAAGCCTCCCCACTTATGGTAATCTGACAAATACCGAATCATTTTTTCCACCGATATCTAACCATCCATCAGTGGCAGTAAATTCTGAATCTTCTCCTTCCATTTGTCACTTAGATTGCAATGCTTTTTCCTGCAATATCGGCCCAGTAACAGACAAGCCTGTCCATCGTAAGTGTTCATGCCACAAAAATAAAGCTTCCTCAACTTCTTTATGCTTACCTTTTAGCATGGCTTTTCTTACTTTCATTCCACTTTCACTAGTTTGGGCAGCATACTACTTTTCAACTTCTGCTCGATTTTTCTTCTAGTCACCAACTGTACTTTTCCCAACTCCTAACTCCGAAGCAATAGTTTTTGTCGTTACCCCAGAGTCCAGTCGTTTTATAGTGCGTAGTTTCTTCTCCATAGTCAGTACAACCTTTTTTCGTTTATCACCCATTTCGTAATCTTCAATTAAAAAAACAACGAAGCATATCAAAAAACAATTTACGAACGTAACCAGGAACAGTGGCAAATATATTCCGCACTTGTTGACATCTGATACACAACTGAAGAAACAAAGACCAGGTAGCAGGGCGAGGGGAAATCATGTCGCAACTTGTGTTTTGCACACGGCACATAGATTCAAAAATAGGCCGGATAGTACGGAGGCCGGATAGTCGCGAGCCAGATAGTCGAGGGTCTACTGTACTTTGTAAGAACCAGAAAGTCAAATAATACTTAATCAAGGAATCACAAGTATTACGAGTGTACTATAATAAATTTTGTAAATTATTAATGAGTGTAAAATGTCAACAAAGTGTAAATTAGGTAAAAATAAATGTAATTAAAGTATATTGTGAACAAAAAATAAATAAAATCCATGTAACAGACAAAATAAAGAGTGTAAAAACATTATAGTACAAAACTAAACCAAAGGCTGAACAATAAACTTGTTTTATTTTTTTTAACAATAGGATATTCTAGAAAGAGATGCCAACTCATTCTTGGTTAAGCATCTGATCAGAGAACATTGAAGCGGAAGAGTGCTGTGTATTAGTGAAGTAAACAGTAAATAATTATGAATCAGTGTCAGTCTAGTTAAGTAGTTCAGTGTCAATCTAGTGTATTAATTAAGTAGTTCTAAATTAAGAATAACAGTCATAAGAACACAGTTAAATATTTCTTTCTATACAATTAAATAAATTAATTTTTAAATGTTCTTTTTGTCTTATTTATTATAAAGTCTTTATTGATGTGATATTGCCTTTGTTTTAAATAATTTTCTTTATTTTATTGTACATAAATAATATTGGTTCAGTTCCCTTTAGTGTCAACTGCAGATCCTGTAGACGATGGATTGATCCTGGGTGATCCTGTATCTGGATGAGTATGTGGGTTGATATACTCTGTCTGGCTTCAGGGTTGCTTTTGGGTGTGTAAATATTTCTTACGAGCATGGTTATATACTTTCACCTCGAACAGATGTTACTGCTAAATTAGTGGATTGTGCATACACTTTTTTATCCAGTAGGCTTAAAGTGTCTATATACCCTAATCGGATATCTTGAACTTTTGTGGAATAGCACTTATAAAATTATTTTCAGTAACTCTATACAATTTAACGTGTGTTAGTTGCAATTAGCAGACCATCGTCATGAACCACGTGGAGCTTACACCATATTGATTCCCAAGAAAGACTGATCTCTTCGCTCAACGATATTACCCTTGACTGAATTCTAGTAATCTGATTGGCTTTTCAGTAACCCCTTACTCTTGACTTTCTACAGATAACCGATATTCTTGTTCAAGAAAGCTTTGAATAGAACAATTCTTTTACAAAACCCTGATAATTTTTATGACTGAAATGATAACAAAAAACCTTTTTATTTAAAATATGTATACATTAAGTTACTCATTTTTAAAATAACTATTGTCATTAGTTACGTCTTTTTATTATGGACATTCTGATATATAAGTCTCATCTAAAAATTTCCCATATCATGAAGTATATTTAAAATAATATGTTTTTTATGAATATCCTGTAAAATAATTACATCAACTCCACACACGCACTCAAGCATCGTTACGCACCATTTCACAGCATTTAATGTTGTTTCATAAGCTTAAAAATACTTGAAACTAACATTTTTAACAATGTTTTAAAACTAACAATGTTCCTTTTCAACTAATGTGTAAATGTTCACACCTGCAATCTCTACTTATTCACACATGTATGCGTTCACTCTCTACTACATTACATATGCAGTTAGAATGTCCATTTCAGTGTGTGCGCGCGCGCACACACACACACACATTCTTTGTAAATCCTCCTCCTCCTATGGCGCTACAGCCCAAGTCGGGCCCTGGCCTCCACCAGTCTCCGCCTCCAATCTACTGTATCCATTGCAGCCCTCCTCCAGTTTCTTATCCCCATGTCCCTCGCGTCCTCTGCTACACCATCCTCCCACCTCTTCCTCGGTCTGTCTCTAGGTCTCTTTCCCTCCCATGTACCCAGCAGAGCCCTTTTGGGGTTCCTGCCATCCTCCATTCTCATAACATGTCCAGCCCAACGCAATCTTTGCATTCTTATAAATTTTGAGACTGGTATCTCTTTATATATTTGATACAGTTCATTGTTGTATCTCAGTCCCCATGAGCCATTTTCTTGTATTGGGCGTATAATGCGTCTGAGGATTTTCCTTTCAAAGGTGTCTACTATGTCGGCTGTTTTCTGTGTCCCCTGCCGACTGTTCTCCATGCCTCACACCCGTAGCATAACACCGGTCTGATGACAGTCCTATATATTTTCATTTTTGTTTCCCTGTGCACATCCCCAGACCTAAATGATGGCAGCAATGCGAAATATGTCTTGTTAGCCATGGTGGTCTGTCTTTGGATCTCCGGCTCCTCTGATCCAGTCTTTGCTAGGTTCACTCCGAGATACATGAAATTGTCTACCACTTCAATTGTGTCCTCCTCTATTTCAATGTTGTTATGAACCTGGTCCCTTCTTGTTTGGATCACAATTTTTGTTTTATCTATATTTATGGCTAGCCCAACTTCCATGGCTTTGTTTTTAATCTCCAGAAATATTTCTTTAGCTGCCACGATCTGTGTTGACATAATGTTAATGTCATCTGCATATGCGGCTATTTGTACAGTTTTATTTGTTAACAGATTGGAGCTATTTATTGATAAGCCTCTAATTACATATTCGAATGCAATATTAAATAGTGTTGGGGCTAACCCATCTCCTTGCTTTAGTCCTCGTGTGATATTTATGGGTTCAGTTAGTTGGCTATCCACTTTTACTTGGGCTTCAGTCTGCTGCATGGTCACTTGCGTTAATCTTACCAGCTTGCCTGGTATTCCAAGCTCATGCATTATGGTGTAGAGTTTGTCTCTATTAATAGAATCATATGCTTGTCTAAAGTCCACAAAAATTTGGTACACATCAATATCACGTTCTCATCCGGAATTCTTTGTAAATAAGGTACATAAATTTTCAAAATCAAATAATGAAAATCAGAATGATCACAGTTGCATTAAATAATGCACGTTCATTAAATAATGAAAAGTTAATTAAAACATTGAAATATGTGTCCACATATGAAAAATATATACATTTGGAAAACTGGTATATTCTGAAATATAATAATAATAGTAGTAATAAATTAATAGATAAATAAATAAAAGTTAATTAATAATATATGTACATAATTAATAATACGTTTTTGTTCATTATTTAATTTCAGACAAAAAGAGTAAAGAATGTTGGTTGGAGGACACGGAGAGTCAAATCCAAACACAACGTGGTTACAGAGCAGAGGACTGTGGGTCAGCTATGCGATAGGAATGCTAACGCTACATTTAATACTTCTCAGTGTGCCTATCTTCAGTATTCCTATGGCATGGACGTTAACAAACCTAATACACAACACAGTATGTACCTGATTGTCAACAACGTAATATTATATAATATGTAGATAATGTCAGTGACAGCTAGTAGACCCAAGTGGCGTTTGTTGTTGGGTATTGCAGTTGCATTGTATAGTATTAAAACGTTTATACTGTGAATAGAAAATACCAAAATTGAAGTATTCTTAACTAACTGAATAATAAAGTTAGTAATGTTATCTGTCTCAACATTCTGTGAATAGTAATACACTAGAGTCCCGATTAACCAAACTTCAGGATTAACTTAATGATGATGCGGTAATTTTGTTTTTTCAAGAAGTTTGCATATTTTAAATTTTACAGCATTTATGACTTAAATACGTACTACCCGGTACTGTATTTCAAAATGTCGTTTGAAAAATAGTGTTTAGTTTGATTAAAATAAAATTGTTCTTTTAAATTTGTATACAGAAAATATTGTATGATTTAATTACAGTATTTAAAGCCCGTTGATTTTAAAGATGTCTGCATTTTAATAGAATTGTGTAATAACGGTGCATGAGTACTGCTAGTTTCCCTAAACAACGATTAAAGGCACTTATTGTTCTCTAGCTTTTCTCACTAAAAAAATTAAAATTACAGTACAGTGCTATGTTTCCGATTTAACTGAATTTTTGTTTAACCGAATCACCCTTGGTCCCGTCAAATTCGGTTAAACAAGACTCTAGTGCAGGGGTCTCCAAACTACGGCCCGCGGCAACCCGGCTGATGCTGCATGCAGTTTTTAAATAGATCGTCAAAAAACTTCAACATTTTACTAAATAACTAAACAAGAAATAAGTATAAAATCAAAGTACAGGGCTAACTTGTCAGACGAACACTTGAAATCCATTCTAGTGATAGGAACATCAAAATTTTACCCAAAATGAACAGACATTATATGTCAGAAGCAACTCCACACATCCCATACGTACATCCTCCTATGGTGCTACAGCCCAAATCGGGTCCTGGCCTCTACCAATCTCCGCCCTTTCCTTTAGTCTACTCTATCCATTGCAGCCCTTCTCCAGTTTCTTATCCCCATGTCCCTCGCGTCCTCTGCAACGCCATCTTCCCACCTTTTCCTAGGTCTGCCTCTAGGTCTACCGTACGTACATAAGAAAGCCAAAAGATAATACATAAGAAATATCTTTGAATGTTAGTTTTTCCTTACTTTGAATGAATGAATTTGTTTTCTTTAGATAAGACTGCTTAATTTATATTTAAATACCTATTTTATTAATTTGATTGTTCTGTAAACTTAAAAAAAAGTTTAAAAGTTATATATAGGCCTGTGTGTGTGTGTCTGTGTGTGTGTGTGTTCAATCACTTTCTGCTACAGTCCGTTTCTTGATGTATATAATACATTTAATATTTATAATTAAATTTACTTGTCATTTAAACTTTTCAAACAATGGTAATTGTTAAAAATAAAATAATTTTGTTGCCAGGCAATAAAATAATAATTTTTTCATTTTAATTTAAATCATATATGAGAGAAAATATATCGGAAAAATATATACCATGTTCTACCAAATAGAAAAATAACATCATGAGATAAATTTAATTATAAATATTAAATGTAATATATATATATATATATATATATTTCAGTCACTTTCTGCTACAGTCCATTATAAATATTAAAGTAATATATATATATATATATATATATATATATATATATATATATATATATATGTATTTATTTATATGTATATTGTTGGCCCGCCTGACTTCCAAGATTTTTTAATTCGGCCCTCAAGTGAAAAAGTTTGCAGACCCCTGCTCTAGTATAACAATTTCTGTGGAATTCTGAAAGTACAGTGTTAATGAAAATATCGGTATGGAGAACCATACATAACTTCCATGTTCTAAGACTTATATTTAGAATCATTTTTGAAAGAAATATTTTTATAAAAACTACTTCTTTCTTCAGCCTTAACCACAGTACTGTGGCCACTAACGTATACCACCTCAAGTTAGCGCACTCGATTTTCACTGATGATGGCAGTCGATGCCACTGCTGAAATGTCTTGTTTTGCAGAAAACATTGGACCATGGCCGAACAGCCCGGGAAGGAATTTTAACAACAAACGACTTCTTTGTTGCCGATAACGTGGTACACATAAACATTAAATAATTGAGATATGCTTGCCTGCCACGAACGATATATTTTCTCTCATACATGATTTAAATTAAAATGAAAAAATTATAATTTTATTGCCTGGCAACAAAATTATTTTATTTTTAACAATTACCATTGTTTGAAAAAGTTTAAATGAATTTTCAAGTACTTTACTCTTGTTAAAACGTAAAAGGTTGCAGGTAAACTACCCTTCCCCTTAACCGATCTTCACCAAAATCAAAAGGCCTTGAGTTCTCTACAGTTCAGGGATGTATGCAAAAAATTATTTGATTCTGGTTGAATATGCGGCAGTTATCGTTCGTCATAGAAAAAATTACCCTTGTTAAAACATAAAATGTTGCAGGTAAACTACCCCTTTTCCTTAACCGATCTTCACCAAAAACAATAGGCCTTGAGTACTCTACAATTCAGGGCTGTATGCAAAAAATTATTTGATTCTATTTGAATTTGCGGCTGTTATCGTTTGCCATAGAAAAAATTCTACACACACACACTTTTTGAAAAATTACTTTTCTTCATGTTTTGAGGGTAGTACAATCAGAATCAGCCCTTATCTCGAACACGATTTTTTTCACCATGACCATACTTCCATTTCCTTATGGAACATGGAAGTAAAAACAATCCAGTGGTACAGTTATTTATATCAGTGAATCAGATTGTGTATGCACACTCATTTTGTTAGTAGTTTGTTGTAACAGCAGTGAATGTTATTAGCTGTGACAGTAATGGCAGTGGCAGAAGTGTGACTGCCAGTTGTGAGATATCTTAGTGTTCAGATGAAATACCTTGTGACACTATAGTTAGCGTTCTTCTCATCGAATTTTCAGTTGTTGACAAAGTTTGGTGGACTGTAATGGGACTGTTAAGGTTCATTTAAGATAGGTTTCTAAAACGTTGATGGATGCATTCAAAATTTAAAGGTCAAATTTGCAAACGTATTTTAGGACAAATATGAGAAAATAGAGATTTATTTTCCTTATTTTGATTTGATGAAAATGGTATCCTTTTCATGGATTTTGTATACCCAGAAATGTCAGTTACTGTGGAGATGTACTCTAAAACAGTCTCATGCCATTACGGATTGTTCTTGGTCATGACATAGAGAACACACACACACACACACACGCGCTCTCTCTCTCTCTCTCTCTCTCTCTCTCTCTCTCTCTCTCTCTCTCTCTCCCTCTCCCTCTCTCCCTCTCTCCCTCTCTCCCTCTCCCTCTCCCTCTCCCTCTCCCTCTCCCTCTCCCTCTCCCTCTCCCTCTCCCTCTCTCTCTCTCTCTCTCTCTCTCTCTCTCTCTGTTATTCCAGTGAGTTTTTTATCACCCTGCCTTACAACAAAAATCTTGAATGTAATGACTTACATGTCTTCCTTCACCTCTTTGGTATTCTATTAGTTTTGTTTTTTAATCATCAGCTGTCCCTGACTTCTGGCATAAGACTACTGCCTAGTTTGTATAATTTCATAGTAGCAATATGAGTACTCATTTATAGTCTGAACATTTCTTTGAAATTCAGGTCATGTTTTTATGAACACGAGTGTAGGCCTAATATAAATCTTTTTCTGTGCTCCATTCCTTTAACATATCCATTGACATTGATATGGGTCATGTTTTCAATGATGTTCACTTTGTAAACAGTGAACCCATCATTTTTTATATGGGAAATGAGTGGTCTTATTTTGAGAATGTTTTAGTGCCTGAAAAATTGTAAGATGTCAGTTGACTGACAGATATTTTAAAATCGTTTGTCTAGACCAATAATTGCTTGCTGAATATTGTTCTGTGTGCATACATGTACTCATGTTTGTAGTATGCATAGTTGAAATCATTATCGAATTAATTTAATTAAAAAGTCAGTGTAAAACAAACTTCATAAATGACCAGGTGAACTTATACTGTGGTTGGAAGGTTGTGAAAAGTGTTCCTATTGAATTTAACAATGAATTTTTTGTCACAATACATACTGCAGGTATTTTTGGAGGCATATTTTTTCAGCTGTTGTTTACAAAGTATTTTAAAACTGCTTTCATAACCATCTGTGTTAAGAGCAAATAAATCTGGTGTTGGTTTATTAAACATGAAGCATTGCCAAGCATGCACATATAAAACGACGTATAGGTACAGGGAAATTTATTAACAGACAGATAATTTAGAATATTGTCAACACGCAATGAAGAAACTTCGATGGCAATAAAACTTATAAATTTGTTTTATTTCATGCGTGTGTTTAAATCATACTAATATAAATGAGTCAAGCCTGTTTGTTTTCACATTTCAACTAATGAACATATTCATTTGAAAGTTTGCATAGGTATTCTTTAGGCCCTGTGTTAGGACATAGGCTTTATTATATTTTTAAATCATATTGAGCAACTGGTCAATTTTTTTTCTGTTGATTTCCCAACTTCTCTTGGTGCCAGTTAAAGCAAAAAATATTTGAATACTTTCTATATGAATACAGTTTATTGATATAAGATCAAATTTTTCTTGTGTTTATATTATTACTATTAATAATAAAAACTTTAAACAAGAATATATTTTTTATTTTGTAAATTACAAATGTTTCGATAGTAATATAAATATCGTCATCAGATATGATAGTTATATTACTATCAAAACGTATGTAATTTACAAAATAAAAAATATATTCTTGTTAAAAGTTTTATATTATTAATAAGAATACAATTTAATAGGGATAATTCAAGTAGATCAAAGAAGATCAGCTTGAAGGTAAGGAAAACTCTTCTGCAAACCTATGTAGGCCTATATAATGTCACGTTGTATGGGAGTGAATCTTGGGCAATTGGTGCAAGAGAAAAGAAGAAACTTCTAGCTTTTGAGGCATGGCGTTATAGAAGGACGATTCGGGTAAGTCGGGTGGAGAAGCTGATGAGTGGACAGGTGTTTCGCAGAGGTGAAGAAGATAGAAGTTTTCTTAAACAATTGAAAAGAAGAAGAGCTCAATTTATTGGACATACAAGCTAGAATTGGTGTGGTTAGAAAATAACCAGACTGTTTTTTTTATTGCTGAACGGCAAACGCCTCACAGACGACTGTTGCGTGGCAGTGTCACATGTTACCCCCTCCACCGTCTACTCGAGTTTCAACGCAGTGCATCACTTAGTTCGGCCGTAGCCTTCATTAGAAGTGGTTCGTGCAGTTACGCTTTGCCAAAAAAATGCTAAGTCTTCACAAGGAGTAATGTGAAATTCCTTTTCAAACTTGGGAAATCCGCAACGGAAACTTATTTAATGTTGCAACAAGTGTACGGTGATGAGTGTTTGTCGCGTACACAAGTTTTCGTGGCAGACTTGAAAGCACGGATGAGCAAATCGATATTTAAAGCAATGATGATTGTTTTTTTTGACATCAGAGGGATTGTGCACGTTGATTGGGTACCCAAAGGTCAGACAGTCAACCAACAATACTACAAAAGTGTCCTGACTACTCTACATGAGCGCGTGCGGAAGAAACGACCTGATTTGTGGAAAAACCAGACATGGCTTCTTCTCCAGGACAATGCCCCGCCCATAACGCAGTGTCTGTCAAGATGTTTTTGGCCAAGCACGGAATCACTGTCTTGGAACACCCACCCTATTCACCTGATCTCGCCCCGTGTGACTTCTTTTTATTTCCTAAAGTCAAGTCAGCTCTAAAAGGAACCAATTTGAAAGTAGATGCAGTAAAAGCAAAGGCGGCGGAGGTCATGAAAGGGCTTTCAGAAGATGACCTGAAATACTGCTTTGAACAGTGGAAAATTCGTATGGAACGGTGAAGGGATCAAAAAGGGGAGTACATTGAAGGTGATAAAATCAAAATTATAAAAGATGATAAATAAAAAGTTTTGAAAACACCAATCCGGTTTTTTTCTAGCCACACCTCGTATTAAGACATAACAGCCTAACCAAACAAGTCATAGAAGGAAAGATAGATTGAAAAAAATTTTAAAAGAAAGACCATGTTTAGATATTAGGTTCTAGGTTCTAGGACATTCTAGGTTTAATACCAGGAATTAAAAAGAAGACGAACAACAGGGAGGAATGGAGAGCTGCTGTTAACCAGAAGAGAAAATGTAAGTAGGGATAATTAGAAGTTATTTATATCAATATATATTATACATTAACTGGAAAGCAAGAAAATAAATGGGAAGTACAATTTGGGTACAAAGAATGCATTGGGTTATTTTGATTCCCAAAATCCAAAGAAGAAGAAATATATTACAGCCATGTTTTTTTATTTCGTCGAATTATTAATTTTCGTGTCATATTTTTCATGTTGTTAGAGGATAGCATCATTTGGGATTGTTATTGTTGTCTGTTGTGGCATTGGTTTAGCATTGGGATATTGATTGTTTTTTGCATTTTACTGTTGGTTATTACTTATACCTAGAAATGTAAGTGTAATTTATCACGTAGCATTGCTAATGCATGTTTATGAGCTTCAGAAACACCCGAGCAAAGAACCATACGATTACAACTACAAACTGTCGGTTGAGCATGACTTTGTGTTTTAGAAGATCCTGGAAAAAGTCAGCATCATTATCATCTGTTGGATGCAGAACATCATACAGTTAGTCATGATATTGAATTTTTGTTTTTATATAATATCCAAGTCACATTTTCACAATAATTTAATTACCTTGTATCCGTCAGTGACTTCGTTCTAGCGTTTTTTATATAGACGCGTTTCGTGACATGTGTCACATCATCAGTAATCCTCGTCAAATGTTAAAATTCACATAAACACATAAAAACACATTTGCACATATTTACTAAATCACAATAACGACACACACATAACACGATGTAAGTTCGGCTCCGTTGGACCGGTCCGACCGCGCGTGTAGTTGCCGAGCCACTAATTAAACTAAGTCAATCCTTATCACCAGTCATTACCATCATGCGCGATTATATTTAGGGCTGTATCGTATAGTGAGTGAGATTGAAACCTTAATTGTTCGTTTAATATACTGTTATTGTTGATATTCTTGTCTTTAAATGATTTATAAATCTCAAACTCCTCGAGAGCGTCCATTAACCTACCCTTACCGGATACATGGATTGCTTTGAAATTAGTATTGAAATCTGTGTAATTATGGTTATGCATCATTAGATGGCGCGCATAATTAGATTTGGTCTTGTCTAAATCATTCCTTGGTAGATGTTCTTTGTATCTTTTCAAGAAGGACCTGCCAGTTTGACCCAGATAGAAACAATCACAATCATCACATGACATCCTGTAAACACCTGTTTTCTCTTCTAACGGGAATGGTTGTTTTATGCGTAACAAACAGTTTTGTTCATAGGTTGGTAACGATTCCACTTAACCAAAAGGACTTTCAGGATGAATTGGATATAATAAGGCACATAGCAATAGCGAATGGGTACAAGAGTTCGATGATAGATAGACTTCTTAAGCGACACCTATATAAAACTAGATCCCACCGTAATACCATCGATGATAATAAAGTTAACAAAAATAAAAATAATAAAAAGTATATAACGACAGTGTACGGTAGCCTTTTACCTAACATTATATCCAATGTGTTTTCTAAATTTAATATAAAAGTCGCGTTTAAAACAAATAATAATATTTCTAATTTGTTACGCAAATTTTTATTAAATTTTGGCCCAAAAGCCTAGTTACTGAACCGGCCGGTCTACATGGTTGACGCGAAGTAACTTTTGTCGACTGAAGATTCCTTACTGTTTATTGACACATTTTTCGCCCAGTTGGTCTACATTATTGAATAGATCTTCACTAACCGTTCGCCCACGCAACTGCGCGGTTTTGAGTTTTGAAGCCGACTGACTCTTACGGGCTCGTTTTCAATATGGCCAGCATTCTCCTGTGTGCGGCTACTTGACTCGTGATAGGCTGGGCGAGCATTACGTGATATCTCATTAGACGAGAGCATTTTATCGTAGACTCGTGCTCGCCGACCAGCGAAATCGTACGTGCTGTTCACTCTGTCCGGACGGGCATATGCGCGCTCTGTCACATTCCAATGCTCCAGGATTTGTCGCATGTTGCTGGGCTTACAGGACAAACCGACAACTGGGTGTTCCAAAAGTACACTCTGCTTATTACAACTGAAACCCTGTCTGGGCGATTCCCCGTTATTACCACTGATAAATTAATAAAATAAATCCCCCTGATTCTGTACCGTTACAATACCCCCCCCCCAATGAGATGTTCTCTGCTGAAACAGAAAAACTCTCATTGCTAAAACCTAGGAGGACCAGCGAGGATATGGTGCCAACAACCCCCCCTTAATTCCTTACTAAATCATGGGTAATCTACCCCCCCCCCTAGTTCGGTGACTGCAGCTGCACCTGAATGACTCTACTGGACTTCTCTTCCCAAGATCCCAACACCATAAAGTCAGACAAGCACTCACCGCAATATCACCTAACTCTATAACATTCAATAAAAATCAATAACTGGCCTTATACCAAACCAGATCCTCAACTGATATATCCCCCTCTTAGCCGTACTGGATTGCCTTTAGCAAAGTACTGGGTGCGTACATATGTGCTCTCCTATCTTAATAAGAATACACCTTAACTCAAATAAACATTCCTTACTTTACAAAACCCTAACCTCAAAATAAACAATCACTTCTAAGTTAACATAATCTACCATTCGTTAGCATTATGCTTTTTCTGTTAATTTCCATTTATTAGATATTTTATCTGTTTCTCTGGACTTATTATTTCAAATCAAAAATAAATTATTTAACTTTCAATCATTTATCAAAATGAATCTAAGTTCATGACCAAAATTTCACATTTTAATTTAATTTCAATCATCTTTTCAATTAATTACTGTAATTGCATTTGGTATTTATTTAATTCCATTCTCTTCCATGACCTTTAAATCAAACTTGCAAATTTACTTCCAAATTTCCCGCCTTTAAATGAATTTAATTTTCATAATAAATCTTTATAATCATATGCTGACAACTATTATAAAATAAACAACTTATTAATATCATCCACTCAATTGCAACTACAGTTGGTTACAAAAATATAATATACACAAAGCACTATGAATCAGCTGATACATTACCCAACATAGCATAACCTCATATAGAGAACATGAAATCAAAATACAATCTTTAATTCAAAGAAAAAAATTTTTTTTTAATGAATTTAGCTTTCCGGAATAAGCATTGTAATGTAAAATTTGTATTGACAATTAATAAAAAGAAACAAAATTATTATTCTTCGTATTGTTTAAATTAGCAGCCATCCTTACTATTTCTTTTATGAATTTGCTAACTGCTATAATTTTTTATTGTTCGACTAAGCTTTTCGTCATTACTGACATCTTCAGGTCTTAAAAACCTGAAGATGTTTTTTCTTAAAAACCTTGAAGATCTTCAAGGTTTTTAAGACCTGAAGATGTCAGTAATGACGAAAAGCTTAGTCGAACAATAAAAAATTATAGCAGTTAGCAAATTCATAAAAGAAATAGTAAAATTATTATTACCATAAATTCAACTGAAACTATAAATTGATCACGCAAAACATACTATACATAAAACACCAGGCATCAGCTGATGTATTATTAACAGGTGAACAACCTTACTCTAAGTATACTGAATACAATTAGAACAAATACACAAAATTATATAATATAAATCATCAAATGTTCTTGTTACCTCTCAAATCATCACAGTATTGAGTAGAGCACTTCAAACCACTGATTCTCATAATTAAATGTTCATTAATAATCATTGAATCACAAAACAAATAGTAACCATTACAGAACAGTAATTGGGTCATCAATAACAAACTCTCTAGTCACAGCAAAGTAAACTTGATTTTACCGTTGTTATGGTCATTAATTCTCACTGATTACTCAGTTACTTCTCCTACTTGTACATCAGTTTATTATATTCCCCCCCCCTAACCCAGTTACAATTAGGTAAATCACCTGCCGGATAAACTGGATCAGGCATTTACCTTGTGCATAGATGCGATATCTATGCCCCTGGCTTGTAACGGCCAGCTCCTTTTCCACACACACTATTATTTCCTGATGTTGGACTGTAGCGCCCATTTGCATCCACAAGAACTGAAGTTTATTTAGGGTATAGACGCTGCCTACACTGTTCTTGTTTCAGCGTTACAAAACATGCGGTATTACTGATGTCCGAGGACACCAGTAATCCTACTAAAAATTACTTATAAGCCCATAACACGGCACTATCACCCCCTTCGATGATAGCTGCTGTTCCATAGTTGTGGTGATTCCCCGAATCTACCCCCCCCCCCGGTTAATTTCTGAATTCACCAATTTTGAAAATAATAACAAGTATGGCTAGGATACAATATGCCTAACCACACTTGCTACCAATAATCCAAATCCACAGTCAGGGTTCGGTGACGCCGTGACCGCCCGAAAGTGGGGAATCATCTGTTCATTTTATATATATATATATATATATATATTACGTGTTTAAAATTCCTACACACTAACATAATAAACATAATACAACATAAACATTCATAATTAACATTGCTATTATTACATCGAGACAAACACTTCAAATTTAATTAGTTTCAAATTCTATTAACTCTTTCACTGTTACATTTATTATTACCTTTCAACTATGAATTTCTATTAAGTATTTTCATCATCAATTGGTTTGGGTGATTCTCAGTCATTCATAATGATTTGATTTTTTGAATGGCCATTTAGATATAACCTTACCCACCTTTTTCCTTCTAACGACCACTAAACGATTTGTATAAGGTGACACCAATCTCTCAATAATATTTACCTCCACTAATTTCTCTAACTCCACTTAAATCATTCTCCTCTTATTACAAAATACCTGATACCCTCTTTGTACCTAGGATGTGTGTTCCCTTCCCTTATACTCACTCCCTTATTAGTTCCTGGCCCCTCCCAGGTAACTCTGCCAAACCTCATTTAAAACTATTTAACTCCCGCCACAACGCCTTGCGTTGAGGACTCCTTACCACACCACCTTCACTACAAAATTTATGTACCCTGCCCTCACCTATTTGCTCTCCACTTTCATCACTCCCTTTCTCTCTACACACATTTACTCTCGCTACTGTGTCCCTACTACTGACCCGTTTCTGTATTATTTTTATTCCAAAAATTCTTATTTTGTCTAATACCCATTGCCTTATTGAAATAATTATTATCACCCAAACTCCATCTTTTACAACATTTTACATTAATATGATCATTGAAAATTACACTAGAAAATTCATAACTACCTCAAACTAATTTAATCACCCAATTTAAAACCTTTTAAACTCATTTAATTTCATTATTAAAACATTTTAATTACTTCCATTTCATTATATAATTCATACTTAGATATGGTCAATCATGTAATCAAATACAACATGATTACTGTCATAAATTCAAAAATATAAACATTCATTACAACAAATATACTGTACATAACCCTATGTACCTTCTGCTACATCATAATAACCATATCAGGGGTGCACTGGTACCGGAACGCGCCGGAACACCGTTCCGGTACTGCTTTTTGAGAAAAAGAATTATTTTCTTTCACATGAAATGTGTTTTTACTCAAACATCTGGTCCACGTATTATTTTAAGATTTAGTACTCACTGTTATTATACTTCTTATTGCAAGATAATGAAGAAATATTAACATATTTGACAAATAATTCCTTTTAGTTTTACTGTTAATTTTGTTTATACACATTATTCATCTCAATGACCATCGCCGAGATCGAAAATTAAAACTGACGAAAGAAAATAAAAAATAACATAATCATTTGGTAACTATGCACTAGGCTCACCGAACGGCGCCGAACACAACGCACATGAGATCTATTTTGGATGCGGGATGACCTTGAAGTGTAGACCAGCGGGCAGTGCAGTGGAGGGGGTACCTTCCACTGTCGGCTCACTACTCAACTCAGTATTTACTGATGAGTCATTAGTGGTTCCCGCGTCTTGCTTGTCAGTTGTAAATCGCTGTTGTGAACCGTTACGTGTGTTTATTCAGTGCTACAACAGTCATGGAATCTGCCAATAAGAAACAAAAAACTCTAATGTCGTTCTTAAGTAGAGGGACTATACAGTCTTCGTGCGAGTCTTCAACCTTTGCTTCTCGCGATGCAAATACTCTCCTTAAACCTGGCGAAAGCTCGTTTGTGCAGCATACAGAAACCGAAGGTATTTGTGTTATTGATAATTCTCTGTCTGTACCGAGTTCATCAACTGAGGACTCAACTATTTCTCGTTGGCCTTCCATTTGGACAGAAGAAATGTGGGAACGTAAAAAGAATGCTTTTCCTTGGCTTGATTGTATCAACGGCAAACTTGGCTGTAATGTTTGTAAAGAAGTTGCTCAACTTGGCACATTTAAAAAAGAGCGCATGAGCATATCAAAAGAATGGCGTGTGTTCCTAATTACGTTTAATGGATCAAGTAAAACCTCTCAACTTACATCGTTGAGAAAAAAAATATTTGAACAAAAAAACTCTTTTGGTCACACATCAGCTGAAAGAATTGCTGCTGAAGCCAAAAAAGAGTCAATAGACAAGGGTTTTGATGAAATGAATGCAGCCCACTTAGTGACAACAAAAATTGTCTTTAGAACTGCTTACTTCATTGCGAAAAACAATAGGCCTTGCACTGACCATTTTGATCTGTTGCAGATGCAAAAATTGAATGGCTTGGATATAGGTGTGGGGCTACACTCTAAAAGAATTGCAATGGAAATAATTTGTCACGTTTCTGACGAAATGAAGAAAAGAGTCGTGAAACAAATTTTAGGTGTATCAGGCAAAATTTCAGTCCTGATAGACGAATCGACCACTCTCGGCAGCAAGTCTACTCTGATAGTATATTTGAAGTGTGAAGTTTGCAAAGAGGACTCTCCACATTTCTTATTCTTAGATCTCCTAGAACTATCCGACAAACGTCTAAGACCGTAGCAGAAAATCTCCTCGATTGCTTAAGCAAATACGGTTTTGAAGATAACTACTTAAAAGAAAACTTTGTTGCATTTCCAAGTGACGGTGCAAGTGTTATGCTGGGGAAAAAAAATCAGGAGCCGCAGAAAGATTGCTTGAAAAATATCCAAGCCTTATTATTTGGCACTGCATGAACCACAGACTTGAGTTAGCTCTGAGTGATGCAATAAACGAAGTGGGAGCTGTAAACCATTTCCAAATTTTTATGGACAAAGTGTACTCCGTTTATAGCAGGTCTCCAAAGAATCAAAGGGAGTTAGCAGAATGTGCTAGTGGCCTAGATCAAGAAATAAATAAAATCGGGAAAATTTTAGGGACACGTTGGGTAGCAAGTTCATTTAGAGCCGTGTCAGCTACTTGGTATGGATACGGTGCCTTAAACAGACACTTTGACTTTGCTAAAGCCGATAAGAGCAGAAATTTGACAGAGCGAGCCATGTACAGTGGACTATCAAAACGATGTTCATCACCTCAGTTTTTGCTAGATTTGGCTATAATGTATGATATTTTGGCTGAGCTGTCGATGCTGTCAGAATCCTTACAAAACCAAGAAACAACAGTAATCTATGCTGATAAACTTATACGATGAAGTGTCCGGTTTTTTGAGGCTATGAAGGAAAATCCCGGACTAAGAGTTTGGAAGCAAAAATTTGCATCAGGGAAGGAACATTTAATGGCGTTGCACTCATAGAAAATCACACAATTCCAACCATCAATCATCAACATGACAAGTGTCATAAATAACTTAAAAAGAAGAATGTTTACTACAGTTTCTAGCCACGAACCCATCGGTCAAGTGCGCCATCACATCATCATGAAGCTTACGAATCACTTTTAGATGAATTAAAAGTGCTGGAACCAGATACGTGGCCTACTGAAAAACCTGCAGGCTTTGGCGAACCAGAGATTGAGAAGTTGTGCAGAAGGTTTAAGTTAAACATACCCAAAATCAAAAACAGCTACAGGGATTTTGTCGAAAACCATACAACAATACCAAAACATTTAACACCTTTGCTTAACTGTACAAAACTGATCCCTTGCAGTTCAGCTGATTGCGAAAGAGGATTCAGTTTAATGAATCTCATCATTACACCCACCCGTACGAGACTGACAGTGCCACATGTGTCAAGTTTGATGTTTGTTAAACTACACGGCCCAAACTTGAGTGACTGGGATCCAGAGCCATATGTAAAAACATGGCTCCGAAAACACCGGACTGCAGACGACACCAGAACGAAACAAGCAAAACCAACCACTCTGGAAGAATCCAATCCATTTGCTAAATATTTGTGATTAAGGTAAGTTAAATTATGTTGTTCAAATGTTCAAGTAATAAATCAAGTAATAAATATTTTTTGTGAATATTACAAGTGTTTAGTTAGATGAATTGGCTGTGGACCATAGTCTTGCCGTCTGCTAAAAAAAAGCATTCCGGTACTGGAAAATTTACGAGTGCACCCCTGAACCATATGACTCAACAACTAAACACATTTTACTTTTACTCATTTACTATTTATTATAAAGTTCAGATCTCAGGAAAATCATTTAAATTCATTATCAAAATTCCTCTATGCAACATTTTAAATTAATTAATTTCATCTCCAATTATTTAATTCAATCTTTTTTCAAAAAAAAAAAAAAAAAAAGTTATTTTAATCACCTTATTCCAAAACAATTACAATTCATTTGTATTATAAACTTCATAATTACTCTCGTTATTTGTTTAGTCTGATAAAATATTCTTATTATTACAGTAGAACCTCGTTAACCTGGATCAACTGGGGCCGGGGCCGATCCGAGTTAACGTAAATCCGGGTTATCCAGAGAATGAGGGAAAAACGATAAAAAAAGAACATGTACTTACCAAAAATATTTTTAATGGAGTTTAAAAATTATTATCGGCACACTTTCACCTAAAAACACATAATATGTATTTACACTGTACACAATATAGGTACAAACTAGTCGGTAGTAAAAAAGGCAGTGAGCTTTTGCTGCCCCAGTTTTGTGTATCGCTTACGAGCAGCGCGATCTCGCATCCGCTTTAGTATTAGAAGCTCGTTTGGCGATGTTTCGGCTTGACTCTCGAAATAAACCATCAATTTATCTATGTTTGCTACTGCTTCTGCGTGGGTCATAACCACAGCTGGTTCATCAACACTGTCTGAATCCTCTTCATTTTCATTTTCTGTAACACTGCATGATGCAATAATTTCTTCCTCTGTGATCGCTTTATAACCTCCGTCATTGTTAATTTGCAACCAATTGTCAATGTCTTCATCAACATCGGAACAGCCATCGATATTTTTAAAAATGTCTATAAAATCTTCTTCCACACTTGTTTCTTCTTCTTCTTCAATTGTATTGTTTTCTGGCAAGTCACACACACCAGGCCACAACTTTTTCCATGACTTTATCAAAGTTTCTCTTCCAACCTAGTCCCAAGCTTCCGCAATCATATAAATAACAGTCTTTACGTTAAAAGATTTCAGCACCTCTACCACACCATTCTCTCCTTTGTCCTCTACCAGTTGACTTAGCATTTGCCTTTTGTACACTTTTTTTATTTTTTCTAGAACTCCTTGGTCCATCGGTTGAACGAGAGAAGTTACATTAGGTGGTAAAAACTTCACTGAAATGTCATCTTTGTCTAGTTAATTGACAGACGGATGTGAAGGCGCATTGTCAATCAGCAAAACCGCCTTGTTGGGAAGGCCACAGTTCTTCAAATATTTTTTTACTGACGGCACAAAATTCTTGAAAAACCATTGTTTGAAAATGTCACTAACCATCCAAGCACTTTTTTGTGAGCTGTAAACGACAGGCAATGAACCTCGTTTCATATTTTTCAATGCATGGGGGTTTTAAGACTTCCCTATTATAAGGAGAGGAATTTTATGCTTTCCTGACGCATTACTGCAAGCCATTATGGTAAGGCGGTCTTTCCCTTTTTTATACCCTTTCGCTGAATCTCCTAATTTTGAGGCTAGCGTTTTACTCGGCAACATCCGGTAAAATAAACCGGATTCATCGGCATTGTAAACTTGATCTGCAGTCAGTTCTTCCTTTTTAATAAAGTCTTCAAACTCTTTTTAAATTTTTCTGCCGCTTCAACATCACCTGACAAGCTTTCTCCAGTGATTGACACACTCCATGCCGTTTTTTCCATCTGTCCAACCACCCCTGGCTAGCTGTAAAACTCGAGTCTCCATGGGGCAACTGTTTGTTCAGACTCAATGCTTTCTGTTGGATGATGGGTCCAGAAATCGGCAAACCACGTTCTCTTTCAGCACAAAACCAGACAAACAATGCTTCATCCAGAGTTTCTAGTTTAGCAGTTTTTGCTTTACACCGATTATCCAAACTGTCCTTAGAAATCATTTTGAAACAAAAGTCTTCAATGCGTTTTCTGTTCTTTTTCCAATCAGATACAGTCGATGTTCCTACTCCAAATTCAGCAGCAATGTTCTTTAACGATTCTCCCTTATCAGTTCTTGTCAATGCTTCCATCCTTTTTTTCATAGTCACAACAATGTTTTTACGTTTTGTCGCCATCGCGAACAATGCGCTAACGAAACAGCACAACGATACTGTACCTCGACAGTGACACTAGGACAACACGCGAACACTACTGAGATTGCAGCGCAACTGAGGAATGTTGTTTCTAGGTCAATGTCAAGTGCGAGGCGTGGGGAGGGGAAGGAGAGGATTGAGTCACCAGTTTGCTGCGTAGCAACAGCAGGTGGGGTGAGTGCAATGAACTCGCCCGCTGGCAAGTGAATTCGAATAATGTACCTACTGAGAATAGCGATTTATCGTCTGTAAAACAAATCTTCATTTATTACGCTAAACAACAATTTTTTTTTCCAAAACTGGTCCGGGTTATCCGGACGTCCAGGTTAAAGAGGTCCGGGTTAACGAGGTTCTACTGTATTATAAAATCAATTCTCCTTGCATACCTACATTGTTTACATAAACTACATAGTACAACATAACCTGCTACACAAACACAATTAACCTCACTGCACATTTATCTACAATTTTTTGCATATTATATTATTTTTTACCACACCTCATTACATAAGTTAGCCAAGTAATTACCATAAACTAAAATAATTAAATGTTCATTCACTATTTATCTAACCACCATCATTGAACATTAGTCTGTGTTTCATATAACAATTCTCATCTTTATTTATACTCATTACATTATTATTATTTATATAATAACTTTTCAGTATTTCAAATTGTTCCTTTATACCCACATAATAATCTACTGGACTGTCCCCCATTATTATCAACTCATATAACCTGTCTGCATCATTAATTCTGTTCTTGTCACCGTCTGTATTATTATCTATCATACTTAAGCATTTTAACCTCTCCTTATTTTCAGAATCATCTATTATTAATATCCCACGTCTATGTACAGGTAAGCATTCAATATAATTATCACCATTATCATCATCTATTGCGGTACCATTCTCACAACAAGGTAAGTCTACAATATTACTAACTCTCTCAATATTCATCCTCTCTATCAACTCTCCATAACCTCTATTTAACTTAAACATCTCTATCATTCTCTCTCTCTCATAATATTTCTCATCATAACATCTGTCACAACACCCCTGAACTACTTCATTCCTTGCAAAGGGCACCACAAACTTACTATAACACTTCCTGGCTCTTCCAGGAACACTACACAAAATTAAGGGACTATTTGAAGACACCTCGTCTTCCACCTAACCTCTGGAGGAAACTCTGTCCTCGTAAAACATTTGTGAAAATTCTGTTTCACAATATACCCGGGAAAAATCTGCCCTTTGCTCGCCTAACCTCTCTTCACACCCTCTCTCAATTTCATCAACACTCGCTAACACTTCGTTATTAAATTCTACTTCACCAAAAACTTCATCACCACTATTTGTTTTCGCTGTATCACTCTTAAATAGCTCGTTTTCAACTATCTTACCACTACTAGTTGTTAATTCATTTTTACAACTATCACGTACCTCGTTAATTATTTCTTCGTTATTTTTCATCATTTTATTATCATTACAAACACTTAACCTGTTTTAATTCAACTTCTGTATTCTCTTTTAATTTACATCTATTTCTTTTCCCCTTCTCATTTTGTTTTTTCATATCATTAATCATTTGTTTTTGTGAGTTTATTATTTCCTCAAATTGACTTTTCATGTAATTAAATATGTCATCTAATGACAACTTTTCTACTCTACTGATCGTAGATGTTGATTCAGCGTTTATTTCGCATAATCATTGACTCGGTCTTGCTTACTTCATTACTTACTTGACTGGTTACAAAGCTGATGTTCTCGTTATTATCTTTATGTGTATTCATTTTGACTCTTTAAAATTCTTACTTATTCATAATACACATATATCAATCATATTATAACAGAATCTTATTTTTCTATACTTAATTCATATGTAACTCCCAATAACATCTCTTACATCCACGAGTAGGCATAGCCTATACAAAAATACAATTTGTATAAACTGTCCCAGTTCGGAGCGCCGTTGTTAACCTACTAATTCTTTGATAAATATAAAATTGTTTATTCAGAATTATTCGCAATTCTCACAGTTATTACCTGGTTGGGGTCCAGGATCCTGTTACGCGAACTCACGGCCTGTAAGAGAGGTTACTGGGTTTTGTTACATAATAATTACTCGTATTTTCTATGCTAATCAATTCGATTTATTACTCAAATTCAACATTTTTGTTTTGTCGTTCCTTTTGTTTTACTTTCTTTACTGTAAATTTATCTCATCTCGCTTCTGATACATTTTTGCAGAAGTTGGTTATGAACGTTTACTTTACATATATTTTGATTCTACAATTAACATCTCAAAAATAATATACGAACTAACGAATAGACCTTATTAAATTACATCTTAACATATACGATCTCTATATACTAAGGCAACCCAGCACTTGCTCACACACTCTTTCATACCTTTTTCCCCTTTTAATTTATTTAGTGCTTTTTCTGAATTTTCATAATTATATTTGTTTAAATTATATGTTTACTTCCCTGGTTGTGTCCGACCCGTGGTGGCAACACTCCCGAATTTTGTTCTGATTACTGTTGTATGCCGAAATATGCTTTCGCTGGTTAACCATTGTTCACTGTATATTGTTTGATGTTTCACAATTGTAAAGTTACTTTAGATCTTTTTATTTTGTAGTTTACTCACATTTTTAATACTTTTATTAAATTTTGGCCCGAAAGCCTAGTTACTGAACCGGCCGGTCTGCATGGTTGACGCGAAGTAACTTTTGTCGACTGAAGATTCTTTACTGTTTATTGACACATTTTTCGCCCGGTTGGTCTACATTATTGAATAGATCTTCACTAACCGCTCGCCCACGCAACTGCGCGGTTTTGAGTTTTGAAGCCGACTGACTCTTACGGGCTCGTTTTCAATATGGGAAGCATTCTCCTGTGTGCGGCTACTTGACTCGTGATAGGCTGGGCGAGCGTCACGTGATATCTCATTAGACGAGAGCATTTTATCGTAGACTCGCGCTCGTTGACCAGCGAAATCGTACGTGCTGTTCACTCTGTCCGCACGGGCATACGCACGCTCTGTCACATTCCAATGCTCCAGGATTTGTCACATGTTGCTGGGCTTACAGGACAAACCGACAACTGGGTGTTCCAAAAGTACACTCTGCTTATTACAACTGAAACCCTGTCTGGGCGATTCCCCGTTATTACCACTGATAAACTAATAAAATAAATCCTTCTGATTCTGTACCGTTACAATATCAGCCTGTTTGGCTCTTTTTTACTACAAACAAATCATCGTCATAAATTTCTGCAGATGTACTTCATTGCTAATGACGTAGATAGTCCAGCTGAAATTGGTAGACCTTGTTAGTAAATCCAAGGTGTGCTGCAGGAAATATTGGTAGCATTACAAAATGTGAAAACTGGCTGGAGAACATGAGCGTCGATACAATACACCAGCGATGAATGAGACTGCCGTTGTGACGACTGCTAATTGGTTTGGATTACAAGATATTATGCGATAATACAAATATGACAATGGTATTATGTCTGGGAAACTTAAAAAAAAAAATGGAAAAAGGAACAAAGGAACTAGATATGCCACTAGACGAATGGCCACAGGTGAAAAAAGGGTGATGCTTCGGAATATCATTGTGTGGTTCATGTTACTAGTTTTGATTGTTTCTGTTTGGAATTGCTCCAAGATAACATTAGAGGATTAAAATCTTTTGCAGAGTTAAAGCCTGTTGATGGCTGACAAGAAGCATGTGAACAATTTAGGACTTTTAGAAAATGACAGCCGTTGCAAGAAGTAGTTACATTTCAAAGCCCTACAAAAATTCGACACCTGTGAGCATCATGTCAGATATTGAATCCACAGTATCTCTGCGATGAATTTAAAGAAGGAACGACTGAAGATATATATTGCAGCAACATTCCTCTGACAGCAACCTAGATAATTAAATAATGGGAAGTATTGATAGATATTGAAGATAGAGTGCAAGCAATTTGTAGCAAAAGGTTAAATGAATGGCAATTCATTGTCTCAACAAAATGACAGTGTTAATTCAGATGTAGGTACAGTTGTGGCCGGTGTGTCCTGAGGAAGGGGAGGCTACGAGAGAGTCAGTCAAAGTCAGTCAGTCATATCACCCCCCCCCCCCGTGGACACGTTATTTCACTCTTAAGCATGGTAGAGCTATCTGATTTTAACAGCATTTGAAAGCTGTGATGAATTTACTTGTAAGCCTTCAGCAGACCATATAGTCTTGTTTGTGTTTAACAGTAAGCAGAGCCAGCAGAATAACTTCAAATTTACCCCACTACAGCATAGCCATTTATGTTGGTTGTACAATGACGACTGGAAAGTTCTAGATTTGTTTTTGTGCCTTTTAAGAAATACAAATTTTGGGGTAGGTCAACCAGTTTTCATTTCATTTATCTCAAAGTCACTCAGCCGGAAAAATTGTTTATTCAGTAGTGTTGTAATGATGCAGTTGTTCGATACTGCAATATCACTTTCATTTTCTTCTGCTAAATCCATTTTATCCTCGTAGTAGAGATTACAAACACACGCCAAGAAAACATAAATAATAAACATACACACACAAGGAGCACGAGAACGTATTTAAGACTGCGTAAAACTAACACAAACCACATTAATCCATGCCGAGAGGCTAATTCACTCGTTGCCTCCCAAGTACGGTTACAGATGCACTAGAGTCCCCCACTAACTGTCAGGCACATAGCCATACGAGAACTATGGAGGCTACTCAGATCCCTGTCTCTGCTGCTATTCTGCGCTATTGATAACGCGCTATTAAAGTTTTTTGTAATTAATCAAATAATTTAAAGCCAAATTGTGATTACAGATTGAGTACGGGTTTAGTTACAATAAAAAATAGAGCCTATTACTACGTGATTGGAAAGTTTTAAGACAGGTGTTGCCACTGCTCTATAGGAGGGGCTAGGTTTGCCTGCGGGTGTGGAAGGGGAAGCTTGTTTTGTCGTTGAAACATGAAACGATCACTGCGACATCTTTGTTCAGTAGAGCGTGGCATCCTGGTGAGTGAGGACGTGTGATCGGGTCTTGGCAGATTTTTGATTTTCCAAAATGGATAAAAAAACGGAACAACGAGTATGTGTCAAATTTTGTTTTAAAACCGGGAAATCAGATTCGGAGACTTGTGAACTCTTACAAACAGCTTTCGGGGATAAATGTCTGAGCCGGTCAAATGTTTTTATCTGGTGCAACAGATTCAAAGATGGCCGCGAATTAGTCAAAGATGACCCCCGATCCGGCCGGCCTTCCACTTCAAAAACCAACGAAAACATTGTGAAAGTTCGCGATTTAGTGCGCTCTGACCATAGACTTACAATTAGGGAGATGGCTAATGAACTGAATTAAAGTTTCTACGCGGTTCAGTCAATTTTAAGTGAAGATTTGAACATGCATCGAGTGTCCGCGAAATTCATTCCGAAATTGTTGTCAGACCAGCAGAAACAATACCGACTTGAAGTGTCCCAAGAATTGTTTTATCGGGCCGAAACTGACCCAGATTTGTTAAATAGGGTAATTACAGGCGACAAAACATGTGTTTATGGGTATGACCCAGAAACAAAGACACAATCATCGCAGTGGAAGGGTCCAAGTTCGCCACGACCGAAAAAAGCGTGACAAAGTCGGTTGCATGTGAAGACAATGTTGGTGGTTTTTTTCTATTCTACGGGTATCGTGCATCACGAATTTGCCCCTAGGGGGCAGACAATCAACCAGGAATACTATAAAAGTGTCCTTCAGCGTTTGCGTGAAAATTTGCGGAAGAAAAGGCCTGCACCCTGTCGAGACAAGAATTGGGCCCTCCACACGACAACGCACCGGCTTATCGTGCGTTCTCGATCACGGAATTTTTGGGCAAATTCAAAATTCCTGTGCTTCCGCAACCCCCCTATTCCCCTGATATAGCCCCTGCCAACTTCTACCTGTTTCCTAAATTGAAAATTTCGCTGAAAGGGGACCGATTTGACTCAATTGAAGACACCCAGGCAAATACGGAGAGGGTTCTTAAAACCCTTAAGAAAGAAAATTTCCAGGAATGCTTCCAAAAGTGGAAACACCGTTGGAGTCGTGTGTTCAGTCAGAAGGGGACTACTTTGAAGGAAGGAGATCCATCACAATAGCCTGTAAGTACTGCCATTTTGAAATTACAAGCCCAGTCTTAAAACTTTCCAATCACACCTCGTATTTGTTTGTTTTTAATAATTTTCTAAATTTCACTGGGGAGGCTTAGCCTCCCTTGCCTCCCCTGATGAGCCGCCGCTGTGTTGGTAGGGAAATTAATTACAATTTTATAGAACTGAAGGACCAACTTGATCAAATTTAACATCAGAACAATGAGCTTTTTTGATATAGTGATGGATAGAATAAATTTCATTGTACCAGCATAAATGTTGTTATAAATAATTAAACTTGTTAACAGTGAACAAATCATTGTGATTTTTTTGTTTTAAATATGTCTTGATTCTTGAAGTTCCCTATGATAGTGTATCAGTATTCTGTATCCTGTAAAAAAAAAACAAAGTGCAGCATTATTGAAGAAGCATGTACTGAGTAATCAGGTATAGTATGGATTAATTGAGCTAAAACATATTTGGGAATACTATCATGAGTTGTGTATCAGAGAAATTGTAAGAATGCATAGGCCTACCTTTAGATTCAAAAACTAAACCACATCATTTGAAACCAGAATTAATGAAAATTCATTTAATTAAAAAAAAAATTATTCAAGCTGTAATGTATTGAGGTGGTATGTTAACATCATTGCATGGTACTTGGTTTGAATTGTAATTTATTGTGTTTTGTAGTATGGTGCCTCTGAAGACGTTGCTATAGTGGCCTTGAAGTTATTGTTGCAGATAATCTGTGCAATAGCAATCCATTAAATCAAGGACATGTAACGGGACAAAAAGGGTAGAATCACTTTTTGTGTAATAATTGTTAATAATTATCAACGACTAATTCAGTTATTATGAGTCATACTGTTGGAGATGTATTGGGAGTTAGAACAAAGGATACGTGAGTCGCAGTAAAAGCACGTGGCCGTGCTGCGTAATAAATTCACCACATGTTGGCAATGTAAACGACTTTCTGGCTTCTCGAGAGATCTGGAACATTCGATAAGTCAAGACGGGGAGTGGAGTGGTACATCCGTTTGGGACCACGTGGTGAGTCCACAAAGAACGAATAGCGTCACCACGCGAGCTAAGCTCGCCCAGTGCAGTACAACTCTTCATACGGTACAGTCGTAAGCTAACCATAGCCTCGGAAATATTTTCGGTAGGCCGAAAATATTAAAGTCGGCCTACCAAGAAGTGTATTACAGTGTAATGCAACAGTAAACAGTAACACAGTACAGTATTAAAAGTTTTAATATGTGAATTTTGTCAGTTCAGTGAGGAAAGAATTCCATGACATAGTGCGCAACACCTGATACCTCGTGTAGTAAGTACAGTGACGAAATGAATTTAAGTGACCTAAAGTTTATATACTAAACAACAATAAAATGAGCTCAATAAAAGGGGATTAAAAAATGTAAAAAGAATGAGAGTGTGTGAGATAAAAGGGGAGATAGAAAACTCAAAAAGAAAGTACTGGTTTGTAGATAAGATATTTGTAAAGGGAATTTTTAGATTATAGAATTGTTAAAGTAACATATAAAAAGAAATAGAAAGAATTTAACTTTGAATAAAATAAATATGATTGGTTATTAGCAAAAATATGTGTTAATTGTAGTCATTATGCCTAATTACCAAATCCTAATTTTCTGTGCTGAAAGAAACTCGCCTAAACGAATCTGGGCAAGTTTTGAGTTAAGGGAGTTAAATTCAACTAAATTATCTTGATGGGAAGAGTATTAGGGTTTCGATGTTTCACCTTAAGACATTGTGGCGACCTTGAATAATTTGGAGTCTTCTGTTTGGTAAGTCATAGTAAGGTGGTCAAAATCAGGGTAAGTAGTAATTTTGAATATAAAAAGGGTTTTTATAGTTACAGACAGGAGAGTTGTAGTTGTGAATCTCTCAGGCCAACTGTACCGCTTGCTCTTACTTAATTTATGCATTCATTGGAAGCTTTTAAAATGCAAATGTTAACATATTGACTAAAAAAAGCAAAATGTAATACTCGTACAAGTAACAGAAAAGTATCACTAGTAATGAAGGCCAACAAGAAATTGTATTTATGAAACAGGTGCTTATTGTATTTTCACACTGTGTGTGTGTGTGTGTGTGCGCGCGCGCGCATGTGTGTGCGTGCGTGCGTGTGTGTGCACACGTGCTTATCCTTTTTGCAGATACATATTATAACTTTACTGTTCTTAACATTATTTACAGTGTTCATTTGTATAGTTCTCATATTTATAGTTCTAATTAATTATAGTTTCTTCTGCTTCAGTTTTTACAAACATATTGCTTTCATAGAGATTTTAAATTTTTGACAGAACACACTTTAATTTGTGTTAATTCTTTAATTTGTACAAACAATTATTTCCTGTAGAGAAAGATGCAGTGTTTAAAAAAATGTGTCTAGAATTTAAAAGACTATATAGAAAGAAAATATTTTGTTTAAAAATAAAATTTAGCTGAACAAGCTCAGTGTACAGTAATTGCAGTAACAGTAGTTATAACCATCTGTAGATAAATATTGTGATAACGTTGGTGTTTCATCGAATAGGCTACATATGAAATTAGGACATCTTATGATGTAACATAAGGTCTTTTTGCAGTATTGAAAATGTACCATACTTTTTGTTATCTTGAAAACCATGGATTAGTGATGCTATAACTGGCCAGTCTACTTTAACAACAGTATTACAGTTGCTGACCAACTTAAAACTTTATACTTATGAGTACAGTACAAAAAATATTTTCACTATAAATAATATTTTTAAGATTGATTTTTTATAGACCAAGTAAAATTCAATGTTTTACTGTATTTTTGACTTATCATAACTAATTGTTCCACTTAATAAGAGAATTAAGCAAAAATCCATTACATAAAAAAAAATCCTTTGCTACAGTATGGGTTTTCTACTAATGTCCTTTATGACTTATGGAAAATGTAGTCCTAAAGTTAATGCATTAGAAATTAGAATACAGCATATCAGTGTAGGAGAGTAAAGTAAGGAAGACAAAGAGAATGTATGTACATACGTATCTGTAACATATTATACAAAATGTATGTTGTACATGTCTGTCTTATGACCAGTCAGCCCAAACAGAACCCAGTCATAAGTTAGCAGTCAGTACTTTTGGCAAAAGACTGTACTTTTTATTTTTGTAGCATTATGTCATTTGATACCTGATAATTAATCCAAATATCAGCTGTGTTATGAGTTATGAATCATATTTCTCATTACTGATGACCATGTGAGGAATCTAATTGGTGTTAGGATACGATTTAATTTTTATTATTAATTCTAAAAATGGTGTTTGAGAAAGTCTGCCTTCTGACATATCTATCAAAGTCAAGTATTGCTCATAACCAAGATATCAGTTTTAAGAAAATTTAGTAAAATGTAACATTCTCTACCTGATTAGATTACAATATGAACATTGTAATATTAAAGTCACCTTTCAAAAATAAAATTTCTGTTCTACGAGATAATAAGATAATCAATCTGATAATACTAAAATACATCCTTTGAGACCTAATATGTATCTTTTCCCGTGCACTACACCTTTTTTTTTTTATTATGTAAATCTACATTTATTAAAGAACTGTTTGTATTGTAATAAATAAGTCTTGTAAAAAGTTGAAGAAAAAATATAAAATGTACAATTCTTTATCTCATTTGATATCAGGTGTAAATATAAATGTCCAAATTTAAATTGTATATAAATATTGTAACAGTACAAACTGTCCCATAAAAAATCAACTAACTAAGTAACTAGAAGTGATGATAACCAGGAACAAATCTACCATCAGCATTAAATGACAATACAACATAACCAGACGATTTGACTGAGACATTGACAAATACTAGTTCCCAAATAGATTGTTTAAGTGAGCAGAAGAAACCATTAAAAACAAAGTAAAACACCATAACAGATGAAAGAAATGATATTTATAACATGTATTATTGTTAGTGTAAACAGCACATTAGCTGAGTAAATGCAAAGTATTAATTTGAATAACAAACAAAAGGAAATGTATTGTTGATAATCATGAACTATGAATGAATTATTATAAATGAACCAATGAAATAAGATCAACAGTATGATCACAATGTTAGATCAACCTTAAAAGAAGGGTATGCTAAGGCATAATGAATAATGATGATAGAATAATTAATGAGAGAACAAATTGTAGATGTTCTAATAATAATATGATATCAATATAATCAACAATGTAAAAACTATATGTATAAAAATGTTATAAGAGTGTAAACTTTGTAGAAAGAAGTATTATCAGTCAAGGTGAACAAAACCTTATTATGAATTGTGTAGACTAAGAGACTGGCATAAGATGAGTTAAGCTGACTCCATGAATAATAAGTAATATAATAAAAACTCAAAATAATGACTCACCACAACTTATGTGGAGTCCATAATGAAAAGAAAATTGAAATGATAGACAAACAAATAATGACAAAACAGATTATGAGAATAATAATCATGTATCATAAAGAGACTGTTAATACATTATACATCATACTTGCTCACGCGCAATCTGCCTAGCGCACTTACGTCACCGTAGCGGTGTTCCACGTGGCTACCCTGCTACGACTAATCAGTCATCACTCAATCTTTGAACAGTGCGTTTGCACCCTTGCTTTCTCGCCAAGCCGTGGCAACCTAAATTTTCTATGTTCTTCTATTTGATCTAATTTCAATGCTACACATTACGTAGCCTGCTAACTTACGCCACATCTTATATTTTGGCTATGAACTAAGACGTAATTGCGTGGGCCTGCGCTTCTGAATGATTTCAATAAACGTTACTTAATCATAATTTTCAGTCCACTAATTAATACAAAACACTTTCTGACTTCCTACCAGCTTCCTTAAGCTTGCAAAACTAACTCAAGATAATTTCGAGAGCATTAAGCACGCAACATATGGTCCTCCGGGCCGGATTTTATTTCAGCCTTACAGGAAATATTTTTGGTCCAACGCGACCGCATTTTTTGGTCCACAAGCGACCGGCATTCTCTGTCCACAAACGACAACATTTCGGCTCGCGAGCGACCGCCCTTTTGTCCAGCGACAGCATTCTCGTCCAGCGACAACATATGGTCATCCGACCCCGGATTTGTATTTCACGGACGTGACTAAACCCATGGACAATTCGTCTCATGGTTTAGTGCATTAAGCAGGCCTATCAGCATTTCTTTTCTTCAATTTAAATTCAACAACTCGTCAATTAGCACCTACTTCTGGGAATTGTATCACACGACTTTGGGGATGTCATATTTCGCCAAGCGGAACATTGGAATCATCATTGCAGCATATCTAGCACGTGGCATGCAGCATTGGGAAAATCCAGAGCAGCCTATCTAAACAGGATTCCACCGCATTGGACATCACCGGACAGGCAATGACCATGTCTACATTATCCATGCTTGAGTACCTGACACGACTACGAGGGTTCCGACAGGCTTTCGATGCATTCTAGAACATGCCGATAAGTACCATTTCAACTGACTGAACTCATGTTTTACATTAGTTTCAACTTGCATAATTCGCATATTTTTTCTCAGTACCATTAAATTAATCAAGCAGTATAGAAATAATAATATGACCTAATAATTTAAAATATTTTTCAGTAATTTGAATATGAACTTATAATTTTTTGCGAACTCAATTAGTATTCTCTTTATTTGTAAGTCATATCTTTCAAACAGCAGTCATGTCATTAATGGTTACTGCTATATTGTTTGTAATGCCTATTTCAGGATTTTATTGTCACATAAATTTAGTTAAGATATGTTAGTAAGTATTACCGTGTCGTTGCGTGACTTTATGACTTGGACTTCCTGCCTGGTCTGGCTCATCTCGTTGCATTAACTTGGCCTTTGTAGCATCATTTAAATTCTTGTTCTTTTTATTTGTTCATACCCAATCATGGCGGATATGAAGGCGCTGATCAAGAAACGTGGCACGATCAAGGCCTCTATATCGCGCATAAATACTTATGCCGACAATTTCGATCATGATACGCATGACAATCATGCATTAAAAATAAAGCTTCGCCACCTTATGGAACTATCGGCTAAATATGATGAGATCCAAACACAAATCGAGTCTGAGGACTCCGATTTTGCTTCTGCTAGCGATAGGGTTCAAACAGAAGACGACTTATGCAGCATAGAATGCAAGCTGCAAAATTTAATAAACCATGCCGAGGAAATGACCAGGAAGGCAGCAAGTCCATCTGAGGTAGTTACATTCAGCACGCCTCCCATTCAATTGCAACCTATTAAGCTACCCTGCTTCTCAGGTGATATAATCGAGTGGCAACACTTTTACCACATGTTTTTGGAGCTAGTGCATGTCCGAATGGACCTGACTGGCATCCAGAAGCTTCACTATTTGCACTTATCATTAAAAGACAAGGCGCTGAATGTCATAAAATCGCTACCTATCACGCACGAAAATTACACGGTGGCCATTGAGTTGTTAAGGGTGCGCTATGACAATAAATTGATTGTAACCACTTATCACGCAGCAAACGTCCTGGGCATGAGACACATTCAACGTGAGTCCGTGCTCAGCATTTCTAAATTTATAGATGAGCTCACCGCCAACATAAATGCGCTGAACTCATTAAAACTCTCTGTAAATACGTTCGAGCTTATTTTTGTACATTTTCTATCCCAAAAACTTGACGAGCATACGTGCAGGTTGTGGAAGGAAACCTTAGGCGAAAAACAACTTCCTATTTATGATAATTTCATTAAGTTTTTAAATTCAAGACGTCAGCTGTTACAAAACATAAATGCACCGACCGGTTCGTCTGGCTTTAGACAGGTTAGCGATAATGCTTCTTATCGCAAATCAACTAAGCGCGCGGAGTTCACTGGGTCACTAGTGCACACTCCACCAAACAATAAATCTTGTCAGCTGTGTCGTGGTAGTCACAAACTACTTGAATGCCCGCAATTTATCGCCCTACAGCCTATACAACGTAAAGAAGTGTTAATACTTAATAAACTATGCCTGAATTGTACTCGCTCGGGCCATAACAGCTCGTGTTGTCCTTCCAAATTTTCATGCAAGGCATGCGCGAAAAGGCACCACACTATGCTCCATGCTTCGATAAATCAGTCTAGCAATAGGAACAATAAGCAATGTTCCCTGAAGCTACAGACGAATAAATCAATTTTATTGTCCACCGCCGTATGCACTACTATCGATCATCATGGTAAAAGACGCCCGGTGAGAATCCTGCTGGATTCAGGGTCGCAAGCTAATTTTTGTACTATGGGTTTTGTCCGCCGCATGGGCCTAAAACTAAACAAATCCGAGCTGCCTATCGTGGGTATAAATAACTCATCATGTCAGGCCAATTTTAGCACGCGCGTGCGCTTAAACTCACGTTATAAGGACTTCACCTTAAATGTCCACTGCGCTGTTCTGCCCCGAATCACAAACAATCTTCCAACCGAATCCTTTGACATCGCTTCCTTGAAAATTCCTAGAGGGATATTTTTAGCTGACCCGCAATTTAATAATTCGTCACAAATTGACATATTACTTGGGGCACAATACTTTTTGCAGTTAATTGAGCCGACTAAATTCGTTCGAAGTCCACATTTTCCGACAATCCAAGAAACGAAGCTAGGGTTTATACTCGCCGGGAATCTACCCTTCAATGTGGACATGACCAAACCGGTCTCTTCGTTCATGGCTTGTGACAACATTAATGATACTCGCATTAATTACCGCGCGTCAACCGCCAATCGCCAGCCGCCAACCGCATCTCGGAGATACAGCAGCTCTCTGCAAAGGGCAATTGGTATCACGTCGCCTCGCATTACAATCCCGCGGACATCCTATCCCGCGGCTGTTAACCCCGTTTGTTACAAGGCCACCAGCAACGGTGGCATGGTCCTTACTGGTTCACGCCAACCTTTAGGTCAATTACCCGTTCCCAGAGTCACCCCCTCCAAGCCATTTTCACAACGCGCCGTCGACTACGCCGGTCCTATGTTTCTACGTCAGGGCGGGTAGCGGTACACCAGCTATACAAGCTCTTCCAGCGGGACGAATTTCAAAGGGCCGCTCAGGACTTCGCCAGTCCACATGGAATTAAGTGGTCGTTCATACCTCCCTCAGCCCCCCATTTTGGTGGTCTTTGGGAGAGTGGCATCAAGAGTGTTAAGTTCCATCTGCGGCGCGTTATAGGCAATACGATCCTGAACTTCGAAGAGTTCTCCACTGTCTTAACCCAAGTTGAAGCCTGTTTGAACTCGCGTCCCTTGTTTTCCATTTCAAATGACGCCGGGGATCCTGAGCCATTGACTCCAGCTCACTTTTTGGTTGGCTCCCCCCTTACCGCGCTTCCGGAACCCGATTATTCTGATACAAATATGGGTCGCTTGGGGAGATGGCAGCTTTTGTAAGGGTTTACTTGTTCCATTTGGAAGAGTTGGTCCAGAGACTATCTGCACCAGCTGCAGCAGCGAAACAAGTGGAAAAAGCAGTCAAAAAATTTATCGGTAGGAAAATTGGTCCTTATTCTGGATGACAATACTCCACCATTGCTTTGGAAGCGCGGTATTGTCACTCAGACATATCTTGGGCAGGATTCGTTGGTACGTGTCGTGGACGTCCGTACTGCTAACGGCATTCTGCGTAGACCCATTCATAAGCTGTGCCCACTTCTGGTGGCACCAGACTGATTGCGCCTCGGTGTTTCATGCCCGGGACATTGCCGGTCGAGCACATGCTCTACCATGCACATTTACTGACTACTATGTTGTCTATGTAATTTATATTATGTAACTTATGTAAGGTATACCATTTATGCACTTGTATTTATTGTATCATTAATGGACGCCATGTAGCGGTGCATTGGTGAACATTTAAACGTTTTAGTGTGATGTCAATTATGGTGAACGGTGTGGTGCAGCGTATATTATTATACTACATTTTTTGAGTATTTTTATTGTATTATTATACTAAATTTTTTGGGTATTTTTATTGTATTATTATACTACATTTTTTGGGTATTTTTATTGTATTATTATACTAAATTTTTTGGGTATTTTTATTGTACATTATTATCAATATTTGTGGCATACTTCTACTGTATATTGTCGTAGTGAATTTTCTAGGTATATTACCTTGTATTGTTGCGCAATACTGCTTATTACACGCTAAGTGTCACGCTGTTATTATTAAATTGGTTGTATTTCTTTAATGTTTGTGCAAAGCCACCCACGATGTCCTTATTGCCATGTATTATTGTTATTATTGTTTATGGTTTATCGCATATTCAAGCCTTTGGATTATTGTTACATATTACTTATGGAGCATTGATTAATGATGTATTTAATTATATTAATGATGTACTCGTTTATATTATATTTGTATTTTTGCCAATATTCATGTATACTTGTATGCGCTAAATAACTTGTTCTTTTTCTTACTGCAAACTATGTCAAAATCGCCGATTTTGAGGCGGGCAGTATGTTAATGCATTGTACATCGTACTTGCTCACGCGCAATCTGCCTAGCGCACTTACGTCACCGTAGCGGTGTTCCACGTGGCTACCCTGCTACGACTAATCAGTCATCACTCAATCTTTGAACAGTGCGTTTGCACCCTTGCTTTCTTGCCAAGCCGCGGCAACCTAAATTTTCTATGTTCTTCTATTTGATCTAATTTCAATGCTACACATTACGTAGCCTGCTAACTTACGCCACATCTTATATTTTGGCTATGAACTAAGACGTAATTGCATGAGCCTGCGCTTCTGAATGATTTCAATAAACGTTACTTAATCATAATTTACAGTCCATTAATTAATGCAAAACACTTTCTGACTTCCTACCAGCTTCCTTAAGCTTGCAAAACTAACTCAAGATAATTTCGAGAGCGTTAAGCACGCAACAGAGACCAAGAAAGTATAGGAAGTAAGAATAATATTGAATAAGTAATAATGAAGTAAGGAAGCCACCATTAAATAATAATAAACAAATATGTTATAATGATTGTTAATGTTCAGCTGGATGGAGCAAATTTAAATAATAATATGTTAGTTTCAATAAGATAATTGTGTTCAAAAGAGAAATTAATGAGAGTTTGAATCAATGCTAAAATACAAAAATAAAATCTGCAAAGTGTAGCAGAAGACATTTGAAAACAATGCAATATTTAAGTTAGACTTTCATTAAGGTAGAGTTTATTAATGAAAGATGTATCCAAACTGGCCTCTATTCATATCAAAATAACCAGAAAGGAATGAGCAATACGATGCTAATAATAGAACCAAATTTGTAATTAGTATAACTGAGATATAAACATAAATGTGATAAATTTTGTGAATTTTGGATGTTTACAAGGAACACCAATAACAACAACGAACCCACGCTTAAAACAATTATGTAAGAGCTAAAAATAGAATGACCGCATCAACGACGTCATTTTTAACCAATCAGAAAATTACTTCAAAAATTAATTGTCGCTGCCTAGCAGAATTCTCAGCGGACTATATATATGGTTGTACGAGTGAGGAGAAACACATTTTGTCAAATTCCATTCCAGCAGATACTACAGTGTAACGTGTCAAAATTGGGTAATTTTATTTATTGCATTGTGTATTTTAAACTGTATTGAACGTCACAACAGGACCCAGATCAATTTTCATCAAATCTTATTAAATAACAGCAGTGAAGAAGTACATACCTTTTAAAGTGCATCACAACAAGTAGTGTTCATTTTACTAGTTGTGCGAAAGAAAAAGAACGAGGTTAGGTGAAACATCTCACCCAGTATTTAATTTCAAGAAGTAATAATAGTTCATTCGTATAAAAGTGAAGTGTACGATCAGTGTACCTGATCATAAAGTGAATTAAAAATAATCCAAAGCGATTATAAAACAGGGAGTACAGTGCCATATATAATAACAGTGTATGAATATTATGTTGCTAGTATAAGAAATAATACACTTGTGTACTAACGCAAAACATTACTACTATAAGAAATAAGCACTGTCTATACTTTTTTCAAGAGGAATTTTACGATTCCTATATAATAATTAATGATCTAGGCTAACCATAGTTAACCTCAAACTTGTAGAGGTTAAACGAACATTTCGTTCATCAATTTAAATATTTTAAAGGTGTCTAACATATTAAATTAAACTCTTGTAAAGCATCGTAACTCGAGGAATAGGTATTTTATTCTGTAGTTCAAAAGAATTCACCCTTGAGGTATAAAATATTTTGTAAATAAACAAACCAATAATTAGCGTCATCATTGCCAACCTTCTGGGTTAGGAGAGATTTAAGCCAGGTAGATTGTAATCCATTATTATTGTTAATTTGAATGTATAAAGTTAAACTAAGCACGTTGTGAGCAATAAACAAGTAAATTGTTAATTAACAAACGTTGTAAGCAATTATTGAAACATTTATTAATTATTTTTCTCAATTAAAAGAGCTGCAATTTCATGGCACTCAAACAATCAAGTTGGCGGCTTGGACGTGTGAAGCGCCAACAGTTTAAATACATAAACAAACCAGAAGGAAAATAATAAATTAAATTATTGTAATTACTCAATCAAAAAATAATTCAACAAATCAATTAAATTTATTTATTTTTATTCTTTGAATAAATTATTTTTATCGGATAAGAACCAGAGATTCCATATGGCACCCAAGTAAAAATAAATCTAGCTCACTTACTTACAAACAGTGCAGTTATACTGTTTTGACGACCCAACAGTATAATAACATACTGAGACCACCAGAACAACCAGTACAGACAGAACTAAACTACCAGTGCTACACCAAATGTATGTGAAGGTTTTAATTACTTAATAATATTGTCAAAACAACACTTTACTGTACAAAGACGATTTAGGTCTACGGAAGTGCTACGGAACTTCAAGAGAACTCCGAAGTGAACCACATTCAATTAACAGATATTGCAATACTTAATTAATTAAATAATAAAAATTAATTAAACAAATTATACAAATTAAATCAGTTAATTAAAAATTATTTAACAACCGAATTAAATAAAAAGACAATCAACGTGTGACTAAATTTTAAACAGGTATGTAAGCGGGTTTGTAATAATATATGTAATACAGTTTGTGATTAGAAATTCAAAATTATATACAGTTATAATTCTAATATATACAAAATTGTATAATTACCAGACTTTCAACTTTATATGTTAGATTACACTTTTGTAATACAATTTGTAATGCAGTAAGCTAAAATTGTAACTTTCTACGTGAGTAACATCAAAAATTTATATTAGGTAGAGTTCGTCTCTGTCTATCTGTTACAGGAAATGTGAACTATATAAGTTAGTGAATATTATTGAATATGCTTATTATATTGTTACATAATGCGGAGAAAGTGTTACATAATACGGAATGTTCTACAAGTTTATCGAATGTTCCAGTGGAACATTGTGCTTGCGTACGTGATTCTCAACGCATTAGCTAGACTGTCCAGAAGTCGCGTGGCTACGCGCACCATGTCAAGGACGGAATGAATTATGCTCTAATGTTTTCCTTGATTGTTAATGCATAGTATGGATGTTTCTGGATTTTCAGCGGGGTATAAATACAAGTACTTAAGTGACGTTCAGTTCAGTTTGAGTTGCGAGTTATTGTCGGGTGATTACTCTATGCGTTCAAGTGGTTATAAGTGAAAAGTAATTATTGTGGCGAAGTGTTATGTGTTTTATAATCATGCGGGACAATTTGTTTTACAATGGTGTTTTATATTAGTTGACATTTTATTGTGTGTGAACAATTTTATTTGATTTATTGTAAAGAGACTGTCTTGTTGATTACAAACTGTTTAATTGTGATAATTAAAGCTGGTGATTAGTGACTTAATTGGTGTCCTGTATTTTGTTTTCCACTGTACCATATGACGATCACTAGACCGTCGTAACAATATTGTATTATTTTATATAATGCAAGTACGTGAAAGAGGGAACTCAGCAACACAAAAATGTGGTGCTTTCAAGAAGACTAAAAACGTTTGTGTTGCAATATTTTGATGCCTTCATACTAGGGGTTAACAAGAAAATTAATAGCTAACATTGATTGTTTTAAAATAACAATAAAACATTTCATAATAAATACTTTGTATGTCATTTTAGTGAAGCTGCGGAAAGTCAGCATCTTTCCTATAAAACTGCAATCACTTCTGTATTGTAACGGTATTGCTCTTTTACCATTATAAAATAATACCATAATATTACTACTAATACTCACTGCTGCCAGAATTTTACTTACCGTCATAATCCCATTAAACTTACCTTATTAACTGCCCAGGTCGCCACGATATTTTATGGTTTAATATCGAAACCTTTACACTCTTGCCCTTACAAGAATTAAAATAATCCCGCTATCTGACCACCCTTAAACTCAGAAAATCCCACAGAACGTTAGACGAGGTTTTCAGCACAGAATAGGAAATGGTTATGGCATAATAATTTACAGCTAACACATATTTACGTAAAATCAAATACTATTTTATTGATATTTCTTTCTATATATATATATTTTTTAAATATTACTTCTCTATGTTACCAGTACTTTGATATTTTCCCCCCACTCTCTCTCTCTCTCTCTCTCTCTCTCTCTCTCTCTCTCTCTCTCTCTCTCTCTCTCTCTTTCTCTCTCTCTCTCTCTCTCTCTCTCTCTCTCTCTCACATTCTTTACAATTTTGAACCCCCCCCCCCGATTAATTGAGCTCTTTGATTTATTGTTTACTTTAAAATTTTGGCCAACAACTAAATATATTTTTTCACTGTACTTAACTTCTCTCTCTATCCAAATTGTTCCACCATCACGCAGTTCACTTTCACTTTTATCGTCACTTCGATCACATTAGACTGTTATTAAATTTTCATTGCGGTTTTGTTTCATTATTTAAAATTGCTGTAGCATTTAGTATTTTCTGGTAGGCCTTGTACTACCTTTCGACCTACCAGACAAAGTATTCCCGAGGCCACTGATATAAAGTTTTAACTTATAGACGACTTTTCTCTGCTACTGTCTGATGCAAACCTGGTGACAATGTGTTCTTACTGTGATTTACACAGAGACAGCTGGCAAGCTGTTGCGTAGCGTAATACGTCTGTGCTGGGCAGACTCCAGACATTAAGCATAAACAGTCTGCAATAACAATGTATGTGTTGCTGGTTACAATGAGGTTCCCCTTAGGTGAATACTGACTACTTTAAAATTAACTGATTTACATTATTGTCTTTAACAATTCTGTACCGTTACAATACCCCCCCCCCCCGATGAGAGGTTTTATGCCAAAGCATAAAAACTCTCATTGCCTAAAACCTAAGAGGGTCAGTGAAGATATGGCGCCGCAACCCCCCTTAACTTTCTACTAAAATCATGGGTACTCATCCCCCTAGTCCGGTGGCTGTGGCTGCACCCATCCGACCTTACTGGACTTCTCTGCTCGAGATCCCAACACCATAAAATCAGATAGGCACCCGCCACAGTATCACCTGACTCTGAAACATTAAGCCAAATATCAATAAATGGCCTTCCATTACTCCATATCCTCAACTGATTTGTTTCCTATTAGTTGTACTGGTTCAAAATTTTTTTATACAAAGTACTGGTTTCTTTTCTACAAAATACAATATGCATATGTCTACATAGTATAAGCTTACTGTCTACTTACAGTTATCTACATTAAATACATAAAAAGCACATACCAGTTATATATTGGTAATTTTCTCCCCTAACAAAACATTATTCCCTGCCAAAAGTACAAGTAGATTACATAGAATACAAATAAATCATAACACTAACATTAAATCACCCTTCTGTTTACCTTTCATAATCACTTTTACTTTACTTTTCTGTTAAAAACTTCAGTTATTATTGTCTGATTATTCAATACACAATTCAAACCAAAATAAATTTAAATTCATTATTAGAGTCCACATTTTAAATCAATTTAATTCCAACTCCAGCTTAATTTCATTCCTTCTCTTATTCAAAACAGTGAAATTGCTTTAGTTACATTATATTTAAATGATTCTACTTTAATTTAATAATCTACATTGATAAAATCCTCTCACATAAATTTTGGCTACAGTACAACCAAAACACTGAGTTATTTCATTATGTTATTCATAAAAAGTTACCTTCATTTCATCACATCTTGTAATTCTGTTATTTCATAATAGAATTTACTCATAGCACTGATTCATCAAAATACAACATTCTTGTTGTTGTCAACTCCAGCATGACTGACTGTAAACCTTAGTCACACGAAACAAACAATATGCCTGTTTATATCAACAGTTGTATACTAGACTTGTTTTATAAACACTGACTCAGTCTCAACATTCCTGATTACATCACCAATAACACTTCCTTCAATTTTCAGTTTATATAAATCTTTTAGTGTTGATATATTAATCACCTACTGTGCCATAACTAAGGAATTTCGTTACGGCAACAAACAAAAAATTATTAAGTCAAATTACGGCAATAAAATTATTATGTTAAAAGGCAGCATCAGACTTAGTTATTTACTGTATAGTCGCGATTTGTAGAGAGACGCTCGCGCGATCTAGTAGAGACTAGGCAACTTAATTTCCCCACCCCTGTCCCGCTAAGTGGTAGGGCTAGTTGTTCAGAGAGGGTACAGGTTCTCGTAGTTTTCCGCCTGCAAGACAGCGACACGTGTTTTTGTGCCCCATTGATCAAAGTAATTTAATTGTTCCTTTTGTAATACCGGGCGTAAATTATTTACCATGGCTGGCTAAGAACCGAGGTGTGCCCTAGGGTGTCTCCGGCTCGCTCAACCGTGACCAAATGATCAGGCAAAACTGAAATGTGAAGAAAATAAAGGAACTCGTAAGTATGGAAGCGTGCTGGGCCCATAACCCAGAGGTCCGTGGATCGTAACCACGCTCTGCTACCATTTGTAACCCCACCTTAATTTTTTTTTTTTTTTTTAAGAGGGGCTACCAGATATTTAAAATTAGGCAGAGAGCCTAGAGAAGCCAAAAATGCGCTGGGTCCAGTGAGACGGGACTTGCAATTAAACTCAGCTGTTGAACAATAACAATGTTATTTTTATTTTCTAAGTTGTCGTGTATATTAGTTACAAATTCAATAATTCTACTTTAATACAAAATCTGAATTTTAAATTTCAATAATCCAATTGCAATACGAAGTGTAACTTTAAACTTAAGTTCAATGTTAATACAAAATACAAATTTTAGATTTTCCATCATTCAATTTTAATATAAAATCAATAATCAATAAATGATCAATTTTCAATAAATGGTAGCAGAGCGTGGTTAGACGTAGTCCTGGCCACCTCTGAACCAGAAATTGAAAATTGATGCGGTGGCCTCGCTACTTTAATCGGACATGCACTGTCAATCTTGTAGTGAGTCTCATACCTCAATGAATGTAATAAGCCTATGTATAGTTGATTATGACATTTTTCTTGTAATTTATGGGTATGGTATTGTTGTAAAACATTTGGTTTTTGGGAGCGGTTGCCGGGCGGGGCACCAGAGGGTGTGCACAGGCGTGTTAGTGATTCCAAATTGTATCTTTGGGGCGTTCTGAGTTAAGTGTCAATTTGTTTGTTTGTGTACGTGTTTATGTCATTGTCCATTGTTGGTGTTATAGCATATGGTCTTTTTGTATTGGTTGTTGGTCCGGTGTCGGGTCGGGGAACCCTGGGGTGCTTGGATTGTCATTGGTTAGTTGAAATAAAGACATAGTATCGTGGGACGATGTCAGAGGCAGAGCAGAGTAGTGGGCCGCGGCCTGATGCCCGAGTATTTTAATAAGGACGAGTTACAGTATGAGATACGGTTGTGGGGCGGGGTCCCCCAGAGGGATGTAGCGTCCTTGAGGAAACAACTGCGAGAGCTGCTTGCGGGGGATGTCCCTCTCCAGAGAGTCGAGATTGAGGACCTGGAGGAGGAGTTAGCTTTGAGTGCAGATAAATGGACAGAGTTCTCCACCCTGATGGAGGACTCTGAATATATGGGGAGTTCTACCCGAGTTTGGCAGAGGGTGACCCAAAAGATGCACCACTTGTCCGATCGTCTCCGCAATTTGTTGTCGCAGGACGGACTGGGAGAAGAGGTTAGGCGGGCTGCAACAGCCCTGCAGTCGAAAATTTGCCTTCCTAGTGAGGTTCGGGAGAGTCCGAGTAAACAGAAAGAGATGCTCACGCACCAGGCCGTGGCCACTGAGCGGGTCGATCTTCTGTGGGAATCATGTAATGCTCTGGTGGAGGAACGTCCTCTTATTTTGTTGGACAGTCGCCCTCAGGGATTTCAGGGTGATCAGGTGGAAGTCCCTCGTGGTTTTGGTACCACCCTTTCCAGCGTCAGATACGATTCGTTACCGAACCCCATCTATGATCTCCTCCGTCAGCTTCCTGTGGTCGACGGTCTGGATCTGGACCAACTGGTGAAATTTTTTGAAGGGGTTTTTGGGATTTATGACTTCCCTGGGGTGTCTGGTGCCTCTCTTTTGAACATGATCTACCCTTATTGTCGGGCGCCTTTACTGGATCGTGTTGTCTGGCATCTCGGCGCGGGCGGGGATTTCGATAACTTCCACAGAGATGTTCTGGAGCTGTTTATGCCCGGGAGGCTGCGTGACCAGATGCGGCAAAGACTATTTTTTAGAGTTCAGGGGCACGGGGAAAAATTAAATGTTTTCATAACTTCAATCAAGAGTGCTGCCCAGGTGCTGCGTGTGGATGTGTCGGAGACTGAGGTGGTGCGTGTCATCTTGGAGGGCCTCAATCCCCAGGAGAGGTCACGTTTTGGTGTTCCTGGAGAGACCGCGAAGCTTCTAGGATCTCAGCAGAGCTTGTGTCTTCGCCCGCACCATCCAGATGAATGATGAGACTCACTCCGGCACTTCGGAATTCCCTGTCTCCTGTTCCACATCTGGTCAACAGCGGCCACCTCCCCGGGAACAACGAGGTAACAACACGGAAAGAAAAAACTATGGTTGTTATAATTGTGGTAAGATGGGGCACTTGGCCCGGAATTGCCAATTCAAACGGTCTGAGGTCTCGGGTGAAAAACGCCCTTCAAAAAACGGCCTGCATGGGGGGGGATTGAGGGGACGCTGGTCCCTCTCCATGCGTGGTAGAGTTAGCGTATCTGATGTTCCGTCCTGTTCGGTTGAAACTGGGCACCCATCCGGGAAGCCCTCTCCTAAGCCTATTTGTCCTGGTCTCTCCGTGTGTCCCTATCTTGAGTTAGAGGTTGGAAAAGGCCGTATTAGGGCCTTGGTGGACTCGGGATCGGCGCGGTGTTTAATCTCGTCCCGTGTTTATCAGCAGTTGGTTAGGGAGTCCTTATTTAAGGCGAGTGCACCTTCGTCGGTGGTGTGTTGGACGGCATCGAGGGAGGTTTGCCTACCTCAAAAATGGTGGCCTTCAAGATTAAAATAAACTATTTTTCGTGGGTGTGGGAGTTTCTAGTCGCTCCTAATCTGAGTGTAGATTGTATTCTGGGTGCGGACTTCATCGCCAAAAGTGGTCTGGTTCTCGATATCCAGGGGCACGTTTGTTTTTTTAAGTTTAACCGTGGCGTGCGCATTCCTTTTTTTGGATATCGGGACGCGTCGGGGGAGGGACTTGAAAAACGTCAACCCCTGGTGTCTATTAATAATTTAAACCAGTCCGAACAGACTACTTTTCTTCAATTGTGTGAGGAGTTCCCCAAGGTACTGACTGCCAATCTCGGACTCACACATAACCTTGAGTATCGTATCCGCCTTTGTGACTCCTCGGTTGTCTGTTCGCACCCTTATAAATTCGCCCCTCCCAAAATGACCATTTTGCGTGAGAAGGTTCAAGAATTGTTAGACCAAGGTGTCATTGAACCTTTCACGTCAGCCTATGCCAGTCCAGCATTCTTGGTGGCTAAAGCGGGAGGGAAGCATCGGCTGGTTATTGACTATCGAAAATTAAATCAAAATATAGAGGTTGAGTAGGTGCCCCTCCTGGACCTGCATTTGGCCTTTGACTGGTTTTCGCAGGCCCGCTATTTCACTATATTTGACCTAAATTCTGCCTACCACCAGATACCCTTACACAAGGATTCTCGGCCGTACACGGCTTTTTGCGTACCATGGAACCTGTACCAGTATAAGAGAGTCCCCATGGGACTGGCTGTTGGTGCTCAGACGCTAACCCGTCTACTAGACACGGTGTTCCACGATGTTAAATTTCAGTACGTGTTTAATTATCTTGATGATCTTCTTATTTACAGTACTACCTTAGAGGAACACATGGATCATCTCCGAGAGGTGTTGTGTCGCCTGAGGCGCGCGGGGCTCACGGTAAACCCTGACAAGGTGAAATTTGCCCAGGAGGAACTGTCTTTCCTCGGTCACCTTGTGTCTCATAAAGGGGTCACGGTAGACCCAGAGAGGACTCAGGCAATTCGGGATTTTCCTCCTCCTCGGGACGCTAAAGGGGTGGCCCGCTTTGTAGGGATGGTTAATTTTTATCGGCGGTTCATCCCAGGGGCCGCCAAGATTGCTGCTCCCCTAAATTCCTTAAGAAAAAAGGGTGCCAAATTTGTGTGGGGCGACGAGCAGCAGCGAGCCTTTGAGACCCTGAAGGAGTCCATTCTGTCACCGCCCGTGCTTCGGATGCCTGACTTCACGAAGCCCTTTATTTTGCAGTCGGACTCCAGCTCTGTGGCGATCGGCGCCGTGCTCTCGCAGGAGGTGGATGGTGCTCGGCAGCCAGTTGCCTTTGTATCTAGGATCCTCACCGACACTGAAAAGAAATCCTCTGTGTATGAGTTGGAGTGTTTGGCTGTAGTCTTCGCCCTGGACAAATTTAGGAGGTATTTGGAACATGCTGAGTTCCTTTTAGAGACTGACAACCAGGCTCTCTCTTGGCTTCTGGCGCACCCCCGTCAACTGGGTAAAATTGGCCGCTGGGTGGTCAAAATTTCATCTTTTAAGTTCAGGGCACAGCATATACGGGGGACCCAAAATGTTGTTGCCGATGCTTTGTCACGTATGTACCATTTACCCAGTGAGGAGCCAATAGATGAACCCTGCGCCTTACTCTTGGAGTTTCCCCTCGCCTTTACTGATGTGATGATGAGACGTTGGGTCCGATCATCGAAAAAATTAAATCAGGCGAGATGAAGGCTCCTTATCATCTGTCCCAGGGCGTCCTCTGCTGCAAGGAACGTAGAGGACGGGTTCCTAAGATAATGCTGCCGAGCAAGCTTGTATCCATGGTCTTCCAGTATTATCACGATTCCCCGGTAGGAGGCCATTTGGGTGTTTCTAAGACCATCGCCGCGATTCGAAAGAACTTCATCTGGAGAGGCATGGACCGGGACATCGCCACCCGGGTGAAGTGTTGTCATCTGTGTAGTCTGAGCAAGCCCGATCAGAACGCCAAGTTGGGGTTGCTGTCTTCTGAGGTGGCTAGCAGATCTATGGAGAAGGTTTTCATCGACCACGTGGGTCCTTTCCCACGTAGCAAGGCCGGGAATTCGTTCCTCCTTGTTTGTGTGGATGCCTTCTCTAAGTTTGTCTGGCTACTTCCTTTGCGTCAGGCAAGTGCTGCAACTACCATCACAGCCCATCAGACCAGCATATTTCAGTATTTCGGGCTTCCCTCCATCATTGTCTCGGACAATGGCCCCCAGTTCATCTCAAGGCAGTTCCGAAACGTATGTTTCAAGCACAGCATTCAACATGTAACCATGTCACCTTATCACCCGCAACCTTCCCACGCTGAACGATTTAATCGCAACCTTAGATCCGCCCTCATCGCATACCACGCGGAACAGCAGAACACGGGGGACCAGAATCTTAGGTGGTTACAAATGGCTTTCAACTCCTCCCTTCATGAAAGTCATAGAGCCGTGCCCTTTGAGGTCATGTTTGGTTTCTCCCCTGTACACCCCCTTAGCAATTTGTGGAGATTGGAGGATCTTCTTCCGGATTTGCCGAACAGGGGGGTCTTGCACAGGTGGAAAGAGGTGAGGAGAGCTCTGTTCCGATCGCACGAGCGTGTGCGGCATCGTTACAACGCTGGGAGAGTCCCCAACCCTTTTAAGGTGGGACAGTTGGTGTACTGTAGGAGCCACCCGCTCAGCTCTAGAGTGGAGGGTCGCGCCGCCAAGCTCTGTTATCGGTGGATGGGACCGTTCCGAATTTCAAAATTTGTCTCTCCGGTAATGCCAGCCTGGTGGGTCTAGAGGACGGAATGCAGGTGAGAGTGGCGCATGTTTCACATTTGAAAGCGTGTCCTCGATTAGAGGTTCCTTGAGAGAAATGTATATATATATATATATATATTGCTACCCCAGTAAGGATTAATTGAGGTCTTTTGGTTTGGTTATTGGGGGGGGGGGCTTTCCTGGAGGATCTGGTTTTAATAATTTTTGGGTTTAATGGTTTTACCTTTTAGAGTTTTTAACCGTTTTAAGGGGTTTTAAAGTTTTATATGGATTTTGGCTCCTCTCCTTTCCTTTCCTCTTTTCATTCTCTTTAGGTCGCGACCGCTTATACTTCCAGCATCTTCCACACACACACACACACACACCCCGCTACATCCACCCACCTTGTCCTTCTTTCCGGTGTCCTTTTGTTCTCAACTTCCTTTTTATCTTTTTTTTTTTTAACAGTTTTATTTAGTCCCCAGCTTTCCTCCAGTTGTAGCCGACCCAATGTCGTCCAACCCGTTGGACTCCTTTTGTTGTGGGGGTGTGCCGTAACTAAGGAATTTTGTTACGGCAACAAACAAAAAATTATTAAGTCAAATTACGGCAATAAAATTATTATGTTAAAAGGCAGTATCAGACTTAGTTATTTCCTGTATAGTCGCGATGTGTAGAGAGAGATGCTCGCGCAATCTAGTAGAGAGACTAGGCAACTTAATTTCCCCACCCCTGTCCCGCTAAGTGGTAGAGCTAGTTGTTCAGAGAGCGTACGGGTTCTCGCTGGTTTTCCGCCTGCAAGACAGCAACACGTGTTTTTGTGCCGCATGTGATGAAAGTAATTTAATTGTTCCTTTTGTAATACCGGGCGTAAATTATTTACCATGGCTGGCTAAGAACCAAGGTGTGCCCTAGGGTGTCTCCGGCTCGCTCAACCGTGACCAAATGATCAGGCAAAAATGAAATGTGAAGAAAATAAAGGAACTCGTAAGTATGGAAGCGTGCTGGGCCCTTAACCCAGAGGTCCGTGGATCGTAACCACGCTCTGCTACCATTTGTAACCCCTCTTAAAATTTTTTTTTTTAAGAGGGGCCACCAGATATTTAAAACGAGGCAGAGGGCCTAGAGAAGCCAAAAATGCGCTGGGTCCAGTGAGACAGGACTTGCAATTAAACTCAGCTGTTGAACAATAACAATGTTATTTTTATTTTCTAAGTTGTCGTGCATATTAGTTACAAATGCAATAATTCTACTTTAATACAAAATCTGAATTTTAAATTTCAATAATCCAATTGCAATACAAAGTGTAACATTAAACTTGAGTTCAGTGTTAATACAAAATACAAATTTTAGATTTTCCATCATTCAATTTTAATATAAAATAAAACCTTTGAATTTTAGTTCAATGTGAATACAAGTATGAGGTTTAGATACTCCATATCTAAAGTCTGGGGACTATTCCAGAATTTCGTTTTTGTAATGTCTTATCCTGATGTTTATTCGGTTGTTTTTTTTTTTAATTTCTTTTCACTGATTACTGAGTTAAGGGGTGCGGATGATCCGTCCATATGTCTCTCCTTTCACGTATGGGTATGTGGGGGATGTTCAGGCTGGCTTCCCGAATTAACGTGATGTATGATATCATGCTGTGTCTGTGATATGTATTTATGTATATCTGTATGTGTATTTATGTCTGTATGTGTATTTATATCTGTATGTGTATTTATATCTGTATTTATGTAAAATTATGTGTTGTATTATTGAGTAGTGTAAAGGGCCATTTATATAAGTTATATGATAGGTTTAAGGAACTCGGATGATTATAGTATTATGTAAATGATGTAGATATTTGTGGTTATGATGTCGAGAATATTTAAATCACTATGAGGTTATACATATGTACAGATATTAAGAAGATTTTAGAATGATGAGGAATTTAAATTTTGAAGTTTGAATTTTACGTTTGAAATCAAAGTAATGAAAATCTAAACCTTAAATTTAAGTTTTAACATTGAATGAATTTAAAGGTGATATTTTACAGAATTTAGAATTGAACTATGGAGTATCTAAACCTCATACTTGTATTCACATTGAACTAAAATTCAAAGGTTTTATTTTATATTAAAATTGAATGATGGAAAATCTAAAATTTATATTTTGTATTAACATTGAACTCAAGTTTAAAGTTACACTTTGTATTGCAATTGGATTATTAAAATTTAAAATTCAGAGATTTTGTATTAAAGTAGAATTATTGGATTTGTAACTAATATGCACGACAACTTAGAAAATAAAAATAACGTTGTTATTGTTCAACAGCTGAGTTTAATTGCAAGTCCCGTCTCACTGGACCCAGCGCATTTTTGGCTTCTCTAGGCCCTCTGCCTAGTTTTAATATCTGGTGGCCCTCTTAAAAAAAAAAAAAGGAGGGGTTACACTACTATTTGTGTGCCAACAATTAATATCAAAATTTAAATCAAAATTAATTTGACTTCATTAATAAAATTCACATTTTTTTTAAGTTAATCCAAGACCAACTCACAGTTAATTTCATTACCTCATGTGTTCAAAACAGTTTGTTATTTTAATTACATTATTTAAAACATTTTTAATTTAAACACAATTCAAAATAAAATTCATTAGTACCTTCTATTAATTATTTAGCAAAATAAAATATTATTATTACTATAACATACTACAAACATCTGTTACATAAGCTATAGTCTACATTCCAACAATATAACCTTGACACAATACATTTAACAGTATCACATTTATTTACAAATTTTTGTCAATATTTTATTGTTTACCACACTTCATTACATAAATCAGCCAAGTAATTACCATTAACTCAAATAATTATATGTTCATACATGATTTATCTAACCCCCGTCATCGAAAATTAATTGGATACCCACATAACATTTTTCATTTTTATGGACATACATCATATGGCTATAATTTGTGTTGTAACCATAAAAATTTTTCCATTGTACCATAATAACAATGCTCAGGGTTACCCCCATTATTATTTTATCATAATCCATGTCTACATCAGTCTCATTTGTTAAGTCTCCGTTTGTATCATTTGTCACAATTAAATCATAGTTTCATCACTATAGTTGTCAGCTAATACGCTGACCCTCACAACAGGTAAGTGTATATTATCATCAATATAATCATTGTTTATTACACAAGTACTAAAAGGTAAGTCTCTATTATTTATCACAATTCTCTTAATATTTATCCTCTTTATCAACTCCCCATAAACTCTGTTTAGCTTGAACCACTCTAACTCTCTCCCGCTCTCATAATCACTTTCATCACCACACCATTTCACATTCTCACTCCACACAGAGGGCAACACCACTTTATTATTTAAACACCATCTGGCTGTACCAGATATACACGAAAACCTATTTTGACCATTTGACGACCCATTGTCACCCAAATTGCCTAGTGAGGATCTTTTATCCCCATAAATAACTTGTGAAATCTCTGCTTCGCATTTAACCCCATAAAAATCTGACCCCTGTTCACCCTCTACAATTAAACTATCTCTATACTCCCTTTCTAACTCATTATGATCATTAACTAGCAATCCTCTAACCTCAACTAATTTTCTGCTCTCAATATCACTACCACTATTACTCAATATATCACTACTATTTTTATTCAATAATATTTCATCATTACTGATTTTAACCTCACCACTTACCTTGTAATTCTTTACTTCATTATTTATATTCTCACTACACTTACCTGTGTCTTCATTATGATTAACCCATATATATTCACTATCTTCACTTACTTCGTCATCTATTATTTCATCTGTACTTAAACTAACACTATTGTCTGTAAAAGTATCGTCATCATTATTATCTCCACTATCAAAACTACTTACCTGGTTTGGTTCGCTTTCTTTATTCTCCTTTAATTTATCTGTCTCTAATTTCCCATTTTCATTTCGTTCTTTCATATCACTATTTAATCCCTTGATATCATTTCTTAGTTCGGCAAATCTAGTATTCATATCATCAAACATTGTTTTCAGAAGATGGTACACATCAGCTATTGAACGCCCTTTTCCTTCGGTTTCGTTTACCTCAGCCATTTTAACCTAATGTTTTATTATAATACCCTTTATATAATACAATAATTATACATACCCAATCAAAATACTCTACACACAAACTTGTTATCCCAATGTAAAAGTAAATACAATAATTTCACAAGCACGTTACGCTACCAAAACATAACATAGTTTACGCAACGTAATTATATACGATAATTATTCACACATACGCCATTACCACAACCTATTTTCTGTGCCTCAAAACAGGTCTAATTCATATAATATTTATACGAACATCCTGGCAGTGGCGCCACTGTAACGGTATTGCTCTTTTACCATTATAAAATAATACCATAATATTACTACTAATACTCACTGCTGCCAGAATTTTACTTACTGTCATAATCCCATTAAACTTACCTTATTAAACTGCCCAGGTCGCCACGATATTTTATGGTTTAATATCGAAACCTTTACACTCTTGCCCTTACAAAAATTAAAATAATCCCGCTATCTGACCACCCTTAAACTCAGAAAATCCCACAGAACGTTAGACGAGGTTTTCAGCACAGAATAGGAAATGGTTATGGCGTAATAATTTACAGCTAACACATATTTACGTAAAATCAAATACTATTTTATTGATATTTCTTTCTATATATTTTTTTTTAAATATTACTTCTCTATGTTACCAGTACTTTGATATTTCCCCCCCCTCTCTCTCTCTCTCTCTCTCTCTCTCTCTCTCTCTCTCTCTCTCTCTCTCTCTCTCTCTCTCTCTCTCTCTCTCTCATTCTCTCTCTCTCTCTCTCTCTCTCTCATTCTTTACAATTTTGAAAAACCCCCGATTAATTGAGCTCTTTGATTTATTGTTTACTTTAAAATTTTGGCCAACAACTAAATATATTTTTTCACTGTACTTAACTTCTCTCGCTATCCAAATTGTTCCACCATCACGCAGTTCACTTTCACTTTTATTGTCACTTCGATCACATTAGACTGTTATTAAATTTTCGTTGCGGTTTTGTTTCATTATTTAAAATTGCTGTAGCATTTGGTATTTTCTGGTAGGCTTTGTACTACCTTTCAACCTACCAGACAAAGTATTCCCGAGGCCACTGATATAAAGTTTTAACTTATAGACGACTGTTCTCTGCTACTGTCTGATGCAAACCTGGTGACAATGTGTTCTTACTATGATTTACACAGAGACTGAGCTGGCAAGCTGTTGCGTAGCGTAATACATCTGTGCTGGGCAGACTCCAGACATTAAGCATAAACAGTCTGCAATAACAATGTATGTGCTGCTGGTTACAATGAGGTTCCCCTTAGGTGAATACTGACTACTTTAAAATTAACTGATTTACATTATTGTCTTTAACAATTCTGTACCGTTACAGTACAGTATATATTATAAAAATTTACGCTGAAACTGTAAAAACTGAACAAAAAGTCTCTTGGTAACCTGTAACAACATGAAATAATGATACAACACCAAAACATAACATAACCTCACTTTGAAAATCGTCTGTTAATGAGCTGATTTCTCTATTCAGTGATGGCAACATGACATTTCTAAAATTTTTTTCTAAATACGTTGAAACCACTCAAAGTTAAAAAATATACACACCAAATCATTCTTAAGAGACGAAAAATGAATTATATCAACAACTAAAAAGATATATGTAATAAAATATTGCTTTTAGTTAAAAGTAAAAACAAAATTACAATTATTCTAATAATTTTCACACCTCTGTACATATGATTTGGTATGTGCAACATTAAATTATGTGTGTAGGTTTTGATATTAAAGAGATCATGTGTGTTGGTTGCAGTTACACTTTGTATTCTTGCATGTGCTGAAAGGAACTCCTTGGATACCACAGGACCAGGGAGACTGCAGAGTGTTGACCCACTGGGAACAGATTGATTATGGTCAACAGTTTACAACAACGAGAAAATTTCTAACTGCTGCCCCCATTATAATGTAAGTTTTACCAGACCAGAGATGCCATCAAACATTGAAAAATAAATTAGTTTTCTTCAAAGAAATATGTATTCCAGGTTACATAAATTATTATAAAATTTCTTGTCTGATAATGTCATTTCTTTTTTATGTGTAGTTATTCCTCTAACTACCATTGATAGAAGAGATTTTAATGATTACTACAAAAAATGTTTGCACCAACTTTGTCACTGCTAAATACTTCGTTCTTGACAAGGCCTTTCGGTGTCTCCACCATCTTCAGGGGTCATTTAAGACCTGTAGATGGTGGAGACACTGAAAGGCCTCATCAGTATTTAGCAGTGTGGCAATAAGTAGTGACAAAGTTGGTGTTAAGGTGGCTGCTAATAAAACTGAAAAAATAAATATCACTATTACATTAACGACTCGGAACACTAGGTTTTTTATAAGTAAAAGCATAAAGTTTTACCGTATAGCCTTAACCGGTTTTCTCCTTTAAAAGGCTTCTTCAGAGGCCTCTGAAGAAGCCTTTTAAAGGAGAAAACCAGTTAAGGCTATAAGGTAAAACTTTATGCTTTTACTTATAAAAAACCTAGTGTTCCGAGTCGTTAATGTAATAGTGATATTTAGTTAAGTAACGGACACATCATGGACAACAAAATCCAAGAACTGAAAAAATGTTTGTAATTCTAATGCTACAACAGTTAAGGATGAAATAAATTTTAACGTATCAATGTAGCTTATACAATATTTGTAATCAAGAACAACCGTGTCTTCACACTGTGTGATATTAGCTCATTCTCAATGAACCATATGTCAATTGGTTTACCAATCCAGTCACAATGCGCAGAGGTGGAACAGAGGGCGTGGCCAGTCATTGAGGTGCTGTTCATTTATCAGTGTGCCACACAAAGATTTTGACCTGGTACTGTTGGTGTATTGGGCTTATGTTCATGTTCTGTTACATATAGTTTTTAATGTAAATTGGTTTTTTGTGATTTTAGACATTTTTCTTGTAAACGTTTTACGTACAAGAACTCTCTTACTACAACAAATTTCTGACTACTGTGGGTATTATATTTCTTTATACAAAGCAAAGTCTGTTTTCACAAAGTATATTAAACAATGAAGAACTCTTGAAATAATAACATTGATTCATTAATTAAATTATCTTTAATTACATGGTGTACATAGACAGTGACATTTTCATGTCACTATGAAATTTTTGTTGTGGTTGACATATCCAAGACAAAAAATTCGTTTCAAAAGAAACTAATTATGGCAAACCTTTAAACCAATCCTGTAATTTTAATGTTGCATAGTATACTTTAAAATTAGGGTTGAAGGTATTTATATATGTAAAAATTCTAAAGGTATCATGTTTTTTAAAAAACGTTGTGAAGCAAATTTATTAGAGGAATATAGAGGGCATGCTTTAAAGTTTATATAAATGCATCCTTGTAATCCCTTTCTAACTTTTACTTAGTGTTACTTAAGCGTTGAGTAATGAGACACTAGTTTGCACCAACTAGAGAACAGGAGAACAACAAAGAGATAGAGAAACAAGTGCAAACTTTCTAATAAAGTAATACCTAAAGTAAAAATTATAAAGGAGGAAGAAGAACGAGAAAAAGGTATATGTATACCCCCAAACAGCATTTTGTCTAAGGGGTCGAACCTATGAATACTTTTCATTTAGTTCCTATCTTTGAGTTCTGGTGTAAATAACAAGTTGACGAAATATTGTGTTGTATTGTATTGTAAATGTATGACTTGTCTGTCTTCAGTAGTCATTATTTCTTATTCTTTTGCCAGGTGTTAATGGCAGTGTCTTTTTTTATATATGGTGTAGTCAGATGTAGTTTAAAGTCAATGTAAATACATTCTCAGAAGAGGAATTTTACATAAATCACTTTTTTGTAACAGTGTACTTTGAATTGTAAAGGTTGTTTAAAGTCAGTTGTGTGTGCACATATTTTGCCTGGTTTTACATAAATTAAGTTCATTCATGCTAGCCTTCAAAACCATATTGGAAGTTATATTTTGTATTTTGATTGGACTTTTTTTCTATAATAGCTTTGTTCATTTAAATTAGAGATGCTATATAGTCTGAAGATAGTCTAATGATGATGAAACTAAGCATCATCTCAGCTACATGGCTATTGGCACACAGATTTAGGAAGTGTACCACGTACCACATCTAGCGACGGAAGGGCATATTCCATCCAGTTCACACACGCTGATTAGATTCCCTGAACGTTTGGGTAGGACCTCACATATCACAAACACACTCTTTGTATCCAAGATAAGGGTTATGAATCATGCATGATGACCACATTCATGAAATACTTGTTTCATAGAAAACTAAAAGCAAACACAAGTTTGTTTTGAATAAAAAAAAAAGAAAAATCTAAGTATATTATAGCATTAGGGAATGTTTTCAAGAATGAGTATATTGACAGATCCATAACTTGTGTCGAATTTTCTTTCATGCATAAGAGTTACAAGTATTAGAGGAGTTTATAAATAGATAAACCACATGAAACCCATATAATAGTCCAAAATGTATTTTTAGAGGATACTGTCCTGAAGCCGTGGGATAACATCATGGACATCACACAAATATAATATAGAATCTGGAAAGAGTTAGCGTGATAGTCTTTAGTTGTGTTTGTCATATGATATTGATGTTCTTTGCTGTTGTTATGATCAGCTTATTAGCTGAGCACAAAGCATTCCAAAAGCTTCTGTACACAACCGTACACATGCAATAAAACTGTATGTCAAATATGAAACAACATTGAAGACTATTCAACATTGTTTTGACTTGTCTGTTACAGGTTCCTGTTGACATGTTTCTATACACGTAATGCATCAAACCACTTTGTTATTAACTTTATATCTTTGGTATTTGTTGTGTTACCAAAACTTCCACAGTTTCATGAAGTCAGATTGTTTGGTATCAATAAATATTGAAGGTGGCGTAATTTGTTCTCATAATGAGGCTGAAAGACTGATTTCTGTAAACAAGAAATACTGTTTTATGTGGACTTTGTAAGTAATTAAGTGCATAATATCTAATTAATTATTGTTAGCTTGTGTAACAATAATTATACATGTGTGTCTTTTCATTATAGTAAATAAGAATATCACGTAATGAAACGTTAAGTTTTTAATAGTTAAAAGGAAGTACATAGTGCGATTCTGTGTTTTTTTCTAAGTATGGTTTGCTGTCTGTAACCTCTGGCCCTTGCTTTGCAGCAAATCAATGGCCCGCTGCCTAGGTAAACTTATTGTCACCTAGTATGTGGTGGCAATGGTTGCCTACCTGTATGGGGCTATCTGGCTAAGACCCATAAGCAAAAGCTTCAGTCTCTGTTGGACTAAGGATTGCACTGGGTATATAATAAAGCTCACTACCTAACTTCAAATTAGACTGTCCGACAATCCCTGCGTGTCCGTTCCATGAATACCACTATTCAGACACTTTCTACTAAACTCGCGACCTATTGTTTTTGGTGAAGATCGGTTAAGGGAAAGGGGTAGTTTACCTGCAACAGTTTTTTTTTTATCAAGGGTAATTTTGTTTGTTTGGCAAACGATAACAGCCGCAAATTCAAACAGAATCAAATAATGTTTCGCATACAGCCCTGAATTGTAGAGTTCTCAAGATCTGTTGATTTTGGTACAGATCGGTTAAGGGAAAGGGGTAGTTTACCGGCAACGTTTTATGTTTTAACAAGGGTATTTCCTATGGCAAACGATAACAGCCGCAAATTCAAACATAATCAAATAATGTTTTGCATACTCCCCTGAATTGTAGAGTTCTCAAGACCTTTTGGTTTTGGTGAAGCTCGGTTAAGGAAAAGGGGTAGTTTACCTGCAACGTTTTATGTTTTAAAAGGGTATTTTTTATGGCAAACGATAAGAGCCGCAATTTCAAACAGACTCAAATAAGTTTTTGCATACAGCCCTGATGTATTGGGTACTAAAGACCTATTGTTTTTGGTGAAGATCGTTTGAGGGAAAGGGGTAGTTTACCTGCCACGTTTGTTTTATCAAGGGTATTTTGTATGGCAAACGATAACAGCCGCAAATTCAAACAAAATCACATAATATTTTACATACAACCCTGAATTGTAGAGTTCTCAAGACCTATCGTTTTTGGTGAAGATCGGTTAAGGGAAAGGGGTAGTTTACCTGCAACGGTTTTTTATCAAGGGTAATTTTTACTTCCATATTCCTTAAGGAATGGAAGTATGGTGATGGCAAAAAAAATCGTGTTCGAGATTATTGCAGATTCTGATTCTACTACACTCAAAACATGAAAAAAAGTCGTTTTCCAAAAAGTGTCTGTGTGTCTGTCTGTCTGTCTGTCTGTCTGTGTGTCTGTCTGTAGATTTTTTTTCTATGGCAAACGATAACTGCCGCAAATTCAAACAGAATCAAATAATTTTTTGCATACAGCCCTGATTTGCAGAGTACTCGCGACCTATTGTTTTTGGTGAAGATCGGTTGAGGGAAAGGGGTAGTTAACCTGCAACGGTTTTTTTTTAGCAAGGGTAATTTTGTTTGTTTGGCAAATGATAACAGCCGCAAATTCAAACAGAATCAAATAATGTTTCGCACACAGCCCTGAATTGTAGAGTTCTAAAGATCTGCTGATTTTGGTGAAGATCGGTTAAGGGAAAGGGGTAGTTTACCTGTAACGTTTTATGTTTTAACAAGGGTATTTCCTATGGCAAACGATAACAGCCGCAAATTCAAACAGAATCAAAAGATTATTTGCATACAGCCCTAAATTGTAGAGTTCTCAAGACCTATTGTTTTTGGTGAAGATCGGTTGAGGGAAAGGGGTAGTTTACCTGCAACGTTTTTTTAACAAGGGTATTTTCTATGGCAAACGATAACAGCCGCAAATTCAAACAGAATCAAATAATGTTTTGCATACAGCCCTGATTTGTAGAGTACTCAAGACCTATTGTTTTTGGTGAAGATCGGTTAAGGGGAAGGGGTAGTTTACCTGCAACGTTTTTTATCAAGCGTATTTTCTATGGCAAACGATAACAGCCGCAAATTCAAACAGAATCAAATAAATTTTTGCATACGTCCCTGAATTGTAGAGGTCTCAATGACTTTCGATTTTGGTGAAGATCGGTTAAGGGGAAGGGGTAGTTTACCTGCAACCTTTTACGTTTTAACAAGAGTAAAGTACTTGAAAATTTATTTAAACTTTTTGAAACAATGGTAATTGTTAAAAATAAAATAATTTTGTTGCCAGGCAATAAAATTATAATTTTTTCATTTTAATGTAATATAATATTTTTCATTTAATACAGCAATAAAAAGGCAGGTAAGACACAGCCTGGCTGTTTGGCTGAAAATGATTTTAAATATAAATCTTAGAATATGGAAGTCATGTATGGTTCTCCATACCGATATTTTTACTTCCATATTCCTTAAGGAATGGAAGTATGGTGATGGCAAAAAAAATCGTGTTCGAGATTATTGCAGATTCTGATTCTACTACACTCAAAACATGAAAAAAAGTCGTTTTCCGAAAAGTGTCTGTGTGTGTGTCTGTCTGTCTGTCTGTGTGTGTGTCTGTCTGTCTGTCTGTCTGTAGATTTTTTTTCTATGGCAAACGATAACTGCCGCAAATTCAAACAGAATCAAATAATTTTTTGCATGCAGCCCTGATTTGCAGAGTACTCGCGACCTATTGTTTTTGGTGAAGATCGGTTGAGGGAAAGGGGTAGTTTACCTGCAACGGTTTTTTTTAGCAAGGGTAATTTTGTTTGTTTGGCAAACGATAACAGCCGCAAATTCAAACAGAATCAAATAATGTTTCGCATACAGCCCTGAATTGTAGAGTTCTCAAGATCTGTTGATTTTGGTGAAGATCGGTTAAGGGAAAGGGGTAGTTTACCTGTAACGTTTTATGTTTTAACAAGGGTATTTCCTATGGCAAACGATAACAGCCGCAAATTCAAACAGAATCAAAAGATTATTTGCATACAGCCCTAAATTGTAGAGTTCTCAAGACCTATTGTTTTTGGTGAAGTTCGGTTGAGGGAAAGGGGTAGTTTACCTGCAACGTTTTTTTAACAAGGGTATTTTCTATGGCAAACGATAACAGCCGCAAATTCAAACAGAATCAAATAATGTTTTGCATACAGCCCTGATTTGTAGAGTACTCAAGACCTATTGTTTTTGGTGAAGATCGGTTAAGGGAAAGGGGTGGTTTACCTGTAACGTTTTATGTTTTAACAAGGGTATTTCCTATGGCAAACGATAACAGCCGCAAATTCAAACAGAATCAAATAATGTTTTGCATACAGCCCTGATTTGTAGTGTACTCAAGACCTATTGTTTTTGCTGAAGATCGGTTAAGGGGAAGGGGTAGTTTACCAGCAACGATTTTTTTATCAAGCGTATTTTCTATGGCAAACGATAACAGCCGCAAATTCAAAGAGAATCAAATAATTTTTTGCATACGTCCCTGAATTGTAGAGGTCTCAATGACTTTCGATTTTGGTGAAGATGGGTTAAGGGGAAGGGGTAGTTTACCTGCAACCTTTTACGTTTTAACAAGAGTAAAGTACTTGAAAATTTATTTAAACTTTTTGAAACAATGGTAATTGTTAAAAATAAAATAATTTTGTTGCCAGGCAATAAAATTATAATTTTTTCATTTTAATGTAATATAATATTTTTCATTTAATACAGCAATAAAAAGGCAGGTAAGGCACAGCCTGTCTGTTTGGTTGAAAATGATTTTAAATATAAATCTTAGAATATGGAAGTCATGTATGGTTCTCCATACCGATATTTTTCTATGGTAAACGATAACAGCCGCAAATTCAAACAGAATCAAATGATGTTTTGCATACAGCCCTGTATTGTAGAGTTCTCAATACCTGTTGGTGTTGGTGAAGATCGGTTAAGGGAAAGGGGTAGTTTACCTGCAACGTTTTATGTTTTAAAAGGGTATTTTTTATGGCATACGATAAGAGCCGCAAATTCAAACAGAATCAAATACGTTTTTGCATACAGCCCTGTTTTGTTGAGTACTAAAGACCTATTGTTTTTGGTGAAGATCGGTTAAGGGAAAGGGGTAGTTTACCAGACACGTTTTTTGTTTTATCAAGGGTATTTTATATGGCAAACGATAACAACCGCAAATTCAAACAGAATCATATAATATTTTGCATACTGCCCTGGAATGTAGAGTTCTCAAGACCTGTTGGTTTTGGTGAAGATCGGTTAAGGGAATAGGGTTGTTTACCAGCAACATTTTATGTTTTATCAAGGGTAATTTTTTTTATGACAAACGATAACTGCCGTACATTAAAACAGAAGCAACTACTCTTCTGCATACCTTTTTGAATTATACAGAACTCAAGGTCTGTTGATTTTGTTGAAGATCGGTTAAGGGAAAGGGGTAGTTTACCTGCAACGTTTTATGTTTTAACAAGGGTATTTTTTCTATGACGAACGATAACTGCCGTAAATTCAAAGAGAATCAACTAATGTTTTGCATACAGCCCTGAATTGTAGAGTTCTCAAGACCTATTGTTTTTGTTGAAGATCGGTTAATGGAATAGGGTATTTTACCAGCAACGTTTTATGTTTTATCAAGGGTGTTTTCTATGGCAAACGATAACAGCCGCAAATTCAAACAGAATCAAATAATTGTTTGCATACAGGCCTGAATTGTAGAGTACCTAAGACCTGTCGTTTTTGGTGAAGATCGGTTAAGGGAAAGGGGTAGTTTACCTGCAACGGTTTTTTATCAAGGGTAATTTTTTTCTATAGTAAACGATAACAGCCACAAATTCAAACAGAATCAAATGATGTTTTGCATACAGCCCTGTGTTGTAGAGTTCTCAATACGTATTGGTGTTGGTGAAGATCGGTTAAGGGAAAGGGGTAGTTTACCAGCAACATTTTATGTTTTAACAAGGGTAATTTTTTATATGACGAACGGTAACTGCCGTAAATTCAAACAGAATATACTAGGTTTTTGCATACCTTTTTGAACTAAAGAGAACTCAAGGTCTGTTGATTTTGTTGAAGATTGGTTAAGGGAAGGGGTAGTTTATCAGCAACGTTTTATGTTTTAAAAAGGGTAATTTTTTTATGACGAACGATAACTGCCGAAAATTCAATGAGAATCAAATAATTTTTTGCACCCCCTGAGTTGCAGAGAGCTCAAGGTCTATTGATTTTCGTGAAGATCAGTTAAGGGAAAGGGGTAGTTTACCTGCAACATTTTATGTTGTAACAAGAGAAATGTTTCCATGACGAACGATAACTGCCGCACATTCAAACAGAATCAAATATTTTTTTGCATGCTTCCCTGAATTGTAGAGGACGGAAGGTCTGTTGATTTTGGAGAAGATCGGTTAAGGGAAAGGGGTAGTTTACCTGAAACATTTTATGATTTAACTAGAGTAAAGTACTTAATTTTTATAAATAAAGTATCCTGATAAGAAGCTCATAGTAATCCACTGTAGAAACGTAGATGAAATATCTATAAATGAAGAGGTTAGGTGAACTGGGTGGGGGTAATTTTCTATTATTAAAAATTATAGTTGAAGGTGGAGGGGAGAATTTTTTATATGTGTACTACGTTATCGGCAACAAAGAAGTAGTTTTTTGTTAAAATTGCTTCCCAGGCTCTTTAGCCGTAGTCCAATGTTTTCTGCAAAATCAGACTTTTCGGCAGTGCCATCGACTGCCATCATCGGTGAAAATCGAGTGCGAAAACGTGAGGTGGTATACGTTAGTGACCACAGTACTGTGGTTAATGCTGAAGCAATAAGTAGAAAGGCGTAGTTTCTATGGAAATATTTCATTTCGAATATGATTTTAAATATTAATCTTAGAACATGGAAGTCATGTATGGTTCTCCATACCGATATTTACTTCCATGTTCCTTAAGGAAATGGAAGTATGGTGATGGCAAAAAAAATCGTGTTCGAGATTATTGCAGATTCTGATTGTACTACACTCAAAACATGAAAAAAGTCGTTTTTCGAAAAGTGTCTCTGTGTCTGTCTTTCTCTGTCTGTCTGTCTGTGTGTCTGTAGATTTTTTTTCTATGGCAAACGATAACAGCCGCGAATTCAAACTGAATCAAATCATTTTTTGCATACAGCCCTGATTTGTAGAGTACTCACGACCTATTGTTTTTGGTGAAGATCGGTTGAGGGAAAGGGGTAGTTTACCTGCAACGGTTTTTTTTTTTAAATCAAGGGTAATTGTTTGCTATGGCAAATGATAACAGCCGCAAATTCAAACAGAATCAACTACTCTTTTGCATACAGCCCTGAATTGTAGAGTTCTCAAGATCTGTTGATTTTGGTAAAGATCGGTTAAGGGAAAGGGGTAGTTTACCTGCAACTTTTATGTTTTAACAAGGGTATTTTATATGGCAAACGATAACAGCCGCAAATTCAAACATAATCAAATAATTTTTTGCATACTGCCCGGAATTGTAGAGTTCTCAAAATCTATTGATTTTGGTGAAGATCGGTTAAGGGAAAGGGGTAGTTTACCTGCTACGTTTTATGTTGTAAAAGGGTATTTTCTATGGCAAACGCTAAGAGCCGCAAATTCAAACAGAATCAAATGATTATTTGCATACAGTCCTATATTGTAGAGTTCTCAAAACCTATTGATTTTGGTGAAGATCGGTTAAGGGAAAGGGGTAGTTTACCTGCAACGGTTTTTTTTAAACAAGTGTAATTTTTTTCTATGGCGAACGATAACAGCCGCAATTTCAGACAGAATCAACTACTCTTTTGCATACAGCCCTGAATTGTACAGTTCTCAAGATCTGTTGATTTTGGTAAAGATCGGTTAAGGGAAAGGGGTAGTTTACCTGCACAACATTTTATATTTTAACAAGGGTATTTTCTATGGCAAACGATAAAAGCCGCAAATGTAAACAGAATCAAATAATGTTTTGCATACAGCAATGAATTGTAGAGTTCTCAAGACCTGTTGATTTTGGTGAAGATCGGTTAAGGGAAAGGGGTAGTTTACCTGCAACGGTTGTTTTTAAACAAGTGTAATTTTTTTCTATGGCAAACGATAACAGCCGCAAATTCAAACAGAATCAACTACTCTTTTGCATACCGCCCTGAATTATAGAGTTCTCAAGACCTATTGGTTTTGGTGAAGATCGGTTAAGGGGAAGGGGGAGTTTACCAGCAACGTTTTTTTTATCGGGTAATTTTACTTCCATGTTCCTTAAGGAAATGGAAGTATGGTGATGGCAAAAAAAATCGCGTTTGAGATTATTGCAGATTCTGATTGTACCACACTCAAAACATGAAAAAAAGTCGGTTTTCGAAAAGTGTCTGTGTGTCTGTCTGTCTGTTCGATTTTTTTTCTATGGCAAACGATAACAGCCGCAAATTCAAACAGAATCAAATAATTTTTTGCATACAGCCCTGATTTATAGAGTACTCAAGACCTATTGTTTTTGGTGAAGATCGGTTAAGGGAAAAGGGTAGTTTACCTGCAACGGTTTTTTTAGTCAAGTGTAATTTTTGTATATGGGAAACGATAACAGCCGCAAATTCAAACAGAATCAACTACTCTTTTGCATACAGCCCTGAATTATAGAGTTCTCAAGACCTATTGGTTTTGGTGAAGATCGGTTAAGGGAAAGGGGTAGTTTACCTGCAACATTTTGTACTTTAACAAGGGTACTTTCTATGGCAAATGATAACAGCCGCAAATTCGAACATAATCAAATAATTTTTTGCATACAGCGCTGAATTGTGGAGTTCTCATGACCTATTGTTTTTGGTGAAGATCGGTTATAGGAAAGGGGTAGTTTACCTGCAACGTTTTATGTTTTAAAAGGGTATTTTCTATGGCAAACGATAAGAGCCGAAAATTCAAACAGAAACAAACAATTTTTTGCATACAGCCCTGATTTGTAGAGTACTCAAGACCTATTGTTTTTGGTGAAGATCGGTTGAGGGAAAGGGGTAGTTTACCTCCAACGGTTTTTTTTTTAATCAAGGGTAATTGTTTGCTATGGCAAATGATAACAGCCGCAAATTCAAACAGAATCAACTACTCTTTTGCATACAGCCCTGAATTGTAGAGTTCTCAAAATCTATTGATTTTGGTGAAGATCGGTTAAGGTAAAGGGCTAGTTTACCTGCAACGTTTTAAGTTTTAACAAGGGTATTTTATATGGCAAACGATAACAGCTGCAAATTAAAACGGAATCAAATGATTACTTGCATAGAGCCCTGATTAGTAGAGTACTAAAGACCTATTGTTTTAGGTGAAGATCGGTTAAGGGAAAGGGGTAGTTTACCTGCTACATTTTATGTTGTAAAAGGGTATTTTCTATGGCAAACGATAAGAGTCGCAAATTCAAACAGAATCAAATAATTTTTTGCATGTAGTCCTGATTTGTAGAGTTCTCAAAATCTATTGATTTTGGTGAATATCGGTTAAGGTAAAGGGCTAGTTTACCTCCAACGTTTTAAGTTTTAACAAGGGTATTTTATATGGCAAACGATAACAGCGGCAAATTCAAACAGAATCAAATGATTACTTGCATACAGCCCTGAATTATAGAGTTCTCAAGACCTATTGGTTTTGGTGAAGATCGGTTAATGGGAAAGGGGTAGTTTACCTGCAGCGTTTTTTTTATTGGGGGTAATTTTACTTCCATGTTCCTTAAGGAAATGGAAGTATGGTGATGGCAAAAAAAATCGTGTTCGAGATTATTGCAGACTCTGATTGTACTATGTAACGTATTGCCACGTTACAAATCCAGGGAACCCATCTTAACTGACACTTGCCAATTACATGGGCTGCCTACGTTGTAACGAACTGTTATTAAACTCAAATTAATAGCACAAATTACATAAGATAATTATAAGGTAAGAAGGGAAGGTATTTCACTGATTTATGCACTCATTTTCATGTGTAACAAGATGACTTCTCTTTATTAACAACTGTTACTCAAAGATCCCATGACATCATTAATTAGATTAAAATATTTAAATGCTTTTCATAAAAACTTAGGGATCAAACTGATTCTGTATTCTTTTACCTCGGATCCGAGTTTACTTTAAGTATATTTATAGCAAAGACTTCTTTTACCATTTGAAGAATGGTATTATTACTTAAAGTGATTATAAATTACATTTACATTTAAGGCGTTACAACGTACGATATTGAATCTTACAGTAAACTCTTAGCTTGTCTTTTTTTAATTTTAAACAAAATTTATAGTCTTTGAAAAGTCTCTTTTTAATGTGAGTTGTGTATCAAATATGATTAACTCTCGATAGGCAAGCTATCGAGTCACCTTTACAATTGGTCGTAGTAACCTCGTCCTGGTGTGTCTCTCTTGGGGATTCTTGAAGTCGGCGTCATCATCTGGGTCGTGTCTTCGGCAAGTACTAGATAGGATGTTCACTGCGGAGATTGAAGTTTCTTTTGTGAAAGTAGGTGTAGATCCACGGAGGTCCTCGTCTGCGTCTTATGCATCGTATACGTGTATTTATGAAGTTTATGCAGATCACATCTTCATGTGTAAGGTTGTACTTGTATTTACCTCTTAAGGGGAGACATCATCTTGCTTACAACTTGTTAAGTTTTTGTTTTACTTATTACATTTTTCTTCTTAACACATCTTTATATCATTCACACATTACACAGCGCTCGCCACGTTTAGCAGTGGTAGCTAACATTTTAAAATTAAATTTAAAAAAACAAATGCATTTCGTGGAGCTCTCGCTCATACGTCTGTACGGTCTGAAGGCAGCATAGTGACTCCCTCTTAGATTCGACTGGCACATAACAACGGAGAGGGGCAAGTACTCCGCGACAATATAGTTCCTATTTTTATTTAAATTGACATTCTTATTACCAAAAACAATACATTAATTATACATATATAATTTAAGTGAATTATTTTAACTACTACTCGTGCCTTCAAATTTCTAATTACAAAAATTATGATTTTTATATCTTCCTAAATTACAGACGACTCGATAAACACGTTGAGTCCGGAACTAACAGGTCACCGCATGATGACTAGCAAAGGGTTAATTGTGATATTAATAAGTTTTTTACAATTCGACTTTTTATTAGTGCTTCTGTTGATTTTCATTCACTTCTCATTCTCATTCTGATTTAGTACAGGGGCTTTAGGTTTAATAGTGCGATTTAAAAATACTTAATCGCTCGCAAATTTAATTTTTATTTATTTAAGATTACAGTTTCAATTAAATCGTCACATACTCCACCGCTTAAATTTCACGTTACGGGTGTTTTGTGAGTCTAACGCACAATTGGGGACTTGGAGTATGTTTGGTGTCAGTGTGTGGAATTTCTCTCACATAGTTATTGGTGTAACGTGTCAAAAGTGGGTCATTTCATTTATTGCGGTTAAGGGGTATTTGTATTTTTATTTATTTCATTTTTTGGGGTTTTGTAAAAAAAAAAATATTGTGCAAACATTAATTCTATTGTGACAGACCAAGTGTATGGAACAGTTTGGAACAAAGGCAAGACGAAATAGCGTTGTGCAATCAGTAAGCGAAGAATTTACCACCCTAGTTTTTCCAAGAACTATGTGAGAGTGTGGCAGTGCGCACCTATGCGTCCACCAAGCATGGGCGCTGACCCACGCGTTTGTGAAACTCAAAATGGCTAAAAGCAAGAAAGTATACGAGCACATGGTCGTGTAACGGCGGATGCAAAACTTAAGGACCGCCCAGCTCGTGACGTTAGCCAGTGCCACACCAAGATCGTATACGAATTAACGCAACACCTACAGCATGAGTGAAATAGGACGAAACTGTGACGAACAAATACCAGGCATTGGTTTCCTCAACAAACGACGAAATTCAGTTAGCATCGAACGCCTTGCCGCTCTGTGCAGTTTAGGCCTGGCTAAAGTACCTGCAGGTACCAAGCCCGGTGGGCTCTTCTAAAACTTGTTATAATTATCCGTCAAAGTGAGTTTCGGTTAAAAAATGAACACGGAGTAGTGCAGCAGAAACTAAAATCATTCAGAAACATCAAATTAATTTCGGACACATCAATTAGAAATCACAAAGTGAAATGTGGTGCTCGAGATATTCCCACGTGCCGGCAGGAAGGGGTTTTCTTTTAAAAAAAATGATAAGGGCTTTATAATTTTCTGTGTGTATGCGTGAGTGAGCAAAGCTGGGCTGTTTGTGTTTGTGTATTTAGGAGTGATGTATAAGGTAAGCCATAGTATGTAAGTCAATAATGTCAAAGTACCTATTACAAGGAAGCTGTATTCCAGTTGCACAATACACTAAAAATTATAGAGATTTTGTAAACATACCAGAATTTAGCAATGAATAATTTACAACAGAACATATTAAATTATTAATAAATATTAAGTAAATTCTCTTCATACAAAATGTGTATTAATATTTATTTCGTAACCTCACACTGTTTCTGACCTTGCTTATAAAAGAACACTGGGGACCCTTAGAAATATCGGTAAGTAAGGAACAAATAAAGTAATAAAAGTATAAATAAGTTTGTGTTTATACATTGGTAAGCGTTATATCCACTTGTGTCTTCTCCACAACACAATATACTTTTATATTTTCTTATAAACTACCTTTTTTCTTTTTACATACTATTCACACTTAATATCTACATTTTAAAACACAAAACTCTTTCTTATCTCTATCACTTAAATCTACTACCGGTTTTTTCTTGGGGTTTTGTTACTCTCTCCATAGAGTAATTTTCTAAATCTTTTGCTATTTAGAATTCAGTTTAGTTGTCATTGAGTACTCATTTACTTATCTTTCGCATAACTGGATCTCAGGTTGATCAGGCCTCATTTCCAAACTCTACGATTAACATTTAGCACGGTTTCAGAAGTATGATATACTTCACTACCTAGTATTACCTTTTCTGCTTTTGGTTATACTATTCCTTCTCTTCTTCTTATACAATTTTATCTGCGAAATATGTGTTCGCCGCACATATTTTCGAGTCGCAGGTTCGTACAAGGCTACTGTAACTGGAGTTAGGTACTTCTGGATTTGGTAAGGGCCACACCATCGGTATGATAGTTTAGAGGTGGTCTTATCAATTGCACTACTAGTCGGGTGAGTCTTATACATTACTAAGTCACCTACTTGGTACCTAATTGAATTGTTATGAATACCTTTCTCGTGGTATTTTCTGGATTTCTCTAAGTTCGCTCTTAAATTAGAGCGGGCTTTATTCCATATTTGCTTTATCTGCTTATCCGTTATTTACGGAGGTAGCAGGTCGTGTATTTTCCATTTAGTGGACAAGGGGTGGTTTGGTTGGTATTTGTACAGTAACTCAAACGGGGTCGACTTGTGACCTTCGTGATAAGCTGAATTAAAGGCGTATTGAATCCAGGATAGGTTTTGGTCCCACGACGTATGATCGTTCGCATGATAGGCGATTAACGCAGATTTGAGGTTTCGTAGATACCTTTCAGCAATATTGCCTTGCGGTCGATACTCCGTAGTGGTTATATGGTCTATTCCTAACTTGAAACACATATTCTTAAATTCTTTCGCTTTAAACTGTGGTCCATTATCTGATACTATACGTACAGGTGTACCGTAGTCTTTAAATAATCTTTCCTGTAATATTTTTACAGTCGTTGACGCTAATGCTCGTCGCATGGGATACATCCAAACAAATTTGGTGAATGAATCTACACAGATGAGTAACATAGTATTACCTGATTTGGATCATGGATAAGGACCTGAAAAGTCTACATAAAGTTTAGAAAAAGGGGTCTTAGGGATTTCCGAAATCAATTGGCTTACCTGATTATTTCTGGCCGGTTTACTGAGAGCACATAATGTACATTTCTTTACGAAACTGGCTATTTTGCTGTTCATATTGTTCCAATGATATTCCTTTCGAACACGATGTATTGTCTTATTGATTCCCATATGGGCTCCTATGGTAGATGAATGGAAGTACTCCATCAGCATGGGCTTAATCACATCAGGGGCTATTATTCTTAGTTCCTTTCCGCTTCTTATTTTATGGCATAGTACATTTTTACTCAATACGTATTTCTCGGATTTAATACCTTGCGCAAGTTGTTCTATAATAGGCTTCAGTAAGGGGTCTTGTTGTTGATACAGGGCAATGTTTGTAAAGGCAAGGGGGAACTCAGTAATTACGGCGTTAGCAAGTGCTATTTCCGGATTCTCCTTGCTTTCGGGAGTTTTAGAGGGCGACTGGAACATACGGGACAGGGTATCAGCGACTACGTTTTGTGTACCTTTAATGTGCTGCACTCCGAATTTGTAGCAGTTTAACTTCAATACCCATCTTCCAATACGTCCTAACTGTTTAGGGTTATTCAGTAACCAAGATAATGCTTGATTATCAGTTTCCAAAAGGAATTCTTTATGTTCTAGGAAGGGTTTAAACTTCTCGAATGCAAAAACAATGGCTAAACATTCCAATTCATATGCGGAATATTTTCTTTCTTGGTCGCTCAAGGTTCGCGATGCATAACTAATAGGTAGTCTACTGTTTTCTATCTCTTGATATATGACTGCACCTAACGCTACACTGGAACTGTCGGTCTGCACTATGAAAGGTTTTGTAAAATCGGCTAGTCGCAAAACTGGGGGAGATATGATACTTTCTTTAAGTTGCTCAAACGCATTTTGATGAAGTGAGCTCCATTCAAACTTCGCTCCCTTCTTTCTTAAGGAATTTAGGGGTGCTGCTATTTCGGCAAGATGGGGAATATATTTGTGGAAATAATTTACCATTCCCAAAAATCGGGCTATACCTTTTGCATCTCGTGGGGGTGAAAATTCTCTAATAGCGCGGGTTCATTCGGGGTCAATGCTTACCTTTCCATTCGCTTTCACGATGTGACCTAAGAATGAAAACTGTGGGACGGCAAAATTTACCTTCTTTGGGTTAACAGTTAATCCTGCTCTTCGTAACCGAGATAACACTTCGCGTAGGTGTTTAAGATGTTGCTCCATTGATTCGCTATAGATAACGATGTCGTCCAAATAGTGATACACATATTTAAATTTGATATCGTGAAATATCCTTTCTAATAATCTACTACATACGGAACTTCATTGAGATATTCCAAAGTGTACTCTAGTAAATTGGTACAAGTTAAAAGGAACGGCAAACGCAGTTAGACGTTTTGATTCTTCCGAAAGGGGTATTTGGTGAAAAGCTTGATTCAGATCCATTACCGTAAAGACCATAGCTTTCGTGAAGTAATGGAAAGCACTATGGATGTCTGGAAGAGGAATAGATTCAAATTCTATTCTTTTGTTTAATTGCCTGTAGTCCACAACTAGTCTGTGTTTATCATGACCTTTCGGTACTAAAAAGTAGGGTGATGAATATGGGGACGTAGAGGGTTCAATGACTCCTTGCTCCAACAACTTGTTGATATGGTTTCTCATCACTTCCATCTTGGGAGGCGACAACTTGTACGGAGGTAGGCGTATTACTTTCTGATTGCTCAGATTAATTTTATATTCTATTAGTTTAGTGAGCCCTAGTTTAGGTGTAAGAGCTGAGGAAAATTCTTTTATTAATTTCAGTATTCTCATTCTATCTCTACTCTCTAGATGAGATAAATCAGACTCTTGGTGTATTACATGTGCAGTAGATGAACAATTTTTTTCCTGTTTCTCATTATTACAGTCAATCTATATTTCCGTGTACGGTCGAATCGAAAATAATATTTTTGCTCATAGATGTCAAGAATCATATCCGTTTTACTAATAAAGTCTGCTCCTAATATTAAGTCGGGTCCTAATTCATTACATACTAACATTGTAAAAATCCAGGTTAGGTTCTTGATTTTAACCTTAACGGTAATGCTCAGTTTTATTATTATATTTCGTTTATTGGCAGTAGCACACTTTATATTCACCGGTTGACTCCGTTTTACTAGATGGTGTTTCGCTAATTTGTCTGCTAACTCTTGACTGATTAAGGTTCTGCTAGATCCCGAATCAATTAATGCGATTGTGGAGGTAACGCCTAAGTCAACTCGTATTAAGGGTAATAGACTTTTAGTCCAGGGACATTTATTTATCGCGTTACATTTTTCAAGAATGTAAGGAAATTGTCTCACGTAGGGATCTATTTCCTTAGAACTTCTTTTCCTTCCACTTTGGTTATAAAATATTTTTTTTTTTTTTATTCGTTTCTTTAGGTTCACCAGATTAGATTTCGAGTTGCTGCGGAAGACACAGGATTTCGGGTCTCCCTGCCTTACATGTTTTTTGTATCTGAGTGTTTACGTTCCAATGGCTTGCTCTTGCAGTCTTTTCTTATGTGTCCATATTTGCCGCAATTATAACAGATGGGTTTATTGCGAGGAGGGTACCTTGTTTCCTCTTTAGATGGTGTTACACTTAACTTACCAGATTTGCGCACATTGTGAGGTCTATTGAATACTTGCCTTTCATGCAGGGTTGTTACACCGGGCTCTAGTGCTCGCAATTCATTTCTATTAGTTCCAGCGGTTTTCATTGCTTGTCTATTTTGATCGGAGTACCATACATTTGATGAATGGATACTGCATCGTTCTAGATCTGCAATTGTGTTTGGTCTATTTATCAAAGCTAAACGAGATCTTTCCTCTGGTGACAATCCTATTAAAATGGTGTCGACCATCTGTGTCTCATTCCAATCTACACGTAGTAGTCGAGATGACTCTCTGATATCGGAGATGTAATGAGCTAATCTCTCGTGATTTCCTTGTACTCGGAGTACGGTCTTTCTTTTAATTTCTTCATAAATTCCGGTTGGAATAAAGTACTTTATTATCGAGCTATGTAGGTCTTCTACTGGAAGTGTAGAGCTTAATGCTTCTATTACACGATTCTTTAACGGTGGTTTACATTTCGGTAGCAGAACTTGCAAAATTTGCCAATCATTCAGCTGCTGTAGATCTTTTATCTGCAGGAGATATTTAATGAAATTTAGTTGTTTGGAGACATTTAATCCATCAGTGTAAGGGATTTCAGTTAAGATTCTCTCCACAGGATGAGTAATTTTTCCGTATAGGTCAGTGTTATGGTTCAAGGTTGGCATTCCTTTAGGAGAACGATATGATGCATTCGGGGTGGTCAATTCGTGAGTTCCGGGGCGAATCTGGAAACTATCGGGAGGAGGGGCATTTAAATCTCTATCTGTATTTTGCTCTTGGTTAGCTAGCATTTGCGATACGGCGGGTGAGTTCCGATCAGTGTTAGGCGGAGGTAGATCAGTAGTAGGGGATTGTACTGGGGAGATGTGTAATTTCTTCAAGGACTTCTCTATTTCATCCATCCGGAACGAGTCGGATCTTCTTCTTAAGTCATTAATAATAGTGGGTAAGCGATGTAAAGCTTCGTCAGCTAGGTTTTGCACTTCACGTGGTATTTCCGTAAGATTAGGCCAGATCAACAAATTTTTCATTCGCCGGGTTAAATGCTCTATTCTCTGGGTAGTCCGCAAAATTATCACCGGAGATTTCTCGTCTTGGAGGGTTTGAGACAATAAGGTTAGCTCACTATACTTGGCATTACAAATTTCTCTCTCGCTCTCATAATCGAGTTCGCTTAGGTTGCTTAATTGCGCGGGTGTATCAAATCCACATTCGCGTATTGATCTACGCAATTCCGCGACTGTTACATTCGCATGGGGTAGTCCACGCAAAAGAGCTTCGTAAGACAGCTCGTCCCTTAATAACAAATCCGGATTAAATTGGGCCATTTTTTTATCTTATTTCTAACACATTAAAACATACTTAAAACTGATTCTACAACACTACACACTAATTACATAGATAAGATGAATTCTTGGGTAAATCATTTGCATAATTCAGAAAAGAACAATTTCTCTTCTAAGGGAGAGACAGAAATTCCACACACACATATTTCAAAGTTAAATCGCCGATCAGCTGTTTGCTGGAATGTAGGCCACCCTCTTTTATTTAGTAAACAAAGGCAGGGTAAGTGTGTGCGTGAGAATGCGTGGTTTACGCTCACGTATTGTTCTCTACACAATGCCACAGACTAACTTCCTTGACTGGAGAAGCCAGCTCGGACGCATGGGGTGAATCTCATTCAACAAAGCACGCCTTCAACTTACACGTGTATTACGGTTATAACAGTATGACTTTATTAATTCTCGTACTTTCCCCAATTAAATTAATTATTTATATTGGTAACAAATTTAAGTTACGAAATTCTTTCCACGTAATTAACCGGGTCTACTTTACACAGGAGCATTATTATTATTTCTCTCTTATTACTTTTACCGTGACGACAGACATACACTAACATATACTATGCAGGCATATTCAAGAAACAACAGCTCTTGGATTGTCATAATATAAACCTGTTAAAGACTGAGCAGATCACCAAGCACTACAATTCATGTACATACTTGCATTTGGCTTCATACAATGATATTTCAACTTGTACTGACTATCATTTGCGTATCTTAAAACAAATTCATTTTATGAAAATTAAAGTTACATCAAATACATTGCCTGAGTGCATAGATCAGACAACTGAGTGCCAAAAGTTATCTATTTTACTACTTAACAATTACTTTAATTAGCAGGGTGACGTATCTCTGTTAATGTCACGATGCTTACAACCTTTTTACTAATTTAGCAGAGTGGCGCAATTTTGTAACGTATTGCCACGTTACAAATCCAGGGAACCCATCTTAACTGACACTTGCCAATTACATGGGCTGCCTACGTTGTAACGAACTGTTATTAAACTCAAATTAATAGAACAAATTACATAAGATAATTATAAGGAAACAAGTGAAGGTATTTTACTGATTTATGCACTCATTTTCATGTGTAACAAGATGACTTCTCTTTATTAACAACTGTTACTCAAAGATCCCATGACATCATTCATTAGTTTAAAATATTTAAATGCTTTTCATAAAAACTTAGGGATCAAACTGATTCTGTATTCTTTTACCTCGGATCCGAGTTTACTTTAAGTATATTTATAGCAAAGACTTCTTTTACCATTTGAAGAATGGTATTATTATTTAAAGTGATTATAAATTACATTTACATTTAAGGCGTTACAACGTACGATATTGAATCTTACAGTAAACTCTTAGCTTGTCTTTTTTTAATTTTAAACAAAATTTATAGTCTTTGAAAAGTCTCTTTTTAATGTGAGTTGTGTATCAGATATGATTAACTCTCGATAGGCAAGCTATCGAGTCACCTTTACAATTGGTCGTAGTAACCTCGTCCTGGTGTGTCTCTCTTGGGGATTCTTGAAGTCGGCGTCATCATCTGGGTCGTGTCTTCGGCAAGTACTAGATAGGATGTTCACTGCGGAGATTGAAGTTTCTTTTGTGAAAATAGGTGTAGATCCACGGAGGTCCTCGTCAGCGTCTTATGCATCGTATACGTGTATTTATGAAGTTTATGCAGATCACATCTTCATGTGTAAGGTTGTACTTGTATTTACCTCTTAAGGGGAGACGTCATCTTGCTTACAACTTGTTAAGTTTTTGTTTTACTTATTACATTTTTCTTCTTAACACATCTTTATATCATTCACACATTACACAACGCTCGCCACGTTTAGCAGTGGTAGCTAACATTTTAAAATTAAATTTAAAAAAACAAATGCATTTCGTGGAGCTCTCGCTCATATGTCTGTACGGTCTGACGGCAGCATAGTGACTCCCTCTTAGATTCGACTGGCACATAACAACGGAGAGGGGCAAGTATTCCGCGACAATATAGTTCCTATTTTTATTTAAATTGACATTCTTATTACCAAAAACAATACATTAGTTATACATATATAATTTAAGTGAATTATTTTAACTACTACTCGTGCCTTCAAAATTCTAATTACAAACGTTATGATTTTTATATCTTCCTAAATTACAAACGACTCGATAAACACGTTGAGTCCGGAACTAACAGGTCACTGCATGATGACTAGCAAAGGGTTAATTGTGATATAAATAAGTTTTTTACAATTCGACTTTTTATTAGTGCTTCTGTTGATTTTCAATCACTTCTCATTCTCATTCTGATTTAGTACAGGGGCTTTAGGTTTAATAGTGTGATTTAAAAATACTTAATCGCTCGCAAATTTAATTTTTACTTATTTAAGATTACAGTTTCAATTAAATCGTCACAACTACACTCAAAACATGAAAAAAGTCGTTTTTCAAAAAGTGTCTGTGTGTCTGTCTGTCTGTAGTTTTTTTTCTATGGCAAACGATAACAGCCGCAAATTCAAACAGAATCAAATAATTTTTTGCATACAGCCCTGATTTATAGAGTACTCAAGACCTATTGTTTTTGGTGAAGATCGGTTAAGGGAAAGGGGTAGTTTACCTGCAACGGTTTTTTTTTAATCAAGTGTAGTTTTTTTATATGGGAAACGATAACAGCCGCAAATTCAAACAGAATCAACTACTCTTTTGCATACAGCCCTGAATTATAGAGTTCTCAAGACCTTTTGGTTTTGGTGAAGATCGGTTAAGGAAAAGGGGTAGTTTACCTGCAACATTTTGTACTTTAACAAGGGTATTTTCTATGGCAAACGATACAAGCCGCAAATGTAAACAGAATCAAATAATTTTTTGCATACAGCGCTGAATTGTGGAGTTCTCATGGCCTATTGTTTTTGGTGAAGATCGGTTATATAAAAGGGGTAGTTTACCTGCAACGTTTTATATTTTAAAAGGGTATTTTCTATGGCAAACGATAAGAGCCGCAAATTCAAACAGAAACAAACAATTTTTTGCATACAGCCCTGATTTGTAGAGTACTCAAGACCTATTGTTTTTGGTGAAGATCGGTTAAGGGAAAGGGGTAGTTTACCTGCAACATTTTATGTTTTAAAAGGGTATTTTTTATGGCAAAAGATAAACAGTCGCAAATTCAAACAAAATCAAATAATGTTTTGCATACAGGCCTGATTTGTAGAGTACTCAAGACCTATTGATTTTGATGAAGATCAGTTAAGGGAAAGGGATAGTTTATCAGCAACGTTTTATGTTTTAAAAAGGTTAATTTTTTATGACGAATGATAACTGCCGAAAATTCAAAGAGAATCAAATAATTTTTTGCACACTTTCCTGAGTTTTAGAGAACTCAACGTCTGTTGATTTTGGTGATGATCGGTTAAGGGAAAGGGGTAGTTTACCTGCAACATTTTAAGTGGTAACAAGAGAAATGTTTCCATGACGAACGATAACTGCCGCACATTCAAACAGAATCAAATATTGTTTTGCATGCATCCCTGAATTGTAGAGGACTGAAGGTCTATTGATTTTGGAGAAGATCGGTTAAGAGAAAGGGGTAGTTTACCTGAAACATTTTATGATTTAACGAGAGTAAAGTACTTAATTTTTAAAAATAAAGTATCCTGATGAGAAGCTCATAATAATCCACTGTAGAAACATAGATGAAATATCTATAAATGAAGAGGTTAGGTGAACGGGGTGGGGGTAATTTTCTATTATTAAAAATTATAGTTGAAGGTGGAGGGGAGAATTTTTATGTGTGTACTACATTATCGGCAACAAAGAAGTAGTTTTTTGTTAAAATTGCTTCCCGGGCTGTTTAGCCATAGTCCAATGTTTTCTGTAAAACCAGACGTTTCTGCAGTGCCATCGACTGCCATCATCAGTGAAAATCGAGTGCGAAAACGTGAGGTGGTATACGTTTGTGACCACAGTACTGTGGTTAACGCTGAAGCAATAAGTAGAAAGACGTAGTTTCTATGGAAATATTTCATTTCGAATATGATTTTAAACATAAATCTTAGAACATGGAAGTCATGTATGGTTCTCCATACTGATATTTTTCTATGGTAAATGGTAATAGCCACAAATTCAAACAGAATCAAATAATGTTTTGCATACTGCCCTGAATTGTAGAGTTCTCAAGACCTATTAGTTTTTGTGAAGATCGGTTAAGGGAATAGGGTAGTTTACCTGCACCATTTTATGTTTTAGGAAGGGTAATTTTTTTTTTGATGAACGATAACTGCCGTACATTAAAACAGAATCAACTACTCTTCTGCATACCTTTTTGAATTATACAGAACTCAAGGTCTGTTGATTTTGTTGAAGATCGGTTAAGGGTAAGGGGTATTTTACCTGCAACGGTTTTTTATCAAGGGTAATTTTTTCTATGGTAAACGATAATAGCCGCAAATTCAAACAGAGTCAAATAATGTTTTGCACACTGCCCTGAATTGTAGAGTTCTCAAGACCTGTTGGTTTTGGTGAAGATCGGTTAAGGGAATAGGGTAGTTTATTTGCTTCCTGTGGATCGCTGGGCAGTGTAACTGCACGTGTTTACAGAGGAACGATTCATAGACAGACTTTTCGTCTTTAGGGAATGAACCCTCTGCAAGATGCTGAGGGTCCATGAGTGACTTCGGAGCGCTCCTTCTTTTCCGCGTGTTTGTTCTGTGAAACGTACACTGTAGATTCGCAGCTTTACTCTAAGCAACGCTCAGTAGGAAATGTTGAAAATTTTTGTCCACGGTGTACACACTAAACCTGCTCTGATGTTTTAATTACGGACATCATAATATTAAAACTTTGGAAACTTGAGCACTACTTAATGGAGATCAATCATTAACTTATACAAGCCATTAATTTTATGCATATTTTTTATATATATGTGTACTTTATCGGAAACAAAGAAGTAGTTTTTGTTAAAATTCCTTCCCGGGATATTTGGCCTTAAGCCAATGTTTTCTACAAAACCAGACGTTTCGGCAATGCCATCGACTTCCATCATCAGTGAAAATCGAGTGCGATAACGTGAGGTGGTATACGTTAGTGACCACAGTACTGTGGTTAAGGCTGAAGCAGTAAGTAGAAAGAAGTAGTTTCTATGGTAATATTTCATTTCGATAACGATTTTAAATATAAATCTTAGAATATGGAAGTCATGTATGGTTCTCCATACCGATATTTTTTGTTTGGCAAATGATAACAGCCGCAAATTCAAACAGAATCAAAAAATGTTTCGCATACAGCCCTGCATTGTAGAGTTCTCAAGACCTGTTGATTTTGGTAAAGATCGGTTAAGGGAAAGGGGTAGTTTACCTTCAACGTTTTATGTTTTAACAAGGGTATTTTCTATGGCAAACGATAACAGCCGCAAATTCAAACATAATCAAATAAGTTTTTGCATACAGCCCTGCTTTGTTGAGTACTAAAGACCTGTTGTTTTTGGTGAAGATCGGTTAAGGGAAAGGGGTAGTTTACCTGCCACATTTTTTGTTTTATAAAGGGCATTTTCTATGGCAAACGATAACAGCCGCAAATTCAAACAGAATCATATAATATTTTGCATACAGCCCTGAATTGTAGAGTTCTCAAGACCTGTCGGTTTTGGTGAAGATCGGTTAAGGGAATAGGGTAGTTTACCTGCAACATTTTATGTTTTAACAAGGGTAATTTTTTTATGACGAACGATAACTGCCGTACATTAAAACAGAATCAACTACTCTTCTGCATACCTTTTTGAATTATACAGATCTCAAGGTCTGTTGATTTTGTTGCAGATCGGTTAAGGGAAAGGAGTAGTTTACCTGCAACGTTTTATGTTTTAACAAGGGCAATTTTTTCTATGACGAACAATAACTTCCGTAAATTCAAAGAGAATCAAATAATGTTTTGCATACAGCCCTGAATTGTAGAGTTCTCAAGACCTATTGTTTTTGGTGAAGATCGGTTAATGGAATAGGGTAGTTTACCAGCAACGTTTTATGTTTTATCAAGGGTGTTTTCTATGGCAAACGATAAAGAGCCGCAAATTCAAACAGAATCAAATAATTGTGTGCATACAGGCCTGAATTGTAGAGTACTCAAGACCTATCGTTTGTGGTGAAGATTGGTTAAGGGAAAGGGGTAGTTTACCTGCAACGGTTTTTTATCAAGGGTAATTTTATTTACTTCCATGTTCCTTAAGGAAATGGAAATATGGTGATGGCAAAAAAAATCGTGTTCGAGATTATTGCAGAATATGATTGTACTACACTTAAAACATGAAAAAAGTCATTTTTCGAAAAGTGTGTGTGTGTGTGTGTGTGTGTGTGTGTGTCTGTCTGTCTGTCTGTCTGTGCGTGTGTCTGTAGATTTTTTTCTATGGCAAACGATAACAGCCGCAAATTCAAACAGAATCAAATAATTTTTTGCATACAGCCCTGATTTGTAGAGTACTCGCGACCTATTGTTTTTGGTGAAGATCGGTTGAGGGAAAGGGGTAGTTTACCTGCAACGGTTTTTTTTTTATCAAGGGTAATTTTGTTTGTTTGGCAAACGATAACAGCTGCAAATTGAAACAGAATCAAATAATGTTTCGCATACAGCCCTGAATTGTAGAGTTCTCACGATCTGTTGATTTTGGTAAAGATCGGTTAAGGGAAAGGGGTAGTTTACCTGCAACGTTTTACGTTTTAATAAGGGTATTTTCTATGGCAAACGATAACAGCCGCAAATTCAAACATAATCAAATAATGTTTTGCATACTGCCCTGAATTGCGGAGTTCTCAAGACCTTTTGTTTTTCGTGAAGATCGGTTAAGGGAAAAGGGTAGTTTACCTGCAACGTTTTATATTTTAAAAGGGTATTTTCTATGGCAAACGATAAGAGCCGCAAATTCAAACAGAAACAAACAATTTTTTGCATACAGCCCTGATTTGTAGAGTACTCAAGACATTGTTTTTGGTGAAGATCGGTTAAGGGGAAGGGGTAGTTTACCTGACACGTTTTTTGTTTTATCGAGGGTATTTTGTATGGCAAACGATAACAGCCGCAAATTTAAACAAAATCGTATAATATTTTGCATACAGCCCTATATTGTAGAGTTCTCAATACCTATTGGTGTTGGTGAAGATCGGTTAAGGGAAAGGGGTGGTTTACCAGCAAAATTTTATGTTTTATCAAGGGTAATTTTTTTTTTTTGACGAACGATAACTGCCGTACATTAAAACAGAATCAACTACTCTTCTGCATACCTTTTTGAATTATACAGAACTCAAGGTCTGTTGATTTTGTTGAAGATCAGTTAAGTAAAAGGGGTAGTTTACCTGCAACGTTGTATGTTTTAACAAGAGTATTTTTTCTATGACGAACAATAACTGCCGTACATTAAAACAGAATATACTAATGTTTTTTATACAGCCCTGAATTGTAGAGTTCTCAAGGCCTATTGTTTTTGGTGAAGATCGGTTAAGGGGAAGGGGTAGTTTACCTGACATGTTTTTTGTTTTATCGAGGGTATTTTGTATGGCAAACGATAACAGCCGCAAATTCAAACACAATCAAATAATTGTTTGCATACAGGCCTGAATTGTAGCGTACCCAAGACCTGTCGTTTTTGGTGAAGATCGGTTAAGGGAAAGGGGTAGTTTACCTGCAACGGTTTTTTATCACGGTAATTTTTTTCTATAGTAAACGATAACAGCCGCAAATTCAAACAGAATCAAATGATGTTTTGCATACAGCCCTGTATTTTAGAGTTCTCAATACCTATTCGTGTTGGTGAAGATCGGTTAAGGGAAAGGGGTAGTTTACCAGGAACATTTTATGTTTTAACAAGGGTAATTTTTTATATGACGAATGATAACTGCCGTAAATTCAAACAGAATCAGCTAGGTTTTTGCATACCTTTTTGAACTGAAGAGAATTCAAGGTCTGTTGATTTTGTTGAAGATCAGTTGAGGGAAGCGGTTGTTTATCAGCAACGTTTTATGTTTTAAAAAGGGTAATTTTTTTATGACAAACGATAACTGCTGAAAATTCAATGAGAATCAAATAATTTTTTGCACCCTTTCCTGAATTGCAGAGAGCTCAAGGTCTATTGATTTTGGTGAAGATCAGTAAAGGGAAAGGGGTAGTTTACCTGCAACATTTTATGTTGTAACAAGAGAAATGTTTCCATGACGAACGATAACTGCTGCACATTCAAACAGAATCAAATATTTTTTTGCATGCTTCCCTGAATTGTAGAGGACGGAAGGTCTGTTGATTTTGGAGAAGATCGGTTAAGAGAAAGGGGTAGTTTACCTGAAACATTTTATGATTTAACAAGAGTAAAGTACTTAATTTTTATAAATAAAGTATCCTGACAAGAAGCTCATAGTAATCCACTGTAGAAACGTAGATGAAATATCTATAAATGAAGAAGTTAGGAGAACGGGATGGGGGTAATTTTCTATTATTAAAAATTATAGTTGAAGGTGGAGGGGAGAATTTTTTGTATGTGTACTACGTTATCAGCAACAAAGAAGTAGTTTTTTGTTAAAATTGCTTCCCGGGCTCTTTAGCCGTAGTCCAATGTTTTCTGCAAAACCAGACTTTTCGGCAGTGCCATCGATTGCCATCATCGGTGAAAATCGAGTGCGAAAACGTGAGGTGGTATACGTTAGTGACCACAGTACTGTGGTTAATGCTGAAGCAATAAGTAGAAAGACGTAGTTTCTATGGAAATATTTCATTTCGAATATAATTTTAAATATAAATCTTAGAACATGGAAGTCATGTATGGTTCTCCATACCGATATTTTTCTATGGTAAACGATAACAGCCGCAAATTCAAGTAGAATCGAATGATGTTTTGCATACAGCCCTGTATTGTAGAGTTCTCAAGACCTATTGGTGTCGGTGAAGATCTGTTAAGGGAAAGGGGTAGTTTACCTGTAACATTTTATGTTTTAACAAGGGTAATTTATTATGACGAACAATAACTGTTGTAAATTAAAACAGAATCAACTACATTTTTGCATACCTTTTTGAACTAAAGAGAACTCAAGGTCTGGTGATTTTGTTGAAGATCTGTTAAGGGGAAGGGGTAGTTTATCAGCAACGTTTTATGTTTTAAAAAGGTTAATTTTTTTATGAGGAACGATAACTGCCGCACATTCAAACAGAATCAAATATTTTTTTGCATGCATCCCTGAATTGTAGAGGACTGAAGGTCTATTGATTTTGGAGAAGATCGGTTAAGAGAAAGGGGTAGTTTACCTGAAACATTTTATGATTTAACAAGAGTAAAGTACTTAATTTTTATAAATAAAGTATCCTGATAAGAAGCTCATAATAATCCACTGTAGAAACGTAGATGAAATATCTATAAATGAAGAGGTTAAGTGAACGGGGTGGGGGTAATTTTCTATTATTAAAATTTATAGTTGAAGGTGGAGGGGAGAATTTTGTATATGTGTACTACGTTATCGGCAACAAAGGAGTAGTTTTTTGTTAAAATTTCTTCCCGGGCTGTTTAGCCGTAATCCAATGTTTTCTGCAAAACCAGACTTTTCGGCAGTGGCATCGACTGCCATCATCAGTGAAAATCGAGTGCGAAAACGTGAGGTGGTATACATTAGTGACCACAGTATTGTGGTTAATGCTGAAGCAATAAGTAGAAAGACGTAGTTTCTATGGAAATATTTCATTTCGAATATGATTTTAAATATAAATCTTAGAACATAGAAGTCATGTATGGTTCTCCAGACCGATATTTCAGTTAATTTTTTCTGTTGTTTTGTTGTAAAACATGATTATTAGGTTCGTAATGTGTAAAATTATAACATAGTTTGACGTTTAATAGGCTTTTTCTTAACACCTCCCTGTTATCCGACATTTTCGCTTATCCGACGTTCTGCCAGCCCATTTATGTCGGATAAGCGAGACTCTACTGTATTGCCATATTTTTTGCAATCTGGTACTGGAAGAGAATCTAGTTTATCAATATCTGAAAATTTAACAGTAATTTGGCCTTTCAGAATGTTACTTATTTCAAAGAAAAGCCATCTGGAAGAAACTTTGTCATCAGCAAAAACACTAATTTCATGTACTCAAGTCCTTTGTGTGTATGATGCTTCGTCCAGTTCATTTAAAGTTTCATTCTTGTGCCAGACTTCATCAAAACTAACATGCAAAGATGATGAATAGCTTAAACATTTACAGGTATTCTTGTTACACTAGTTCTGCATCTATTGTATTTTCCTGTGAAGTATTGAACAAAACATCATACTTCGGGAATATACCAGAAAGCTTTTCAAGTAAAAATTTAAAAGCAAATGTCGCAAATTTTTGATAATAACCAACTTCACAAGCTAGTGTTTTTGGTGTTCCACTCCTCACTGTCAACTACAGATATTCCTAAGATTATCCATGTCACGTCACCAACACCATCACTATTCCACACACTTTTTTCTGTTGAAAACAAAATACAGCAGAAAAGTTTCATCAACTTAGTGCACTCACATAGCCAAGAATATTCCTTGCATCATGCAGTGTTTAAATGCCGATCATAACCGCCAGAGTATTTTGATTTTAAAGCCTTTATATTAGGAGTAAATCTACCATTATTTATAATATCACATATTTCCATAAATGTACGCGAACCAACATATTTTGTAGTGTGGTATATTTTCCATCACGCAATTAAACTCACTGCCAGAAGAAGAGGATCCTGGTTTAACGGAATCCAGAGACCATTATACTTAACATAAAATAAATGAGAATACAAATAATCGGATTACAAATAATACAGTAACACAGAGAAACACATAACTAAACAAACAAAACAGAAAAAGGTGCAAATAGCAACTGGTACGCGCTGCTAACTGAGCGTTTTGCCAATTTATGTAGCGGCAACACATCGATTGGACAAATGTGACGTCTGAAGTCTGATCCGGCAACACAACATTACAATGACAGTGCAAGCACCCAGCGGTACAAAAGCAAGTTTCCTTACTAGTATCATTCACATTTCAAATTAATCAATAACTAAAACATTTATTCTTTGATATAATTGATTTTCTTTTCTTTTATTTCCTGTACTGCTGCCAGCAACAGCGGTTACATGGATGCCACGCTACTGACTGAAACAGAGAACAATTAATGAAATAGTCTAATGGTCTAATGAAACATGGATACTTGAAAAGATGAAATAAGCAAATTCCTGTAAGTCATGGACATATTGAAGAATATTGTGTACAGAGGATACAGAGGATAACAAATACAGCCACATTAAGGAAAAATTTGTAGATTTGGGTACAACCTGAAGACCAAACAGGTCAGGCTCATGAACAAGAGCATGCTAAGTATTGCAGGGTTCTGCATCCCGAGATCCCACACCATCAGTGTTCAGTTTTATTGCAACATTTTGAGGCGTCTCAAGAGAACATTTGCAAAAAAGATGTAAACTGTGCCATTAAGACAATTTGATGGTCCAACACACACACACACACACACACACACAGTGTAATATCTCATAGAGTTTTGAAATGCATCACAACGGTATTACTATCTTCCCCCTCACCCATTGTGTTTATTGGATTTGGCCCACATGACTTCTTTTTCTTCCCAAAGGTGCGGCACAAGCTGAAGGGATGCCATTTGAAATCATGGATGAGATTGAGTGTAAATCACTTATGACAATTGGCACACTTGTAGTATAGGGCTTTCAGAGTTTCCAGAAGCAAAAAACACTATATTGTTACACAAAGGGAATACTTTGATGCAATAGTGGCCAAACGTAAATAGAATATTACTAGTAGAAGAAAATAGAATGATTACTTTGTTGTGTGTACGCCTAGTCTCAGATTTTTTTTGATACCACCTCTTATCAACTGTAAACTCCTCATTTGTGTATACAAGACTTGCACAAAGCATTCTGTCATAGATGTACCATATTAAAGCACTGTATCCCATTCTTTATTCAAAATTTAATTCAGATTCTTTTGTGTGCATTGTGAAATGTTTATCTAATACACCAAAACACAACTTACACAGTTAATAAATAAAGTATGCATCCAATATGGAGGAAGTTGCTTTTCTATTGGGCTTGGGTTGTGTAGTGTAGGAAATCAAACGAATTTTTTTATCAAACTTTGATCGCCAGTAAAAGGGCTGGAAAGAAATGGGAATATTTTAAAGTTAAAGTTATTGTTTAATTCTTTTATGTCTTATTTAGAATGGACAAGTAGCAGTATCCAGTTATTGTATGTTCAAGGAACAATAATTGATTATTACATAACCAGTCATTAATTTATTCTTTTGTGTGTGTGTGTGGCCAATTTTTTAAATAAGTGTGCTCTGATTAAGTGCAATATAATGAAAAAAATATTTCATTATGTTGACTTCTTACTTGATGACTGATATATGCTTCTTGTTCAGTTTCAGACCCAGTATTTCTGTTCTGACAACAGTACAGCGAATATGCATTTCTTTCTCATCTTAATTTTTTTTAATGGTGTTTGGTGTGAAATATATAGCTCTGTCAGTCAGCGATGTATTCAACAAAACAGATTTGTATTATTTTTGTAATTATAGTTTCCACTGTGTTTGGCATAGTAATAATAACATAATGTAAACTCACTACAGTATAGTGTTAAAACTTTTTGTTGCTCCTTGAAGTATGGAGTGCAGAGTACATTGTATGTGTAATTGTTTACACCAATTATTAAAATGTAAATACATACATGTAGTATATTTTAAAGAATGTAAAATGGGGTATTTAATAAAAAATAAATACAATCTTTTGTAGAACAGTGTTTTGTATTCCCTTCACCTTGAAATAGTGGAATAATATTAAACAACTAAATATTATACCGATATAATTGAAGAGTAGGCTGTTATACTAAGAGGGTAAGCAAAACAATTTACAGGCATTGCACAAATGCAATGCATAGAGAAGGGCATTGAAAATGCTTCAATAAACCTAAAATATATATATATATTTATTTTTTTTCATTTACCAATGTACAGATTATAAGTTAAATGTAGTCGCATTCATAAGCGCGCACGAATTCACCAATCATCCATGTTGATTTTGCGCTTTTCTCAGGCTGTTCATCACATTCCTCTTCTGAAGACGTCTGATCCTCTTGGATTGTAAATCGCGACAATACTTTAAGAGGTCCTGCTTTATTAATCTTGTCCATTTGTTCAAACTTATCGAAGACTAGCGTCTCGACGAACATATCTAGAGTGATCCCCGATGATGTTAACTTAAAACCAGCAACTTTCAATAAGAGAACCGAATGCATATAAGCAGCAGTCTTAAGTTCCTTCCATTTGCCGCAAGTTAATGTTTGTTGGTTCCTAATTTTATACAAAGGCACTGTAATTTTACTTGGTGTTCCGAACGAATTATACAGTCTTACTCCAAATACTGCAGGCGTAATTTGATCATTCTTACCAATTTTATCGGCCATTAATATTTTTGCTTTCATATTCTGAACTACCTTTGCAAAATCATGCAATTTTATAGCGGTCAATGGCATCAATAAAGGCAGATGTATTTGCTATACATTTCATATTGGTAACAAACGTTTCGATAAACGCTTCCATCAACTCTTTGCTCTGCTGATTCCACCAATATTTGACACTCGGTAACAACAAATTCACACGATGTTTGGCTTGAAGATGATCTAAATCCTGTATTACGTTTCTGGAGGTGAAATTTTGAGAATCGTTGATAAACAACCCATACGCGTTAGTAGTTAGCAGTAGATGAGGCGCCTCCTTATATTGGAATTGAACGAAATGCTGCCGAAAAATCGCTTTTTTCGTCAACTTAAGATGAGTTTCAGTTTGTCGACAGTATTAATACAGATTGTATCCTTGCACGTATTAGTAAAATCATCATAGATATCTTTTAGATTTGTTGCTGTAAAGAAACAATCTTTACCATCATTAGGATGTAACGTATATTCGCATGGTTCGACGATCGAAGTTGATACTCGAGGTTCGTCATCATCATCTGATCGATCAGCACTAACAAAACGACTTAAAGACATGATGGATAATTTGTTTGTTGATTCACAACACTAATTATACTCAGGAAAAACACAATGCGTCTGTAAATTTTGTTCGCTTTTCAATTTTGAACTATCGACTGTGCTTATTTGATTGATTAACGAAGTCATGGCGGTTAAATCTGTAACTATTAATTTCTTTTTAAACACTTTATTATTTTTAACTTTGTTTACGAAACTCAACTTCGACTATTTTTAGCCGCCATATTTAATTACTGCCAACTATAATATAATCCCACACTTACCTCTATCCAGGGTTCGATTGGACGAGCTGTAGAGCAGAGTGGTTGTTTGCAATAAATAATAATTCATTTACTTCAATCAAATTTTATTAAATCAGAATTCAATTAATTTCATCTTTTCCATAAAAGAAAAACACTATACATTCCTTTGCATACCATCATAAAGTACCAACGAAACAATTACTCCTCCCTAATTTACACATTTAGTTTTAGTAATATTCTCATACATTGGTTAAAAAAATAAAGAATACTAGCTACAGACTTAAATTTATTTTTTCGCAAACCAGCGTTTCTAGAATATTAATTATAGACATTCATACACACTCACACTTTCACACGTTACATTTTTTTTTCTGACCCCCTTTTTGAGTTCATATTTCCTTTAATTATATTACATGACATTTTTACCATGCCCTTTTAACATAAATATACTTTGATTACCTTAATAAAAAAGTACCAAGAAACATAAGATTTTTAAGAAATCAGTAATGAAAGACTTGATTGAATATGGTTTATTTTAATTGTTTAATGTATGTTAACGAAGACTGTGATAGTTGTGTTTATCATAGTTAAAATGATGTCAATGATGATAAGTAAGAAGGACAATGTTAATGAACTTACTTATGGAATTTTGGGGTATCTAAGAATGATACGGTAAGTGATAGCAGTGATAATGAGAGTTTAAAGTCAGTTGAGGTTAATGATGGGGTACTAGTGAGTATTGATGAGTTTGAGAGAGGGTACGAAGAGAGTTTAATGGGATATGGGGGGCAGAGGGCAAATTTCCCTTGTGGTATATGTGAAGTAAAGGCTTCACAAGTGGTGTATGAGGACAAAGGTTCCTTAGTAGTTTATTTGGGAGACAAAAGGTCTGCAAATAATAGTCCCTTTATGTATTATGGTTTCCCTGGTAAGGCCAGGATGTGTTGTAATAATGTTATGTTGCCCTCTGCGTGGAATGAGAGAGTAAAAAGGGTTGGGAAAGGTATGAAGAGCGAGAGAGAGTAATTGAGTTGTTCAGATTAAGCAGAGATTATGAAGGATTAGTTAAGGAGTTAAATAGTGAGAGAATTATGATAAATAATGTAGACTTACCTTGTTCAGTAGGAAATAATGACAATGATTATATTGATGATGAATATGTACCTGTGGGGAGAGTTAGTGTACTGGTAATAGCAGACAATTGTGATAATAACATAATTTACCTGGGAATAACAAAAAATACTGACGGAGATTTGACAAAAAATAATAATGTTGACTTGGTTTATGACAAAATAATAATGGGAGGTAACCCTATGCATTATTATTATTATTTCTTTTATGAATTTGCTAACTGCTGTAATTTTTATTGTTCGACTAAGCTTTTCGTCATCACTGACATCTTTAGGTCTTAAACAACCTGAAGATGTTCGAACAATAAAAATTATAGCAGTTAGCAAATTCATAAAAGAAATAGTAAGGATGGCTGCTAATTTAAACAATACGAAGAATAAAACATTATTATTATGGTACAATGGAAAAAATAAATTTTTATGGTTATTACACAAATGATAGCCATATGATGTGTATAAATAAAATTGAACAATGTTATGTGCAGATATTGTATGATGATGGAGGTTAATTATAAACTCAATGAATGGACATTTTAAATATTTTAGTTTATGGTTATGACCTGGCTAGATTATGAAATGAAGTGTGATAAACAGAGAAATAATGACAAGAAATTGTAAATAAACTGATAGTGAAATTAATTGTGTTTGTGTTGTAAAATGTTTGATGTAAACAATGTGTGTGTAGTAGAGATTGATTTAATAATAATAATAACATTTTATTAGACTAAATAAATAATGAGAGTTGATAATATATGAATTGTAATTGTTTTGGAGTAAAGTAATTAAAGTAATTGTGCTTAAATAACTGATTGAATTAAATAACTTGAGATGTATTAATTGATTAATTTAAAATGTTGTATAAAGAGATTTTGATAATGAATTTAAATGATTTTATATGGTTTATACTGGAGAATAAACAGTAATTGAATAAATGTAGAATATGTATTTAGTTGTGGAATCATATAGTTGTTGAAATGTTTCAGAAGGTACATATGGTTGTACGGGATATTGTGGTGATGAGTTGTTTATATTTGGAATTAATGACAGTAATCATGTATTTATTAGATGGAGTGATTGACCATATGTAAGTATCAATTTGATAATGACCTTGAAGTAAAGTAAAAGAGTCTTATAATGGCACTAAATGAGTTTGAAAGAAGCTAACTTAGGTAAAATATTATTGAAATGATGCAAAATGAATGTTAATAATAAATTTGAATTTTTTGAGAGAATCTAATGGTCCAATAAATGTTAAATAATTTAGAGTATAAGTAAAAAGAGTTAATAGGAGTGTTCAAGTTATGATGTTGACAATTTTTATAAAAATTATTTAAATGTGACTTGTTTGGTTAAATGTAGCAATGATATTGTTCATGTTTATTATGTTATATTATGCAAGATGAAAGGGTAATTTTGGGGGGTTGTTTGGTGTTAATCGAAGGGTAAATCAATTATGGCGTGTAGAAACTGCAAAGTAGAAGGACTTAAGTGTAGCTATTAGTTATGCTATTGCAGTGGTAGCATGTGCCACTGCAGATAGCGATGAGTGATGATGAGTAACATCAAGGTACGTTACCATCATCGGAGGCCAAACTGGCGCAATATACACTGCACAACTTTTTATATAATTTTATGTTATATGTTGATTTGTTGCTGTGCAGTGTATTATGAGATGAAGTAGAACATGCATGAAATGAAAGTTGATTTCCCCGCCTTTTCGGGCGATTACTGCCTTACCAGCACTAATCGTGGTTTTGGACGACAGCCAGCTGTGGGCAGCAATTGTAAAACTAACCATGGTTGGTTGCCCTTAAAATTGGTGAACTTTGAAATTAACGGGGGGCCACTTAGGGGAAATCCCCGGAACTATGGAACAGCGGCTATCACCTTGTTCGCGTGGGAACAGTCTTAAGGTTGTCAATATATAAACTACGGATATTATGATATCTGACACTTTTAAAATATGTAACGCAGAAGCAAGGACAAGGAGATGACAAAATTCCTCCAAAACTTCAGTCCTTGTGGACGCAACTAGACGCCACAGTCCAGGGGGGTCATAGTGTGTGTGGTAGGGGGGTTACTCAGGGGGAGTAATGAATTAAAAAATTTTTTGTAACTTAATGATGGTGATTCGCTACTGAGCTAATTAAATAATTTTATTTTGATTTGAGAAATGGGTACAGTAGATGTTTATTATATTGTGTTTAATATGTTTTATTGTGTTATTATTTTATCATGTTAGAGGGTAAGGATTGTAAGCATAAGTTATGTCTTTTACACAGTAGAATTGCTTGAAAGAGATTCAGAGTAAGGTCATCCACCTGACCTAGACACATCAGCCGATTACTGGTGTTATATAGGTAGTATTTCACTGATTTGCAGATTTTATTAATAATTAAGGTTTATAGAATAAATTTTCAATGTGTTTAAAGATTTTAAATAAATAATGAAATAAATTTGAGGTATTTAAGAATGTTCAATGGTTTGTAAAAGATAGAATTTGGGTGATAGTAATTGTTTAAGTAGGGCATTTAAGTCAGTCAAGGCCAAGTTTAGTGGTGTTAGAGAGAATAATATTCTTGTGAATAAAAGTAAGGTAGAAACTGAGTATTGATAGTGACACAGTAGAAATGGGGAATATAGGTAAAGTAATGAGAGTAATATATTGGTGTAATAAACCAGGTGATATTGTTTAGATGAAAATGATGTAATGGGAGAGTAATTAGATGATGGGGATTTTGTAAGGGCGGGTGGTGTGACAAGGAGTCCTCAACAAAAAGCGTTGTGGTGGGAGGGGAACCGATATGTGCCGGAAAGGGTTACCTAGGGAGGGTCCAGGAACCAAATAAGGGAATGAGCGTAGGGAAGGAAACACACATCCTGAGTACAAAGGGGTAGAGAGTATTTTGTTATAAGGGTAGAATGATTCGAAATGAGTTAGAGTAGTAAGCTGGTAGAGAACTGTTGGTAAAGGTAAATATTTTGAGATGGGTGTGTCATACTTAAAAAAAAAAAAAAAAAATCTGTAGTCTGTGTTAGAGTCATAAAAAGGGTAAGATTATAGGTAAATGCCAAGTTGATAAAGTGAATTACTATGAATAACTGAGAATCACCCAAACTAAAAAATGATGAAAATGTTAAATGGAAAGTCTTAATTGAATGGTAATAATAATCGAAACAAGTGAAGAATTTAATAAAATTAGAAACTAAAATTAAATTGTAAATTGTGTAATTTTGGTAAATTTTAAAATGTGAATGGTTTATTTACAGGCATACAACAATGTTAATTATGAATGTACTATGCTGTAGGATGTTGTACTGTGTTAATGTAAGAATTATCAACATATGTTTTGTATTGTATAATTTTGTGTAGTGTATATATGTCAAGGTCATTCACTTGACCCAGAGAGATCAGCTGATGACTGATGTTAGAGACAGAACCATTTTCTGATAATTAATTCATACAAGGGTGTTACTTAAGTAAATCAAATGGTTTTATTTTTTTGAGGTTGATAAAAGAGATATTTTGGAAATTAGTTTTTTTTAATTTTTTTTCTATTCTTGGCAGTAAAGAGGTTTATGTCAAATTTTAGTTTCAATATAAGTAGAGAAGAGTTCAGCTGATTCATGATGTGTATGTTAGGTTGTCGGCAATTGCACATCATTAATGTGATAATGAATAAGTATACCACCAGTACTTTGCTAAAAGGCGAGCCAGTATGCATGTAAGGGGGAACATATCGGTTGAGGATTTGGTATGGTATAAGGCCAGGGTTTTGATTTTGGGGTGGAATGATAGAAGGTGAGGGGTACTATGGTGAGTATCTGTTCGAGTTTATGGTGTTGGGATCTCGAATAGAGAAGTCCAGTAATCTCGTACGGGTGCAGCCATGGTCGCCAAGCTAGGGGGGTAGTTTACCCATGATGTGTTAAGAATTAATGGGGGGTTGTTGGCACCATATCCTCACCGATCCTCTTAGGGGTTTAGCAATGAGAGTTCTTCTGTTCCAGCAGAAGATCTCTCATTGGGGGGGGGGTATTGTAACGGTACAAACCAAGAGGTTTAGTTTAATTTCAAAATAATTGTAAAAAATTTGTAACCAACCCAAGCTTAACGTTTTGATCACGAAATTTCGACTTTTGGAACACCTTGTAGTTCATGCGTAACCAGCCGTACGAGGCACCAAAGCAATTAAAGCGTCTGGGAATGGGAATGTGTAAGGGTGCACACCTCGGCCAACGTTCACACAAAAGACGGTACGTATTTACATTCCTAAAAGCAATACAGAATACGTTGACGGCGATGCCTAACACCTGGGCGGTTAGGCAACCAACACACACACAGTCAGTCGTCACGCAGCAGTTCTCTACAAGCCTTCAACCTGTACAGTCGTCTAACAACCATAGCCTCGGACGAGTTCTTGGTAGGCCGAAAAAATATAAAAGTAGGCCTACCAAGTATTATAAAATGTACAAACAGTATTAAATAATAAAGTGACGAGTAAATTACATAAGGTAACGATAAACTTTGGTCGGAGTGGAGAGTGATTAATGAAAACAGTTCCGGACAATATCGTGTACAACATTTGGATGTTACGCAAATAGGTAACAAGTGTAAAGACAGATTCATTTGGCCAAAACATTATAATTCATAATGAGCTCGTTAATTAAATAGGAAGTTATCAGAAATAAATGTAAATTGAGTGAGTGTGTGTGTGGGTTATAAAAAGTACTGGCTCACCTAGAAAAATTTATTAGTAATCCATAAAAAAATTATTGGAATAGAATTATTAAAAATTATAAATATAAAGAAAAAAAGAAATATTATTGGAATAGAATAAATTAAAAGGTTTGTTTTTGAACATAACCTTGTGTTAGTTTAGTTATTTCGTCATTACCACCTCCTAGTGTTCTGTGCTGAAAAATTCGTCTAACGTTCCCGGGTTTCTTCTGAATTGGGGGGTAGTCAGATTGCAAAATTATCCCTTTTGTTTTATTAAGGAAGAGTGTAAAGGTTTCGATGTATAGCCTAAAACATCGTGGCGACTCTGGACTTCTGATGGCTGTTTTATAAAAAGGTAAGTAAGCGAAAAGATCGCAGGTAAGGTTCTGGCAGCTTTTATTTTATTTATTTATTTCGATTAAGTTTGTTTGTTAACAATATTTGACTTTTAAAACAAGTTGAGAATAAATAAAGGATTTGAGTTTAATAATACAGATAAAAGGTTTATTCGTTTCTTTATTTCATGAATACAAAATGGGTATGATATACTAAACAAGATATCTGGTACTGTGAATTGACTTCAGTAATTAGATTAAGTTGGCAACACTCCTCATTTGAAAGTCATGGCAGATTATTCAAATCTGTTTTGATGAGCATAAGTTATCACATTCATTGCTGAAAGAAAAGATTAAAAGAGATTTAATTACAGCTGATAAAGAAACCATATAATATTTTTTTTAATAAAAATTTATAATTGATATTTTACAAATAAATTTTATTTGCAACCGGTGATTGCAAATTGGCGCTCAACAAACATTCCCCTGAACAGATACTCATCCTTATAAACTAATAACAAAGTATGTACATTAAATAACCAAGATATAAGCAAGGTACAATATTAGAAAGTATGATTATTAGTGTCGTTACAGAATTGACGCCAACAACGTGAGGCTGTAAAATATATGAGTAACCCTTTTACACGTTACAGAATTGGAGCCCAACTAGTGAGGCTAGAGATAGAATAACTTTGTAGTCTTATTGTGAGTTTTACAGTGATTTCTACTCTAGTGGCGGTTACGGTTAAACAACAGTAATGTCAAGGAGAAGAGCAACGTCACGTAAACGGATGGAAGGAGAAGAGATAGAGTTAAATATGGAAGACCAGGAAGTAACAGTGACTGAAGAAGTAGAAATAATGGTAAGAGATACCCCAATAACAGTGACTGATGAAAGGGAAACGGTGGTAAGGGATATACCAGGGGACCAACCAGATAAACCCACACCAAAAGAACCAAACAAGACTGTAGAAGAAATGAGATTTGAGAGATTAATGGAAATGTTTCAAAAAATGGAAGAACAAAGAAAGGACAGAGAAACAGTGAAACAAGATAGTGAAGAATTAAAGAAACAAATGAAAGAAAATAATGAAACATTGAAACAAAATAAGGAAGATATGGAAAAAATGGATAAGAAAATGGATAGTAACAGTGAAACATTAAAGAAACAAATGAGGGAAGATATTGTAAAAGAATATCGAAACACTTAACAGGAAAATGGATAGTAACCAAGAAGAATTTAAACAAATGAGAATAGATAATGAAACCTTATTAAAACAAACTAATGAGGAATTAAAGAAACAAATGAGGGAAGATGGATTATCCATTAGGAGGAATTAAATAAAAAATTTGAAAGCAATAATGAAACATTACAACAACAGTTAAAGGAGGATATTAGACAAAGTAATGAAGAATTAAAAGGACTGTTGAAGGAAGAGAGTGAGAAAAATAAAGAGGAATTAAAACAGCAGTTAGAAGAGTATAAAGATGAAATAAGGAATAGAATTACAGAAACTAACCAAAAGGTTGAGAAAACCGAGGAAAATTTAAGTCAATTGCGCGAATAGTTGATAAATAAAATAATTGAAGTGGAAGATAACAGTAAAACTAGTATTGTTATACTTCACAAAGATACTCAGGAGCAATTAGAGATACTACAAAATAAAGTAGGGGAACAATCCAATCAGGCAGAAACCAAGATAATACAGGTACAAAATCAAGTTACCAACAACAGGGAGAAAATGAGAAAAATGCATCAAAGGAAATTAATAAATACAAGGGAAGAGTGGGAGATGATGAACCATGGACTAGTTAATGTACTTAACATCCTAAGTAAGGAATACAGAAAAGTATGTAGTTTTAAAAATAACAGAAGGAGATTAATAGAAACTTTCGAAGGAACTTAACAACCAAATAGTGAGAAAAACTTCAGGAAATTTATAGGTAAATTAAATATAACAGTGGGTAAAACAGTAAGCAAATCCATAGCTAAATTGAATACACCAGAAGTAAAAATGCATAATCAAATATCGGTGGTAGCATTAACAATGGATATATCATTAACGTATTTATTCAATAAGCAAAATGATAAAGTGATTGATGTAGGCATAAATAATAATGAACATATAGTATTGGAAGAATTGCTGTGTAAGGTAGCAAAAATCTATATCACCAGGACGGAAATAGTTCTGCTGACCAAGGTAATCCGAACGACCAGTACAGATGAAATAATGTACCACGGTTAAATTAATTCCAAACAAATTGTAGAGAAAAGGGACTGATTGTACGATTATCAACTAGGCCAACTATTGAAGAAATGAGAAGGAAAACTAATGATGAATGTAAGGACAAATGAAAATTAAAGAAAACTTAAACAAATATAAAAAAGAAAACCCCAAAATAATAAATTAAGTAAGAACATCTTACCATATGTTTCAGAAGAAATTATTTTGAATCTATTAAGAAGAAAACCACAAAAGTCTAAAAAAAGTAAGATCATCTTGCAGGATACTTCAGAAGAATTATTTTGAATTAATTAAGAAAAGAAGATAACAGTTAATAACGATAATAAGGTGATAATAATGAAAAAGTAAGTACTTAAAACAAATAAAATAAATAATGAACTTGCAGAAAAAAAAAGAATTGATGTTTATAAATAAATAGAATAACAATAACTATAGTCGTAACTGCTGAAAAGGGGTATTGGAAAAGAAGATGAATAAAATAGTGGCAAATGAATTAATTAACGACGAAATAAAATTAAATAGAAGAGAAAAAAATATACCAAGGATATTACCAAAACTGAAAAGAAGTTACATGAAAGTAAGGGGAACTGCTGGGATGCAATTTATAACACTGAGAAGAGGTAAGAAGGCAATGTGATTCTGAGGGGATATTTAAAGTAACGCAAGAGTTACTATTATTTTTGTAGAGTGTAGAGAGCTAAGGCGCCACTGAAAAGTTATTATTATGGGCAGGGGCCAACGAGCACTGTACCATGCACGAGGTGAATGATCGGGTGAGGATTAGGTTAGAATAGTGCCACTCACAGCCGATATGCATTCACCGTGCCATTTAAAGTTAGGGAGGAATTGATAAACCCAATAAAGGAATCCACAGGAACAGGAGAAACCCCAGAGAAAAGAAGAAATCAGTTGGTAACCACTTATTTAAAGGTAATGAAGAAAAAATAATATATTTTATAGATTCGCCCGAGAAGAAAAAGAAGTTGTTAGTAAATGATTATATAATAACACAGCTTATGAAAACTCATCAACACCCAATACCTGAAACAATAATGAAGAAGAAAAGGAAAATAATATTTAAGATACAATGTAATAGAAAAGGTTTTATTAAAAAGCAGGCATTTTACAAGTTCTATGAAAGCAATAGCAAAGATGATTAAAGAAAATTGAGAGAAGTACTTATGAGATAAATCAGCTTATTAGAGCAATCTATTTATTACTAAAATAACCTGTTTTCTGGGGGGGTATTATGTTACATGACATTTTTACCATGCCCTTTTAACATAAATATACTTTGATTATCTTAATAAAAAAGTACCAAGAAACATAAGATTTTTAAGAAATCAGTAATGAAAGACTTGATTGAATATGTTTTATTTTAATTGTCTAATGTATGTTAACGAAGACTGTGATAGTTGTGTTTATCATAGTTAAAATGATGTCAATGGTGATGAGAAACTACAGATTATTTGAATTAAAATATTTATGTCCCTGTTTTGGAAGCGCCATTGAGAAACTACAAGTTAATCACAAAATTAGTATTGAATAAATATACAAAGACCTTACCTTGTACGGGGTCCAGAGTCGTCATGTGAACTCGTAAATAAGTGATTTAGGGTTGTGTCAGTAACATACTCAACTCTCATTTGCATGACACAATTCAAGCTTTATTTTGTCATTCTAATTCTTCACATTTATTAATTATTCATCTCTGGTCTCAAAAGTAAAATATTTTTGTTTCTTTCATATATACGTAACACAAAACATTTATCTCAATCAGATATACTTATTCTACTTATATTTCTAAGTAAGGCGACCCAGCATTTGCTCATTCACACTCTCATAACTTTCCCCTTTTAATATAGCGCTTTTTATTTTTAACTTTTCATAATGACATTTAATTTATACTGTTACTTGGTTGGGTGTCCTGGCCGACCACGTGTTCCACTCATTGTATTTAGTTTGTCCAATTTAAATTTCACTGCCAAACTGTTCACTGCCCTTTTTGTTTGATATTACACTGTCTTTATATCCTGTTTGTTATAGTTTCAGTCACCTTCTATTAAAATTTTGCTAGCGAGTCGATAAGTTTAACCGGCCGGTTAAGAAATTATTCGTCGACTGGGCAGAGCATTAACACAGCGCCCACCTCCAACAGTTGTTTTTACGGAAACACACACAGCCTGCTTGCTACAAAATGTTCGTCAATGCTCAACATATATAGCTTTGTTCCTGGGTCTCAGGTGTTAACGATATTCCATTGCCACGAAGCAGTAGACTCAGGTGGGCGGAGTCATCACAGATTTCCGGCATCACCCAAACACATGGCGAACAAAATCTTATAATTTAGCCATCTTGTTGGCGTCGTTTCTGCACGCATGGTCAGGTTGCACGTATGAAAATTAGATAAAATTGATAAAAATAAAACCTCCCATTCTGCCCCATTACAATGATAAGTAAGAAGGACAATGTTAATGAACTTACTTATGGAATTTTGTTTTATTTGTGCAGACTGTAAATTTATAAATACTGTCAGTTATGGGGAATTATAATATTACTAATAGTTATTAGTAATTAGTTTGGGTCACATTAATTAATATTATATATGATAGTGTTAATAACACTAATGTTTTTCTTAACAAGAAAGTACCAAAATAATAGTCATAGATTTTTGTAAAACTAGGCATATTGAGCTTAGACAATTAAGTTATATGAATAAGAATTTCTATTAAAATAATAATGAAACAATGTCAGGTTATGTTAAAGGATTACTAAATGTGTCAAATAAATTGAAGAAAGTGAAAAGTACAAAAATAAATAATAATAAATAAGTTTGGAACAAACAGAATAAAAAGTGTAAATTAATAACTCAAGAAATATAGAACAGAAGATAGTCAAAAGTGGTGTCAAAATGATCAGTGTTTCATCAGAAGATCAAAGAAACAAATAAAGTGAAGATCAGAGCTCTTATAAAAAAAGGTATACCATTTTAAAGAAAACGACAAAATAGTAAAAGTTTGTTTATGTTATTACTATGATGTCACCAGGGTGACATAAAAATGTTACATTGGAAACCAATAAGATAGCTGATATAGGCCTTAGCAACTAATATGTTATAATAAATGAAATAAGGATTGTATTATTGGATCTGAATGAAGAAAGGTTGAATTAAACACCACATAGTGACAAAATTAAATTCTGAGACATTTTATATCAGTGCATCTACATAAAACAATTAAATAATAATCCTGAACTAGACTGAATAGAAGAAGGAAGTGCTACAGGACTCTAAAGAATTAAACCAGTATATCTCTGAAGAAATTGAATCAACTGACACAGGAAGAGAAGTATTTTTTGATATAAAACTAATCCGAACCATTCCCTGTTAAGCCTAGACTATAGGTTTCAAAGACATTGATTACAGTTTTCATAAAAACCATTTTGGAACTTTCACTGAGAACAATATTAATGAATAGTATTACCATAAGTATAAAAAACCATTGATGTATAGTGTTACTATAATCTAAAGTGAATTAAGTCTAAAAAACATTTTACTAAACATAACCTAAACACTGAACTTTGTTAAACTATTTATATAATCCTGTTAAGGCACATTGTAACTATTTATAATCACATGTATTTTGGTACTTTCCCTATAAAAACTGTTGTTTATATCATAGTCAAAAGGACCTAACTTAACACATTATATTTGTATTTTATTCATTAAATATAAAATATGACATGTTTATGCCCTGAGGTATAAGAGTTACTATTGCTACTGCTGCCACTCTGAGCATATTAAAATACAGCTGGCCAAACTTTGTTAAGAATTATATTTGACTTTTAAAACAAGTTAAAGAATAAATAAAGGATTTGAGTTTAATAAATACAGATAAAAGGTTTATTCGTTTCTTTATTTCATGAATACAAAATGGGTATGATATACTAAACAAGATATCTGGTACTGTGAATTGACTTCAGTAATTAGATTAAGTTGGCAACACTCCTCATTTGAAAGTCATGGCAGATTATTCAAATCTGTTTTGATGAGCATAAGTTATCACATTCATTGCTGAAAGAAAAGATTAAAAGAGATTTAATTACAGCTGATAAAGAAACCATATAATATTTTTTTTAATAAAAATTTATAATTGATATTTTACAAATAAATTTTATTTGCAACCGGTGATTGCAAATTGGCGCTCAACAAACATTCCCCTGAACAGATACTCATCCTTATAAACTAATAACAAAGTATGCACATTAAATAACCAAGATATAAGCAAGGTACAATATTAGAAAGTACGATTATTAGTGTCGTTACAGAATTGACGCCAACAACGTGAGGCTGTAAAATATACGAGTAACCCTTTTACCCGTTACAATATATATATATATATATTTCAATCACTTTCTGCTACAGTTCGTTTATATATATATAAACGTATCTTCCCAGCAGTTCACCATCATGTTACAGGAGGCATCAATTCTTGAATTTTTTCAACCCTACTGTATAAAAAGTACTAATTATCAGAGGCATTTTATTTTACCACCATCAGATTCAGTGATAAAAACCCCATAAGAAAAGTACCACATTTTTTGTTTATACATTCATAACAATAACCTCCAATTCTAACAACAGTTTTCTTCAGTTACACATCAATTGCGCAACAGAAGATTCTAAACCTTTAACAGGTCGCTCCAATTGTTACTCTGTATTCAGCTGTAAGAAATGATGAGTCAATGATGTCTACTGGGCTGTATAATTATTTTATACATCTTTGGTCCCCCCACCATTGACTTATTCGTTCATTCTTCAAGGACTTTCTCAGAAGCCACCTGCAGTAAACATTCTGTGTTTTGGCTATCGTACTATAAACGGTATTTCTTATCACACGATGTCTGTCTTTCTCTCTCACTCACTCTCTCTGCCTAAATGTAAACCAGAAAGTCTCAACAGCTTCATAAGTAACACGTTATACGACACATTACATGCAGAATCTTATACAACCTCAGTTACGTTTAACTATTCCAGTGTAACAGTGTCGTAGTTAACATTAATTCGCCATATTCCCAGCAGATCCCAGTTCCATTGAATTTTTTCAAAATAAGCACATTCATTATCACAATTAGCAGTGTGATCGTGGTCATTCAACGATGTTATATACACACGAGAATAATTCTGACAGATGGATGGCAGTGTACAAAATAAGTTTGTCGCACGTAAATTGCATTGCGCAAGGGTACTTGGTCACAAAAATCGAAATTACTGTTTGATACAATTAGGACTATAGTTTTTACCTACACTTATGTGTAGGGCCCGGGCTTAGGTTAATTGCGCCTTGGGCAAGACTTAACTCAGACACCCCCACCCACCACCACCCACACCAGATTTTAAGGAGAAAATAAAATCATCCAATTTTAATGACTAAAAATGTTTTATTTAATTTTATTAAATACATATTATTTCAATAGCCCAAAACAACTAACTGTCATATACCTTCAAAATATTTAAGAAATACAAAACTTTTAAATTAGGTTACAGATTTTTTCCTGGCATTCAGTTTAGCAAATCTATTTCATTTAATTAATTATGTGAAATTACAATAGTTGAAAAAAATACAAAATACTAGTAACACATCTTCAAGATTTTTTAGAAGCAAAAAAATGTTAAATGATTGTTTTTTTCCTAGCTTTCAGCTTAGCAAATCTATCAATGATTTCTGTAAAATTTGTTTTCAAGGTGATATCTCTCTCACAGCACATTAATACTAGAGTTGAGCTTTCTGTCTGAAAGGGTAGACCTTTTCGATTTATTCACTCTTGTCAGTACAGAAAATCCTCTTTCAGCAGTACAGTTCGTGATTGGTAAGGTGAGGAAGATCCTTAAGGCTATTTCCAAGTTAGGAAATGTGATACCCAAGTTGTTCTGTTTAATGCGTGTAAACATTTGTGGTATCCGTTGTATCTTTTCCAAATCAATATAAGCTTTAAAGTGGCAACATTCATTTGGGAAATCTACATTAATGTCATCATCATAAAACTGAGTCAACCTTGTAGCTGCTTTTATTATCGCTTCATTTGAAGTTTCTGATAACAGAAGTGTCAATATTTCAAATCGATCCACCAAAGCATCATACGATTTTCTCCTCTTTGCTAAGTTTACTAGTAGGGAATCAATTATTGTATTGTACACGTTAACCCTAAATGCAGTTCTTTCATCAAGATCGCTTTCAACCCCACGGGTTTCATCTGCAAATGTTTTTCGTCTTCTATTCCTGTTGTAGGTGGGTGTTTTGCAATCTAAAATGTCTATAGCAGTTTTTTCATACGTGTTAAACTCTTCCCTTTTATCTTTTATAAAAGTTTCCAAGGTTCGTAGCTGTTTGGAACCTGCTAAAAGATCAAGTGTGTGTTTTTGCAAGTTATTGTTACATTTATCAACACGTTCTAAAATATCATTCCAAAAAAGTGATAAGAAAATTGGTTTGGAAATTTTTGAATTTTAATTCAATGCCTTGAGCTTCCAACCTCACAGCAGGTTTAACACCTGGGTCTGCAGATATTTCTTGAAGGCAACTTTGTATTTCATTATAGCCTTTCACTAGAGCTTTTACTGCATCCGCCCTTGCGACCAACGGGTATCCGACAAAGATTTGACCACTGGAGTTTTGTTTTTCTCAAGATGCGTTTTCAAGTGCTCCCACCTGTATGTAGATGCCGAGAGAAAGTTATAAAGTTCTTGTACAAAAGAAAAAAATATTACTACTTATGTACAACACTAAGCAGCTGTAGAACCTATAAGGTTAAGCGAGTGTGCAGCACATGGCACATAGTCTGCAAATTTATTGTGCCCTTAATCCTGGCTTGAAGTCCTGTGTAGGGGCCTGACATATTAGATGCGCTGTCGTAGCTTTGCCCCCTGAAGTTTTTAATTTCTAAGCCTTCTGTCAGACATTTCAATAAAGCTTATTCTAGTTGGTCAGACGAATGATGAACCCATGGTAGGAGCTTAAATAAATGTTCTTTAGGTTCTGCTTCCATCAAAGATATGTATCGAAGCACGACTGCTAATTGATCCGTGTGAGAGCAGTCTGGAGTCGAATCGATAATGAGAGAGTAGTACTTGGCATCCTTTACTTCTTGTGAAATTGTTTCCAGAACACAACTTGCCATAATGTGAATAAATTCATCACAGGATTGGGCTGATAAGTAAGACACACGACCTGAACCTTTATTAGCATATTTTGAAAGATGCTGTGAAAGGAAAGGATCATATTCACTAATCAATTCCAAACATCCCAGATAAAGGCCATTTGAGGTAGACCCAGTACGTTCATTGTCTCCCTGAAAAGGCAAGCCTCGTGATGAAAGAAATCTTACAACAGAAACTATTCTTGATAACACATTTCGCCAGTATGTTACTTCTTCTTCATACTGATTTGATAGAAAAGTTTTTATTTTCATGGATTTTTTTCGCCTTCTTATATAAGTAACAATATTACATCTGTGGTTAGGCGACTGCTCGTATTGTTTGATCAACTCGCTGCCATGTTTCCAATCGTTAAACCCGGAAGAAAATTGTGTTTTGTTAATATTTTGTTGAAATAAGCAACAAGGAACACAAAATAGCTTGCCTGTAGACTGGGAGTACAGCAGCCACTTTCTTACGAAGGTTTCACCGTTTAGGAGCGTGCATTTAAACAAATTAGTTGATAAAGTGCGCTTTACTTCATTTTTGTAAATGTGCTCAGACCCTGAAAAATCCGTATTTAAATCTTGTTCGGGAGAATTTTCTAAAATATGCTCAACAAGAACAGATAAATCCACATTCCAAGTAGCAGGATCTTGTAGAATAAATGTTTTAGGTAGTTGGCCTAGCGTTTGGGAGCTGCTTTTAGATAAATCTGGCTGTTGTTCATTCAAGATATCAGTTACTGGACTAATAGGCTCGGTATTAACATCAATATCTGCGGTATTATTTAACAAAGGTGTAACTGCCTTATTTGAGCCTACCGCATCATGGCCGCTTAGGTCTTCCTCGTGCCTTGAATGATCGGTTAGGTCTACTTGTTCTTTATTGGTGGATGATGGTTCGTCTTCATCTAAAAAGTCAGTGGCTGTGGCTGTACTTGTACTCGGCTGAGTTGTAGAGATGTCCCGAGTTGTAGGGGTGAAAAATAACCCAATTTGGGGAACCTTTTTTAAAAATGTGCCTCCTCGTTTTGTCTTTTCAAAACACGTTTCCTGTGCTCAGCACCACTTAGTTTTTTATTCATTTTGTGTTTTATCGAGACCAAAATATCTCAGCATCAACTATTAAACACTAAAACACAAACACAAAACACAACACAAATGAAGTTTGGTCGAGTTTACACTGTAGTACTGGAGTTAATAATACAAGTCATTAACAAAAGAAAACTGTCAAATCTGCTAATAGCAATATAGTGTGTCATGTATTAACGGATTTTAATTTTTACTGGCAAATAAAAAAAATACGACTATACGGTACGTAAACAAAAACATACACAAATACTAAGTACAATCCAGCTCAACGAACACGATCACATCAGTTGGCATCAGGGCCGGCCCCAGCGCTTCTGCCACCCTGTGCACACATTCACGCACACTAGACCTACTCTAAAGATACGGGGATTGCCTTCAAATGACGACTAGGAATGTTTGCACTGGTGTGTTTATCAAATAACTAGAACTTTTTCGCGTTTACGGAAGCGGCGAAAGCATGTGGCTATATAATAAAGCCGTTAGGCTATATAGCTTTATCTGAAATGGAAGGTGATTTCCTTTGTCTCCAACGCCAGACGTGTCAGCCTAGACGAAAAGATAAATTCGTCGGTGTAATTTATAAAGACTACACTAGGGAAACAACAAACTATAATGAAGATAAACGTTTGACAGTTTTTATCTATGTTGTAATAACTGAAATTATACATAATTATACACATTTCACTACTAAGAAAACACATTTTTTTGCACAACGAAGTGAACGCGATAACATTGAAAGCGTATACTGAAAGGAAACATGAAAGAGGACGTGACTGTATTAAGTTTTTGTTTTTTTTAACCGCAGTGTGAACAAGTTTGTTGTCAATAAGAGTTGCAAGTAACTGATATTGAGTAACGATATCAGGCGACATCCGCCGCTGATCGTTTATCAAAAGGCTATATGTGAGGCAAACATCACACACACACACACACAGAGGAAACTATGCGTAATATAATATTATTCATTACATAGTCCTTGGTGCGTGCCGGCGTGCATTCGAACGTAGTTTCCTTCTTTCCTAGAATTTTAATAATAACACTCAACTGTCTACTGTCTAACGCGTATTGTTTTTCGTTCCTTGGCGCCCCGTTGGACCAGGCGCCCTGGGCATTTGCCCAGTCAGCCCATTTAAAGCCCGGGGTCTACTTATGTGGTGAGTATACAACCACAAAGTTTTGCGCTGACAAGGTCGATGTCTCCCCGTACTGCTACAAGACTGAAAGCGTTATTACGCATTAAATCTGTGCTCCATAATCCCATAGTAGTACGGGATGGTCATTCGCGGTCCGGATTTTGTAGATCCTGTAATTGGGGTACATACGCAATCGATCAAGTCATTATGGATCGCCATTAAACGTCGTAACAGGCGTGAATGTGGAAAAATTAACCAAACTCAGCTTTATTCATACCTCTGTTATGCAACATATAGAGATATCGATACAAAGAAAATTATTTATTTTCCAAAAAATGTGGACAGTCTTGCATAGTAACCGCCTAAATAGTTATTAAATGAGTATTAGGTTTTAGTATAAGTGGTTAGCTTTATACATACTAATTTTGTGCTGTGTATTATCTACAGATGTTAATTGAATTGAAGCTAACTCACTTAAAATACGTTGCAAAAACTCCCTTATCCGGGTCAATTGGGGCCAATGTGGATGATATAAAATGCTGATATGAGAATTACAAAAATGGGGAAGGCCCAAAGAAATGAGAAAACACTATGCTGTACATTATTTGCATACATAACAAAAAAAGATAGGCTACATTCAAAAATAAATTTTTATAATAGGCCTGCCTGAATGTATCATCAGTGGCGTAGCTAGGCTTTATGGCGCCCGGGGCAAGGAGATCGTCGGCCGCCTCTCCTTTATAATTAAAAGGGGACAAAAGAGCAAAAATGACGGCCAATCCAGTAAACAAAGTACTTAATAAATACAAATGTGTAGATTTTTGTAAGAAAACAACGTCCAGCAAACGTCTTAAGAATATTTGTTAAGTCAAAATTAAGAAATTACATATTATAATATTACTGGTAGATAGTTTGTATACATTTATTAGTAACAATTGTAGACTATAAAATGTAGTAAAATAAAAAATTTTTAACATAAAAATGTTCTAATAAATATGCAAATTCATTGTAGGTCTAAAGCGCATCGTCAAAACAATATCCTAAAGCAACATAAAGTTAAACAAAAAACTACACTAAAAATAATAGACTTAATAACTTACAATTACAGGTTAATGGTTCTGTCTTTTATTAATAAACACAATATTTGTTTTAAATATTTAATAAATATTTAAAACGAAATATTTTAAAATGTAACTTTCTTGGTCTTACTTGCTTCATAGTTGGTTATTAAATCACTATAATCTAAAGACAAAGGAATGTCGTTTTCAATTGAAAGTATTCCTAGATTTGATACCCTGTCTTGAGATATTGTTGATTGTAGGTACGATTTAATCAATTTAAGTTTACTAAACGATCTTTAGCAAGAAACCGCAGACACTGGTAAAGTAAGAAAATGTTTTAAAGCTGTTGCTAGTGTTTTGTAGGCTTCTAATCCCATTGAAGAAATGTATTGTAACAGGCCCTGAGGTGTAAAGTTTATTTATTCTCCATCAACTGTTGCCCTTTTTAATAAAAGTATGACTTTTTTTAAGTCACTAAACAATTCTACACTGTTTAGGTCATGTGGATACAGTTTTTCAAGCACTGTGCACTTAATATTGATTTGGGAAAGCTGTTCCTTAAAATGTATATCCCCATAATTTACGTATGCCTCAAATTTACAGAGGAATCCAAAGCGTTTTCTTAACTCTTTTATGTTAGAGAAACGGCTTGAAATTTCAACTGACAGTTTGTCCAAAATTTTTATAAGAGAACGTCGCATTTCTTGCCGAACAGTTCGCATTTAATGCAGAATCATCTGCATACTCTCCTGACATCCTGCGCTTTCTTCTTATCCTTTATGTGATACTGGTACCCCATTCATTACATACCTGCTCTGCCTTAGTAATGACATTGTTACACGACTCATTCCTCCAAACTTTTAATTTGCCCGTTAGTGTCTCCAGAAGTGTCAATGCTTGAATAAAGTTGTTCCTTTGGTCTGCAAGATTTTCTGGATTGTGTCCATAGAAGAATGATTATCTGTCCAGAAAAAGAGCAAGGTTACAAAATTAAAGTTTTCTATCACATTAATTATTAATGGTGCATCTTCCTTCGTATCAACTGTTTCAGTCGGTGTATTTATCAGTTTCTCCACCGCAGCGATCACTTCATCCAGCTGAATGGATATTGCTTTCACCGCATCAGTTTTTGAACTCCACCTGGTATCACAATGTCTTTTTATAGTAATATTTACGAAGTCCTTAAAAACACTCCATTTATGAGTGGAACAGGAAAAGAAGGTGAATAGACGTTCTACTGTCCCAAAAAATGTCACTGCCTGAACATTTTCATGAGCTGCATGAACTCCAACCAAGTTAAGTGAATGGTTGTCACAAGGAACAAACAAAGATAGTGGATTGAAATCTAATATTCTCTTCTGAACTCCTGAATGGATACCAGCCATTGTTGATTGATTGTCATAAGACTGACCTCTGCAACCGCTAAGATTCAATCCATCTCTCCCAAGCTTACATGTAATAGCTTCTGTGATCCCCTCCACTGTTTTCACTTCTAAAGGAATAAAATCTATGAAGGCTTCCTTGATATCAACAGAAATGCGTTTAATTTCAACAAATCTTGTAATCTAAGATATTTGTTCTACATGTGAAGCATCTGGTGTTGTGTCAAATATAATACTAAAGTACTTCGCTTTCTTACATGCAGTAATAATATATTTGTGCGCTCCTTCTCCTAACAGGCTTATTATTTCATTTTGAAAGGCTGGCGATAGATACGATATACACCCAGATTTACGAGAGACTGAATCTAAATGAGATCTCATGACAAGGTACAAATTTAGCCAAGTATTTTAGCAAAGCCAGAAAGTTTCCAGGATTTGGATCGTTAGTAACCAACTCTCGATGTCCTCTTAGTGCCAGGTTTTGTTATGCAAAAGTTTGTACTGCGGCAATGATCTGTTCGAGAACGTTTTTCATGACTTAGCTGCTTTACTCATTTGTTCCTAAGGTAGATCATCAATAAGTTCTCCTTTGTTTAAAGAACTTTCCAATTCCTTCCAATCTAAAAACGCAGAGCGATGAGCAGGACTATTTTCATAATCCTGAATACGGGGATATAAATTTCCTCACATTTTCGCTATTGAAATGGGTTCTTTGATAATTTTTTGTGTGGAAATAAAGTGCAACAAAATCAAAAAGGGATTTTTTAGTTGGAGAAAAATACATACAAGTGCGGTTTACCTTATCATAATGAACAGTAATTACGATGGTTGAGTATAATAGACTAATACTGTTTACCACGCGAGGTTTATGACAACGGAGAAGCTGACTGGTTATGCTTCTTTTATGAAAGGAATAGTCATATCAATGAAACAAATTGTTTCTAGTTTTATAAACTGATAACAATTTTTTTAGTGTATGCTCACTTTGTGGCCCTCCTGGCTATGCCGCCCCGGGCGGCTGCCCCCTTGGCCCCCTTGCTACACCTCTGTGTGTGTGCGCGAGAGAGAGAGAGAGAGAGAGAGAGAGAGAGAGAGAGAGAGAGAGAGAGAGAGAAACAGACAGTATTGGAAAGAGTATGTCAGCACAGTTCAGGCAAAACGTTATTGTTAAGCCTGCAAGTGCAGTAGGTATGGATAATCCCATTTAAAAAGCAAGCATATTGCTCACTGTCTTTTCTGTTGTTTATATGAATCAGTTCCGTGATATGTTGTATCTACTGTTTTTTGTGAGACAAGCTTTATGGACCATGAAACTCCCCCCAACAAAAGTGTGCAAGGTCACATAACAGTTGTCAATGTTTAAGTCAGAGCGTGTGTCTGTAAACTGTGTGTGTGTGTGTGAAGAGATAAGATAATTGTCGGACAACTGCGGGCTCCGTGCTCTGAGCGCCAACGCTGAAATCGTGCTCTGAGCGCCGATACTGATAAGCCCGTGTTCTGTGCGCCGAGCTGATCTATGCATAATTAGACGCGGTAACACGTGGTTGCATATCTGTTGCATTAGCGGTCCTATGAAATAGTCCTATGAAATGAGATAGTCGCAAAAAAAGAAATATGTAACTATAAATAATAAAAACTAGCAATAATACATGTGAAGAATTCAGTATAATATGTAAAACCAAAATCTAAGTTCCAACCATTGTTAGGAATCCAGGCGGGGGGACACATAACCTAAACTAACAAGCAAGTTTCAATTAGAATTGCCCGAAACAATAACAGGAATGTTCTTAGACTAGAGTATATTATAATATAAGCAAACTAGAGACTATAAGGAGCATTCCATTACCAAAAATAATTATATAGAAGGACTTGTGTACATTAGAAGTGTAAAATAACATGCTCAGAGGTACAGCATAGTGTTGGCACATTGAACAATATAAATAACACATAAAATGATAATAAAAGAAACGGGACTAATGTCAGTATGATAACTGAGATGTAATACCACTAATAAGGCAACTCAATAATTATTGCCATGAATTTAATACTGATGATGTAAATTAAATATAACTTAAGTTATGTAATGTTATTTACTACTTACTTTTTTATTTTTACTTTGTTAACTAAAATCAGCTCAGCGTCTATTTACTCGGACGCCATCTTAAACTATTGCCAACTGTATAATTTCTTACCTTGGCCCAGAGTTCGGTTGGACGAGCTGAAGAGCAGAATGGTTATTTGAAATAAATAATTAGTCTACTTATTCTCAAATCAATCTAGTATTTATTGACATACTGAAACAACATATATTTACATAATTGCAACTTGACCCCTCCCTTTTACATATTACGAACTTAAATGATTACCAGTTATTTTCTCTTTGTTAGCAGTTTTCATAACAACTTTGTCGATTTTTGTTGTTTCTCTGCTATGTACAATTTTCTCTCGAACGAGACCTTTCAGTTTTGCAACCATTATCAAGTTCTTCCCACAATAACATTAAAATACATACTTCCCTTATATTTTGTATAAATTCGTAGACTCCTGCTCGGGTCTGCTTCTTTTTGTTTTACGCCCCACTGTTGTGAGCGCCAATTTTGTAACAAAATCAAAATATTATGATCTGTAGTAATGTTGTTACAATAATTTGAAGTAAAAAAATTTAAAATTTATTAAAAAAAAAAAATTTCTGGAAAAAGTTTTCTTGATAATTTGGTTCTTAAAATTTAGGAACTAATCGTGTTTATTGTTTGTAATTAGAAATGAAGTGGTGTTATGTTTATTTTGGTAATAGTGTCACTTTCAGTAAATCTGTTAAAAGACAATCTGGTTAACTCCAAATCTAGGCGAAAGACGGCTCTCTTCTTCTTCTTCTTGAAACGTTCGTTGTTTCGTATATACCGCCTTTTGGTTAGTTGGGTTTCTTGATTAATTTACCTGTTAAGCCTTTTTATAAGAAAAATCAAATCCAAATTGCAAAAACAGAACGTTTATTAATAAAATAATTAATTTGTTCGATAAGAATCAATGTTACAAAGTAGTATCGACTCACTCAGGGCCGGTCGATATAAAAAGTTTACATTAGTATTATAAAAATATGGTTCTTTAAACGGTTATTTAAGATATAGCCAGAGAAGGTTATGGGCAGGAAAGTATAACACTTACAATTATAAAATGCCTTAATATTAAACAATACAATGTTATAATTACAAATAATAAAAGTTTATATATGATTTTTATTCAAACCAAAAGCAGCCGAAGGTCGTTTTTCCACTGCAGAAGTGAGAAAAGCAATGAATAAAAATGGCCAACTGGCGCATGCGCGATGAAGCATCTAACTTTGACGAAGTATTTGTTGAAATAAAAATGTCCTTTCTTCGTGTAAATGGTCTCAGCAATTGTATATGATAGTCCTGGATATATTTGAATGTCACTGGTGTATGGTGGAATAGTTCACTTGGTGTAAAATGTTGTTATTGGATATATCTCATTGTGTCTATGTGTGTCGGTTTTAACCTAAATTTTTCGTCATTAAACTGTGTGATATTGGTGTTATTTCGATTAATTAGTCTTATGTGGTTCAGTTTATTGGTGTTACACTGATCATATGTTAACTTCACTGGTTCACATTAAACAAACAATTTAAAATAAGATTTATAAAATTTTCACCGAACTCGGTTTATACTGTTAGCTGCCATTATAGGTTATTTCGGGCAATTAATTACGTTAAGTACACTCGTCAACGGACAATAATGAACTGTTCTCATTTCCTTCGTCTCCTGAAAATCTTAGCCTATTTAATATATCTTATACATTGTTTCAAATTATCTTAGCTTCCGATACATTTTATTTTAATACATTATACTCAGAAAATAATTTCGTTATTAGTTAACTGTACGAAATACGAAATACATATTCGGTTTCATTATTCTATTCTGCTTATTTTGCTAGTAATTAATATAGTGTTACAAAGTTTCATTAGAAAATTATATTTATTACATTTTTGGAAGGTAGGCCTAAATTTATACTTCCTGTAGTCTAAGCAAATAATAGCCGTTTTCCCTAATATAATTATTATTCTATTAAATCTGAAATTGATATAATTGTCTATTCTTACTTAATTTCTTGCAATTTAGTTTATTAATGATTGTTTTTAAATACAATTCATTTGTCTATGACTCCTCCTCTGATAATGTCAGTTAGTCCATCCCATTTTTATTGGTAATTTTATTAGATAAATAAGTAATTTTACTTATCTACTGACCATATCCTTAGAAAGTCTTATTTACATGGTATACTATATGTTGGGTTTATCTTGCATAAATATTGTCAGTTTAACTGGCTTATAAGACTAGATTTATTAATTATTCTGCAGTTTAAATTCATTATATGGCCTAGATTTGATGTGTTGCTATTTGCAAAATTTATACTAATGTAGTTAGTTTATACCCTTCTCTGACTTTTTATCCGTATATACTTTATTAACAATTAGCTCTTTGACTGGTATAACAGTGATTATTGATTGTACAATTAAAATATAACACCTATCTCTATCAAAACTGGTACCTTGAATAATACCTTTTATGTGTATTGATTACACCTAGTAACATAATTAAAAAACATTTTATAACATGGGGAATGATATCTACCTTTAGATAGGGCATTCCTAATTTAACTTAACAACAAAATAACAGTTTATAACAATAATATCTCTTACTAATAAATCTTATTTGTCTAGTTATTATATGGAACAGGAACATAACATATTGGTTCCATATAATGGTTAACACTTTCTTAAAACTAATTATTGACAGTCTGCTCTGTATTTCCCAATTTAAAGGATTTATTCCCCATCTCTAAGTATAACACTAGCTATCTGTTCATTATTTCATTCTATGGAATGTTCTTATAAATTCAGTAGCATTTCATTAGCAATATTATTACTTCATATCAAATATGATACTGTTCAAAAAACACTTAAAGTTTATACATTTGTACGGCAACTCATGCACCTTTTTAAAGTTTATCAGTTATAATTCAATAACTTACACTTGTCCATGGTTATTTATTAATATTATTACTAGTCCTTTTCTAGCTTTACAACATGAAATATTTAACCATGGGGGGACTGTGAAGATTTGTTCATACAAACTAAACAATAACTTTTTTGGGTGCACTGTTACTTAATACTATTGACACTTTTGGTTTTTGTCAGTTTTACATTGTGATATGGTTTTTTGGGGTGTTATACTTTCTCTTTGGACATTCATTTATTTTTGGGGTTTTTGGGTTCTCTCCCTATGGGGTTTTTATTTGGTATGGGTCGTCTCACTTCCTTTTTTCTAGTGTATCTTCTCAGGTTTCTTATTCTTCAGTATTTTTGGTCATTCTATATTTCTTCTTTCTTCAGTATTTTTTTTCATTTTATATTTCTTCGTTCTTCTTTCTTCAGTACCATTCCGCTGTGTATGCTTTTGTTTCTTCTGGTCTGGTTTCTTTGTCGGGGTATCTTAATTGCCTGCTTCTATCCTACCTGGGTAATTTTGTTATTCACATTTTTAGTTTTCTGGGTTTTTAAATTTGTAGTATATATATTATTTGCAGATTTTTTCTTTATTTTAACTTTTCTTGTGAGTATATTAATTAATATTGCCTTTTAATTGATTCTCATCTGGATATTCCATATATTAGAGCTTTATTAATGATCATTGAGTAATGTATTTGTGTGGATTATCTGTCATGCTACAGATTGCTCTCTTCCAGAAGTGATTAGTTCAGATCATACTTAGTTTGTCTGAATTAATTGCTTATGATATTCATTATAAATTATATTTCTTTACTTCCTTCACAATTCTAAAATTTTTTCTTCTATATTTTTGAGCTTATCTATATTTCATTATTAACTGGATTCTTCTTGATAGTAATAGTCATCTGATGTTCGTTATTTTTTATTTTTCCATTTTCTTCTTAACTTGGTTCTTTATCCTTGGGATATTTATTCCCTAAAATTCCCTAACACGTTAGCTGGGGCAGTGTCCAGAGGGGCTCTGTAGGCTACACTCTCTGCTGGCCATACTACGTCATTTATTGATTACAGAGGCAAATCATCTCTGATCAATACATAATAATACTGCTGGACTTATCTACAGACAGTTATTAATAAAAATTACATAAGAATAGTCCACCTTATGACTATAAAAAAAAATTAAATATCTTTGGATACTTCACTTCGTATTGGTCAGATCTGTTAATATTTCTATCTTAGTTAATTTCTATCTCAGTTACTTTTCTCAATGGTTAGCTCTGCTGGCATTTTATTCCTTCTTATGGTTGGAAGCTGGTTTAATATAATTATCACTTGTTATTCAGTGTAAAGTTTTTATTTATTTTTAATTCTCTGTCATATTTTGACTGTTATTACAATCTCTTTCTGGTCATTGGTAGCATATATTTTGTATTATATTTTTGTTTTTTTCTTAACTCTTATGAATCGTTCCACTAGTATTATGTTCTTGCAATTACTCTTTTAATTGTCTTTCTTATAATTGACATTTATTATATGATCATATTTTTCTTATGGATTTATTTATATATAGTTTTTTCTTTCTTTTTCAAAATTTTATTCTGCTCTTGCTTTTTATCCAAATGCACTCTTTAATTATTAATTCCATGTGTTTATTATCTCTGCTTATTTTACATAAAAGCCTCATTAATTTTACTTCACAATAAGTTTACTCAGTTTAGTAGTATCAGTGGTTTGTACTGCCATTTCTTTATTCTCGAAAGTTTTTCAGAATTGGTCCCATATATAATTGTTTGTAATGTATTATCCAAATTCTTTTTCTTCTTTATTAATCCCAAAAGTTGTTCAAATATAAGGTAGTAGGTAGTTCTTAATTGTTTTTAGAAGTTACATATTTATTCTAAATTCATTTTCTTCCTTTTATTTTCCGTAAAGTTTTTTTTTTTCATAAATATTTGGTAGTAAGTAGTTCTTATTGTTTTTTGAATGTATTCATTAAATAAATTCCCTTCTTTTTATTTCATTCATAAATTGTTTCCTAAATATTCGGTAGCAAGTTGTGCTTACTTAGTTTTAGAATTTTTTAAATTTTTTATTCCAAATTCTTTCTCTTTTTCATTAATCCAAAATTCGTTTCATAAATTAGGTAGTAAGTTGTTCTTACTTTCTTTTTGAATTTGTTCAATAAATAAATTCCCTTCTTTTTATTTCATTCATAAATTGTTTCCTAAATATTCGGTAGCAAGTTGTGCTTACTTAGTTTAGAATTTTTTAAATTTTTTATTCCAAATTCTTTCTCTTATTCATTAATCCAAAATTCGTTTCATAAATTAGGTAGTCAGTTGTTCTTACTTTCTTTTTGAATTTGTTCAATTATTTATATTTATGCACACAAAATTCAATCTTCCATACATTCAATTACTCATAATATTTTTTCATGGAAGCCTGGTTATATACACCCTTTATCCTTTCTGAATCTATTTCCTTGATTTCATAAGTATTATTATTTTTCACATTGGATATGACATATGGTCCGGTGTATAACAGCAATAACTTCTTCGTTATTCCTTCCAGTGTGCTGGGTAGTTCACGATTTTTTAACAAAATTTTTTCTCCCTTTTCATATATTATTAATTTACCGCAAGCCTTTTGATACTTATTTTGCCGTTTTACCTGGTCTTCTGCCACTTTGTTGTAGAATTTAGCTTTGTCAAATCTGTACATATTGTTACTGGGGAACTCGAGGATATCCGCGATCTCTCGTGGGGGTGGTTTTTCGTACATAGCAGAGTATGGGGTTATCCCTATAGCTGGATGGTAGGCCAAGTTGAGGAATTCCTCCGTGGCTTCTAGATAGTCTTGCCACCTTTTTTGTTGATGGTGACAATAAGTTCTTAGGATCCTCCCCACTTCTCGTAACACCCGCTCTGCCGGATTACTGCTCGGATGGTAGACCGAGGTCTTGTATGTACGAATGCCCATTGACAATAATGTATCTCGCCATTTTCCACCCTTAAACTGGGTTCCATGATCAGTAATGATTGAAGATGGTTTCCCCAGGTGTGGGATATACTGTTCCGTGAGTATTCCCAGAATTTTCCGGGTAGTCGCTCGATTAGTAGGGTATAGCTTAACATACTTGGTGAAGTGGTCCATTATGATGGTTAGGTACCGATATTGGTGTCGACCTCCACTACGGGGAAATGGTCCGCAAATGTCTAGGAATACCTTCTCCAATTTTGCTTGGGAAGTGATTGGGATCATAACACCTTCCTTCTTCTCATTATTTGTTTTTACCAGCTGGCAGATTTTACAACCTTTTATATACATTCGGACTTTCCTATTTATGTTTTTTATATGGCAGCTCTCCTCCAGAGCTTTTATTACTTTGAGGGCGCCCATATGCCCGTAACGTATGTGGTAGTTCACTATCAATTCCCTTTCAATCTGTGTTGGAACAACCACCTTCCAGATCTCTTCCTTCAGGGATGTTTTAACGAACAATATTTGTTTATTTATTTGGTAATATTGAGCAACAGTTTCGTCTCCCTCTTCTAGTCGACGTTTGAGGTTTCTCAATTTCGGGTCCGTGTAACGGGCCTATTTTGGGGTAATAAAGCAGTTTGTATTTTTTTTTTTTTTCATAAAACAATAACATTTTTCGAATATTAGGGACAAACATATAAACGAGAGGTAAATTTAATGGTTGCGACGAAAGCAACGGTGGCAGCACTGCATGTGAATACCAAAAGACGCAGACAGCAACAAAATTAATAAGCTGGAATTGTGCCAAGGTCAACCAATGACACACAAAAACTGTCAACAAGTTATGTAACGAGACATCGGATGTTCTTACGTCAGCGCCTGACATAACAAGGAATGTGGGTGGAGTACGCCACTAGCTTTGTCACACTCACAGCAAATATAGAACAGTCGGAAAACAACATCTGAACACTTCGGACGCAAACAACTGTCTCGTCCGCCCGGCTCGCCGGTGTTAGGCGAAGTTTTGTGTTTTCGCCGGCTGTGCGTGATTTTCGCGCCCGCACATAAATAAAATGTAAATTTTTATATTTTATAATCTAAAACAGTGTTTTATAAGCAAGGTAAATACAGTGACAAATTTTAACGAAATAACAGGTTGGCTATAAAGTAAAAGGTGAAAACGAGGAGACAGTAAGGTAGTGCGCGTCCACGATGAAACATCTCATGAGGGTATCTTCAAACGTGATAAAAGAAAAGTAACTTAAACTAAATTCAATAAAATCTTGCAATTTTAACATAAAATGAGCTCCAAGGGGAATAAATTATGTACTGGGCGAGCATGTGTGAGTGTATGGGCGAGTGGAAATTACGTAATTCAACAGCACTGGTTAGCGTTAAGAAAAATTTAGAATAATGTTTTTTTTTCAAAGTCTGTTTTCATCGAGTTTCAATGTATTTTCAATTTTGGTAACTTCATAAAGAAGGGAAAATTTTAAATAAATTAATGTCCACAGCTTAGATGCATAGAAGAGGGAGAGAAAATATTGTTCGTAATAATTACCAACTAAGTCAATTTGATGGCTTTAGTTGACTATGCAGATTTGAAATAAGGTGTTCAATAAAACAAATTCATTTAAAAATTTGAAGTACTTATTTAAATAACTCATGCTGTTCTCCTGTTCGCTTATAAGAACCCGGGTGTGTAAAAATTTTATATGTATAGTTGGCAATAACAAGATGACGCCTGACAAAGTTAGACAGTAAAAAGTAAATATAAAATCAATCATGTCTATTTATTTTATTAATATCAATAAATTGAAAAGTATCATCCGCTTGTTGGTGGGTGCTCATATTGGTCAATATTGTTGTCAAATCGGCTCGGGTGCTAAGAAGATGGTATATTTTTAGCACGCTTTCCTTCTCCCCTTCGAAAGTTTGTTCTTCCACATTGACCCGGGATAACACATCCGCTACTACATTCTTTTTACCTGGGATGTATTCCCATTTTAGATGGTATTCTTGAAGGGCAAGTATCCACCTCGTTAGCCTGCCATGGTTCAGTTTGCAGCTTTTCAAGAACGAAATAGATTTATGGTCTGTTCTTACGGTAACAGGGTATCCCAAAATGTAAGTGCGGAACTTACCGCAAGCAAATACCACGCTCAGTAATTCTTTTTCAGTCACCATGTAATTCTTTTCGCACTGGTTCAAAGACCTGCTCGCGAAGCTAATTACTTGATGTTGACCCTTCTCATCCTCTTGATACAGTGTCGTTCCCAGACTGATGTTGCTGGCATCGCAATTCATGAAGAATGGTAATTTAAAGTTTGGGTGGCGAAGTATTATAGTTGCCAGAAATTTGTCCTTAATTTGTTGAAAAATCCCATCTTGTTCTTTACACCATACCCATTTGTTTTTGGATGATAATTGAGGTTGAAACCTCGTGGTTAATTCCGAATATTGTTCCTGAAACTTTCTATAATAATTACAGAGTCCCAGGAACAACTGTAATTGTTTCCTGTTTTTGGGTGCCGGGAACTTCTGGATTGCCTCCACCTTTTCTGCCGACGGTGAGATTCCTTGATCGTCCAAGTTAAATCCTAAAAATTGCACTTCTCTGGCAATAAACTTAGATTTTTCTAACTTCAGCGTGACGTTACTGACAGATAATTTCTCAAGCACATGTTCTACACGGTAGCAGTGTTCCTCCCACGTTTCAGATGTTATTAGTAGGTCATCGACATACACTGTTGTAAACTGAAGTGCTTCTTGTCCCAATATCTGGTCCATGCAGGTCACAAAGATGGCAACGGAGTTTACCAATCCGAAGGGCAATCTTTTGAATTGGTAATTGCGTCCCTCGAATATAAAAGCCAGATATTGGCGACTCCGTGGGTGTAACTCTACCTGCCAGTAACCGCACACCGTATCCCAGGTACTGAAGTATTGGGTACCATGGAAGCGTTTCAGGATTTCCTCAATCTCACCGGGCGATGTTCTATCGTTAATGATTTTTTTGTTTATTTCCCGTGCATCCAAGCAAAGCCGGACTTGGCCGTTCTTCTTGGGAATAGCGACAATAGGGCTGGTATATGGAGATTGGCTATGTTCGACAATATCGCTATTGATCATTCGGTTTATCTCCGCTCTCACAGCCTCCTTTCGTGAATGCGCAATAGGGTAGGATTTTCTATTAAACTCCACTGTATCTCGGAATTGAAGGGTGCATTGATAATTTCTTACTTTGCCTGGCTCATCTGAAAATACTGAGCGGTACTTCTCATAAATCCTTATCAACTGATTTGCTTGAGTAATGGACAATTTCTCTCTATTAATTCCGCTCCGGAAATTCCTTATCTCCTGTATTTTTTGGGACCATAAATCTTCGTCCGTGTTGTCGTATACTATGGTGTTAGAAATGGTGTTAGTATTCGTATAATTAATGCTACGTATTTGCTGGTGGATACTGCTGGGAAGTGTTATCTCGCTACCGACTAAATCGGCCGTCCAGGTCAGATCTCCGGTAAACAGTGATACCTTCTCCGATCGTAAATCGATGATAGCCGAGTTCCTTCTCAGCACATCACATCCCACTAATATGTTGAAGGGTAATCCTGCCGCAATTAGGAAGACCATGTTTATAGCTATACCCTTACTAACCACATTCAATGACACTTGTTTTCTGATTGTCTTGTTTTGGCGACCAGTGGCACCGATTAATACTATGTTATTTATAGGTAAGGTCGGCAATAGCTTACCACATTTTCCTTGGATTCTCTCCAATTCTGTTGTGTTAATTATGGATACATTCGCACCTGTATCGATCATTAGCTGTGCGAATGTTCCTTTGATTTCTGCATTAATATAAATTATTTCACTGTTTATACTAGGGAGGCGAGTGTCATCCTCCTCCAGTAGTTCATTTCGAATGTTTTTCAGATAGTTACACCGAATGATAGTAATTTTATTGTGATGATTTGCTCTTGGCAATTCTTTTATATACCCAGGCGATAGAAGCAGCAAAGGGTCCTTATTGTTTATTACTGCCTCCTCCCGTTTAAATTCTCCTCATCCTGGTTATTAATTGGACCAACAGAGGCCTCAGTGGGGAAACCTTGAGTGGGTTCCAGCCTTTCAGTTCTCTGTTCGTATGTTTGATCCCTATTTGTATGCCGCTCCGGGTCATCTAGGCTGGTACTTCACCTTGGCGGATTATAACTGGAGTTGTCCCGTTCTAGGCTTCTGCGTCGATCTTCGTACTCGTGGACGCTGCTCCTCCGTTGATGGTTATACCTGCATTGGCTGTTTCCCTCTGCACGTATAAAATTTACCCGGGGTTGGGAGAACCTGTTGTTGTTGTTATTGTTATTATTAGGGTAACCCCTATTGTTATTGTAAAACCGCTCGGTGTTATTGGTATGGTTGGGGTTTCTCTGGCTATTTACATTATTATTCGGGTAATAATTATTTCGATTACCGGAGAATCCGTTATTATTTCGGTTAATGTTCGGGTTTGTATTACCGTGGTTATTGTTACCGTTCATGGGGTGCTGATTATGGTAATTTGGATTATATCTGTTTCCTTGGTACCCACTGTTGATCTGTTGATTATTATTGTTCGATGACGGATTATTTCGAACTTCTGGCCGCTCATTTCTTCTCCTACTCTGCCTGTAATATTCTTCGTTCTCATAATTTTCAAATAGCTCTGTCATCGCCTGTGTTGTCTTTATTTGGCTACCTCTTCGAGCTCTTATGACCTCTTCGTCATAATGATAGGAAAGCTTGTTCACCAGGCATTCCTCTAGTATGGCTGGTTCCAGGTGCTTGGCCAGGCACACCTTCCCAAGGAAGTATTCAGTCATGGTATTGCCAAACTGGGTTTTGTATCGGCCATGGCAGATGTTGTCCCTAATTAAATTCTGGGTGGTCTCTGACCAATACTTGGACTTGAACAAACTTTTAAACTGCTGGTAATCGTTTATCTCGCTCCTGTTCGCCATCCACCAATTGTCCGTCATATCCCGGAATGATTCGTCCAATAGTTCGCGACTATTGGTCCATCGATTATTTCTATGTTTGGCCATATATTCCTCAATACGGGCCAAGAACTCCATCGGCTTCCTTTTATATTGGCGGAAGTTAAGCCATTCTCTGTTCTCGTTGATGGGGATATTAGTGAAGCTGGTTGGTCGGTTCCGAATTGCTTCCATGTCCTCCTGGTTCTGCCTCACTTGACCAGTGATGTTAGTCATCGCTTCCTCCATTCCTTCACATCTTTCCGTAATTCGAGTTCGTACTTTACTGAGTTCTTCCTGGCTTTCCTTTCGGTTTTCTTCTGCCTTCTTGCGACTAGATTCTTCAAGACTTGTAACCTTGGTGTTTACCACTTCCTTGAACTCTTGTACCTCTACTTCCGTCAGTCGACATCTTTCATCAACTTCTCTTATCTGTTGATTTATAGTTATGGTTTCGTCTTCCAGCCTTTTGATCATAGATTTCTTATTATCTTTGAGTTCTTTGTTCATTTCCTTTCTTAATAGTTCCATCCGCTCGTCTAACTTGTCTAAATTCTCTTGGTTAACTTCTCGTAATTCTTCTCGTAATAGTTGGTTATCCTCTCTTAACTCTTCCAACCTTTCCTCCATCTTCTCTTCCATTTTCTTATTATTTTCTCTTAATTCTTCCCTTAATTGTTGGTTGTCATCTTCTATTTTCTTGCTGGTTTCTTCCATCTTTTCTTCCAAATTCTTCTTATTTTCTTCCATTTTCTTTTCCACCTTCTTACTGGTTTCCTCAATTCTCTTATTGGTCCTTTCGATTTTACGGCCCAATTCTTCTTTTGTTTCTTGGTTGTCCTTCTTCAATTCTTCTTTTGTTGCCTCTATGTTCTTATTTATTTCATTTAAATTTTCCTTCAAGGACTGTTGGTCTTCTTTCCTTTCCTTACTATTTTCTTCCTTGGTGGAATCCATTTTCTTTTGCAAGTTTTCCTCGGTGGAATCCATTTTCTTACTCAACTGTAAGAACATTTCCATTACCTTCTCTTCCATTGTTTTACTTTTCTCCTTCTCTTTCTCTGGGACATGGGACATTAACATCCCCTGTCTGCGTGGGCACTTCGGGTTGTTCCTCTGGTGGTGCTGGTTGTTTATGTTCCACCCGTGTTAATAACGTTTCTACGTCCTCCACTGGGGTTGCCTCCTTATCTTCCATATTGAGTTCTTTTTCGGCCTCCGCCGCTCTCTTCTTTGATGTGGCACGACGCTGCATCTTTCCTAGTTCCCTGGCTGGATAACCGCTGCCGAACTGAATTAGAAATTGGGCGAGTAATTACCGCCTTTCAATCCCCAATTACAGCCCTTTAGTTGGACGCCAATTTTGTATCAATTCGTAGACTCCTGCTCGGGTCTGCTTCTTTTTGTTTTACGCCCCACTGTTGTGAGCGCCAATTTTGTAACAAAATCAAAATATTATGATCTGTAGTAATGTTGTTACAATAATTTGAAGTAAAAAAATTTAAAATTTATTTAAAAAAAAAAATTTTCTGAAAAAAGTTTTCTTGATAATTTGGTTCTTAAAATTTAGGAACTAATCGTGTTTATTGTTTGTAATTAGAAATGAAGTGGTGTTATGTTTATTTTGGTAATAGTGTCACTTTCAGTAAATTTGTTAAAAGACAATCTGGTTAACTCCAAATCTAGGCGAAAGACGGCTCTCTTCTTCTTCTTCTTGAAACGTTCGTTGTTTCGTATATACCGCCTTTTGGTTAGTTGGGTTTCTTGATTAATTTACCTGTTAAGCCTTTTTATAAGAAAAATCAAATCCAAATTGCAAAAACAGAACGTTTATTAATAAAATAATTAATTTGTTCGATAAGAATCAATGTTACAAAGTAGTATCGACTCACTCAGGGCCGGTCGATATAAAAAGTTTACATTAGTATTATAAAAACATGGTTCTTTAAACGGTTATTTAAGATATAGCCAGAGAAGGTTATGGGCAGGAAAGTATAACACTTACAATTATAAAATGCCTTAATATTAAACAATACAATGTTATAATTACAAATAATAAAAGTTTATATATGATTTTTATTCAAACCAAAAGCAGCCGAAGGTCGTTTTTCCACTGCAGAAGTGAGAACAGCAATGAATCAAAATGGCCAACTGGCGCATGCGCGATGAAGCATCTAACTTTGACGAAGTATTTGTTGAAATAAAAATGTCCTTTCTTCGTGTAAATGGTCTCAGCAATTGTATATGATAGTCCTGGATATATTTGAATGTCACTGGTGTATGGTGGAATAGTTCACTTGGTGTAAAATGTTGTTATTGGATATATCTCATTGTGTCTATGTGTGTCGGTTTTAACCTAAATTTTTCGTTATTAAACTGTGTGATATTGGTGTTATTTCGATTAATTAGTCTTATGTGGTTCAGTTTATTGGTGTTACACTGTTCATATGTTAACTTCACCAGTTCACAATAAATAAACAATTTAAAATAAGATTTATAAAATTTTCACCGAACTCGGTTTATACTGTTAGCTGCCATTATAGGTTATTTCGGGCAATTAATTACGTTAAGTACACTCGTCAACGGACAATAATGAACTGTTCTCATTTCCTTCGTCTCCTGAAAATCTTAGCCTATTTAATATATCTTATACATTGTTTCAAATTATCTTAGCTTCCGATACATTTTATTTTAATACATTATACTCAGAAAATAATTTCGTTATTAGTTAACTATACGAAATACATATTCGGTTTCATTATTCTATTCTGCTTATTTTGCTAGTAATTAATATAGTGTTACAAAGTTTCATTAGAAAATTATATTTATTACATTTTTGGAAGGTAGGCCTAAATTTATACTTCCTGTAGTCTAAGCAAATAATAGCCGTTTTCCCTAATATAATTATTATTCTATTAAATCTGAAATTGATATAATTGTCTATTCTTACTTAATTTCTTGCAATTTAGTTTATTAATGATTGTTTTTAAATACAATTCATTTGTCTAACACTCCTCCTCTGATAATGTCAGTTAGTCCATCCCATTTTTATTGGTAATTTTATTAGATAAATAAGTAATTTTACTTATCTACTGACCATATCCTTAGAAAGTCTTATTTACATGGTATACTATATGTTGGGTTTATCTTGCATAAATATTGTCAGTTTAACTGGCTTATAAGACTAGATTTATTAATTATTCTGCAGTTTAAATTCATTATATGGCCTAGATTTGATGTGTTGCTATTTGCAAAATTTATACTAATGTAGTTAGTTTATACCCTTCTCTGACTTTTTATCCTTATATACTTTATTAACAATTAGCTCTTTGACTAGTATAACAGTGATTATTGATTGTACAATTAAAATATAACACCTATCTCTATCAAAACTGGTACCTTGAATAATACCTTTTATGTGTATTGATTACACCTAGTAACATAATTAAAAAACATTTTATAACACGGGGAATGATATCTACCTTTAGATAGGGCATTCCTAATTTAACTTAACAACAAAATAACAGTTTATAACAATAATATCTCTTACTAATAAATCTTATTTGTCTAGTTATTATATGGAACAGGAACATAAGATATTGGTTCCATATAATGGTTAACACTTTCTTAAAACTAATTATTGACAGTCTGCTCTGTATTTCCCAATTTAAAGGATTTATTCCCCATCTCTAAGTATAACACTAGCTATCTGTTCATTATTTCATTCTATGGAATGTTCTTATAAATTCAGTAGCATTTCATTAGCAATATTATTACTTCATATCAAATATGATACTGTTCAAAAAACACTTAAAGTTTATACATTTGTACGGCAACTCATGCACCTTTTTAAAGTTTATCAGTTATAATTCAATAACTTACACTTGTCCATGGTTATTTATTAATATTATTACTAGTCCTTTTCTAGCTTTACAACATGAAATATTTAACCATGGGGGGACTGTGAAGATTTGTTCATACAAACTAAACAATAACTTTTTTGGGTGCACTGTTACTTAATACTATTGACACTTTTGGTTTTTGTCAGTTTTACATTGTGATATGGTTTTTTGGGGTGTTATACTTTCTCTTTGGACATTCATTTATTTTTGGGGTTTTTGGGTTCTCTCCCTATGGGGTTTCTATTTGGTATGGGTCGTCTCACTTCCTTTTTTCTAGTGGATCTTCTCAGGTTTCTTATTCTTCAGTATTTTTGGTCATTCTATATTTCTTCTTTCTTCTTTCTTCAGTATTTTTTTTCATTTTATATTTCTTCGTTCTTCTTTCTTCAGTACCATTCCACTGTGTATGCTTTTGTTTCTTCTGGTCTGGTTTCTTTGTCGGGGTATCTTAATTGCCTGCTTCTATCCTACCTGGGTAATTTTGTGATTCACATTTTTAGTTTTCTGGGCTTTTGAATTTGTAGTATATATATTATTTGCAGATTTTTTCTTTATTTTAACTTTTCTTGTGAGTATATTAATTAATATTGCCTTTTAATTGATTCTCATCTGGATATTCCATATATTAGAGCTTTATTAATGATCATTGAGTAATGTATTTGTGTGGATTATCTGTCATGCTACAATATATATATGTTACGGTAAAAGTCCGAAGAGCGGTATAACCTGACATTTACCGGTAAAACCTGACAATTACCATAGTTGCTGGTAAATGTCTACAATTCGGGCTTTTACACTTCCATTTCGAACTCTTACCAGTCGCCTTGGTAAATGTTGATATTCTGACATTTACCGGTAAAAGTCTACACTAGCGAAACAGAAGTAACGCACGACCGGCGCGTTGTTATACATGTGCGCCCGAACACTCGACTTGTCTCCGTAGCACAAGTCCCAGCAACGATACTGCCGACAACCTATAAATGCGGCATCGCTCGGGTCTATAGTCTGTGTTCCAGCGAGTAAACGTCAGCAAGCGGCTACATTCGAGTTTCGATACGTTTTTTCGAAATGAGTGATAATATGAAGAAAACGTTTTACGAACTGTTGAGCGAATCGGTGAGCAATAAGAAAGACAACAACTTTTATCTCACGAATGAAAGATATCATTCTTTGCTGAACGAAGTGAAAGAGGCTAAAAGTATAAAAGTGAAACAAACCGTTCACTACAGGCGTTTGAAACGCTATGATATTCTAAAAATAGGAGGGGAAGAAAAACTTATATCTCCAGTGTCTGCGGACAAAGAAGAAATCCTCTACTATGCTTGTTTCGACGAACTTTTTAATGTGATGCACGACGCTCACATCGCTGTTGGTCACGGGGGAAGAACTCGTGTGATCAAGGAACTGATTCGTAAGTACAAAAACGTAACAGTAGAGGCGATTGCCACATATTTGAAACTGTGTGAAACGTGTCAGCAAAAGCAAAAAATACTAAAAAAAGGATTCGTAGTAAAACCGATTTTACACAGCGAATTAAATTCTCGGTGTCAAATCGACTTGATCGACATGCAAACGAATCCAGATGGAGATATGAAATTTATTTTATTATATCAAGACCATTTGACAAAATTTGTACTTCTCAAACCTCTACACAGTAAAACGGCCGATGAAGTTGCATATCATCTGTTGGATATATTCTCAACTTTCGGTGCTCCAAACATTCTTCATTCAGATAACGGCAGGGAATTCTGCAACGACACCATAAAGAGTCTGTGTAAAATGTGGGGCGATGTAAAAATTGTACACGGCAAGCCGAGACACAGTCAATCGCAAGGATCCATCGAGAGAGCAAACCAAGATGTCGAGAACATGTTATCAGCATGGATGGAAAAACCAACCGCACAGCAAAGTGGACAAAAGGATTGCCACTTGTTCAAGCGATGAAAAACAATGCGTATCATGATGGAATCAAGTGTTCACCTTACGAAGCTATGTTCGGCGTTCCAATGAAGCTGGGGCTTACAAGTATTGTTGGAATACGTGAAATAGTTAACAATATACATACCGAAGAGGATTTTGAAAGCGTTATAAATGTCGATAATGAACCCACAAGCGATGTCGAAACTACCGATCCGCGACCGAATGAAACAGAAGCCCAGAATGTCGAAACTGAAACTAAAACGAAACGTGCGACTCGGACGCAACTACGCCAACTGCCAGAGCTCAGAAAGTAAAACTTTTTCGAAAGGCCGCCAGAGGAGGACTCGAGACACAGGCGAAGAAAATGAAAACAGTTTCCTCTAAAAAGTTTGTAAAACCGACTATTGGACAAAGTGTTATAGTAAAAATCCCCGACATCGATAGAGCTAAGATGGACCCAAAATCTGTAATTGCCGTTGTTACCGACATAAAAGACGAGGAATTTTACGAACTCGGTACCAAGTTTGGGTACTTAAACGCACTGTATACGATAAACCAATTTTCCTTGTGTAAAGATAATTTTTTAAGCGTTGAAGAAGTACCGACAGAAACAATATCTCTACGAGCTCTGGCCAAGAAGCTTTCACTAGTGGGTGGACAAGGTTTTAAAAAATGCAACTGTTTACAGAAATGTGCCACGAATAGGTGTCTGTGTAGATCATCCAATCTCCGTTGCAACTCTAAATGTCATAATAGTCGATCTTGTCGTAATAAGTAAGTTTATTTATAAGTTGAAAAAATGAAAGACATTTCTGTAACATAATATATTTACTGTAGAGTTATTAAAAATGTCTGCCATAACGGAAAGTTGTTTTAATTCCTCGTTCCTTTCCTGAAGGTTAAATAAACTATTGGCTATAGACAGAAACTAATATGTTACAAAGTCGTAACTGGTGTAAGTCTAAGGCTGTACCATGTGAAATTGTTATAGTGAATTTAAACAACTGAAAACGCCGCATAATGTCGGCTAGTCTACTCCACTACTGTACAATCAACCGTTTCTATACGCAATGAATAATATCTTTGTCGACTAGGCTAACCGACGACAGCAGAAAACAAGTCACGAAGCAATCCTATTGTTCGAATAGAGGTAATGAGATACAGTATGTATCTTGATATCTTGCCGGTGTTACGCATATAAATGCGTAGCTGTAACAACATTCCGTATAAGGCGGATGCATGCATTAGTTCACGCGACACGCAAAACCACTTTCACAATTGACGAACGCCGTTATGTCAAACAATAATACAGCGCTAATGATGTAACCGCCAGTAGGTCAAGCAGTCTAGCAATTATATTAGTTGACAAGGATTCTCATTCTATTAGCTGACAAAGTGAATGCGATTTGATGAAATAAATAGCGCAACAAGTATATTTTGCTTTAATAAATACTATCAATTAAGTTTTTTATTCGTTTAGAAGGTTTTTTCATAGTTTTTAATATTTTCTTTTCTGCGTCACTTACATCGTGAGGTGTGAGGAGAAACTTATACAAAATTTCGTCTTCCAACTGTCTGGTCAACTCCAATCTTCTGGACGACGCCGACGACAAATATCTTCTTCTCACAGTAGTAGTAGTAGTAGTGGACGCCCTCTTTGCTGTTGTCGATGTAGTAGACCCTGTAGTAGTAGTAGTAGTAGTAGTAGTAGTAGCGTCCGTTCTCTTCCTCTTTAATGAAGATGCCGAGTTGTTCATGACAAGTGATTCAGACAACCTGTTCATGCCGATTTATTCAGACAACTGAATACAAAAACCTGATATGTTGTGGTGTTTTATACTCTGTCTCATGAGTGGGAGATTACGGTCAACGGAAAGAGGCGCTAATTGGGGCAGGAAGAACTAGTTTGCAATTACATCCTCACATACGAGCCTGGGTACTTTCCACTGTTATGTAATTTCCGAGCCTATTCCTCTAGCCTAGATGATATATAAAACGAGTAAATTAGAAAATAATTTCACTAGTTCCAGCCGACGCAGACAGGATCACTACTACTTAACTTGTAATAAAGACAGAACCACGGTCCGCGTATACGGTTAATGTCAGCGTTCTTACCAAAACGTATGCAGTATACCACACTAAAAACAACACTGTAAGTACATATTATAAGTTTATTTGGTTACTGGGATTATACAAATCGCGTATGTAAATGTTTATAGATTTGTTTACAAATCTCATCACAGACTCGTATCGAGAGCTTTTCGACATCGACTATAACGACCTAATGTCGTTATTTTACATTTACTGCAGATACTACTACTGTTCGTAGAAGGATGTGTCGCGTAATAAAATATTTTTACTCGATTCAACGTATATTTGTACGTATAGTTAACTGCTAGCAATGTCAGTTAGCTGATAAAATAAATGCGATTTGATGAAATAAATAGCGCAAGTTAATATAATTAAATTACCTTTTCGGTCCACCTTAGTGTCACTTGCTTCCGTCGTTTAATGACGCGTTTCGGGATGAAATCCCATCTTCAGATACACAAAGTCAAAACATAAATGTATACCACTATTTGTGGTTTGTCATAATTTAAAATATTTAAAATCTTTTAAATAAAATATATATAAAATAAAAACGTAACAATTGAATCGCTCGGAGCGCTCGCATGCATGCACGCTGTACTACGACTTCCTCACGACTGGCTATACTTATCATTCAACCGTACAGCAGTGTCAAACAGGTTATTAGAACCGAAGTTCATTTGATCGTTTAATATGTTATTTTTGGTCATTGCGTTTTTTGTAGCTTTGTATATTTCGAATTCCTCTAGACTATCCATTAATGTACCCTTCTTGCAAGTATGCAACGCCACGAAATTGTTTTCGAAACTATTATAACTATGATCTTTTTCTATTAAATGTTGTGCAAAACTGGAATTATTATTATTTGTTTTTGGAATGTGCTCTAAAAATCTTGTATAAAAATCTCTGCCGGATTGGCCGATGTAGAATGCTGCACAATTATCGCATTTAATTTTATAAACTCCTGATTTATTTTTTAAAGGAATATTTATTTTATTTTTAAAAAAATTTTTTAAATTATTACAGGTTTTGAATGAAATAGTATAACCTTTGCTTTTAAAAACAGATTTTAAAATATTTGGCATCAAACCAGTATAATTAGCTGAAATGAATTTTTTATGTTTTTTATTATGTTGGTTAATAATATTGGTATTTTTATTTTCTAAACGTTTTTTATGTTTCATTATCATTCTATCAATTATTACTGGCCTGTAACCATTATTTAGAGCTATTTGTTTTATAATATTTATTTCTTGATCATAGTCTTCGTTATTAAGGGGAACACAAAGTAATCTGTCAATAAAGCTGTTAAATGCAGCCATTTTTTGGGCTGGAGGATGAAATGACTTAGCATGTATAACCGTATCTGTGCATGTGTGCTTTCTGTATATTTTGTATGTCAGTTCATTACCGTTATTTGTTATGGTTAGATCCAGGAAATTAATATTTTTGTTATTTTCAATTTCCATAGTGAATTTTATTGTCTTATGCATTTTATTTAAATAGTTATTAAATGACTCGAGCTGTCTATTGTTACCATTGAAAATAACAAAGGTGTCATCCACATATCTTGAATACAGTGGTATACATTTATGTTTTGACTTTGTGTATCTGAAGATGGGATTTCATCCCGAAACGCGTCATTAAACGACGGAAGCAAGTGTCACTAAGGTGGACCGAAAAGGTAATTTAATTATATTAACCATAAAGTGACTCGGTACGTAAAACATGAATAGATTGAAAATAGCGCAAGTATATTTTTACTTTAATAAATACTAATGCGGTCAGTTTCTATTTCCTGGTATACAGATTCATATTAATTTGCTACGACGTTACAGTGTATGCGATATTTTTTTTTGTCTAATTTGTATGTAATACTTTCGTCGGCTAGCCAAGCCACCGTTCTGTTATATAAAAATTTACAAGCTTTGCACAAATGCAATGCATAGAGAAGGGCATTGAAAATGCTTCAATAAATCGAAAAAATATAAATATATTTATTTTACTTCATTTACCATTGTACCGATTATAAGTTAAATGTACTCGCATTCATAAGCGCGCACACGTTTACTAATCATCAGTGTTGATTTTGCGCTTTTTCTCAGTCGTTCATCACATTCCTCTTCCGGAGACGTCTGATCATCTTGGATTGTAAATCGTGACAATACTTTACGAGGGCCTGCTTTATTAGTCTTGTCCATTAGTTCAAACTTATCGAAGACTAGGGTCTTGACTAGAGTGATTCCCGATGATGTTAAGTTAAATCCAACAACTTTCAATAAGAGAACCGAATGCATATAAGCCGCAGTCTTGAGTTCCTTACATTTGCCGCAGTTAATGTTTGTCGGTTCTTAATTTTATACAAAGGCGCTGTAATTTTACTTGGTGTTCCGAACGAATTATACAACCTTACTCCAAATATTGGAAGGGTAATTCGTTCTAACTTACCAATTTTATCGGCCGTTAATATTTTCACTTTCATATTTTGAACTCCCTTTGTAAAATCATGCAATTTATAGCGGTCAACGGCAGCAATAAAGGCAGATGTATTGGTTATACATTTCATATTGGTAACAAACGTATCGATAAACGCTTCCATCAACTCTTTGCTATGCTGATTCCACCAATATTTGACAGTCGGTAACAACAAATTCACACGATGTTTGGCTTGAAGATGATGTAAATTCTGTATTACGTTTCAGGAGGCGAAACTTTCAGAATTGTTGATAAACAACCCGTACTCGTTAGTAGTTAGCAGTAGATGAGGAGCCTCATTATATTGGAATTGAACGAAATGCTGGCGAACAGTCGAGTTACGTCTCGCCGTATGCTTGGTATCTTGCTATTAGATTGATTTATGCGAGATAATAAGTCTTTCCATATTACTTGCTGTCGTTCTTGTACTCGTCTTCATCCTCACTAGACGCACTGCTTTCATTTTTATGCTCATTATTGAAGAACTTGTCATTAATCGTGATGTTATAATATCTGAATAGCTCAGTCGTCAATTAAACGCCAAATTGTCGTTCAACATACCATGCGAGGTAATTACACTGTAGTGGTATCAAGGTCAACCGGTCCGTGTATGACTTGTCCGAGTAAAGTAGTAGTATATGTTACGAATGGAAGGCGCGGCGATATTAAACGTTCCTCTATTGACGTTAGTTCAGGTAAATTCTCTGGTATTTGTGGGTACTTAAGCCGTTTGATTGTCGCATAAGGTGGCAACCTGTTCTTCTTTAGGCATTGTGGCATACTTTGGATTTGTCAAGAATATTATAACCGCGTTTATTAAGTATTTCTATAACGTCTGCGTGTCCAGTAACGTCTTTTAAGCTTTTAGTCTACCAAATTCGTATTTGTCAAGAATATTATAACCGCGTTTATTAAGTATTTCTATAACGTCTGCGTGTCCAGTAACGTCTTTTAAGCTTTTAGTCTACCAAATTCGTTCACAAAATCGTTCAAATTATCCTAGCCGACATAATGATTGAATTTTCAACAAAAATATTGACGTTTAGTCTATCTGTAATGTCGGCTAGCCTAGCTGACGTAAAACGACTGTACCCAACGAACAAACATGTTTGTTTCTATAAGCTCAATTCATTAAATTGGCAATTGACACACCCAGTAAGCCTGCCTCTGATCTCTCGGCCTATCGTTGAAACGGCTAATGGCGTTGCCGCTCGCGGTACAAACAGTGGGTATATCGGCGTACATTGTAGTGTAGGAAAACTCCGACACCCGAACGCCGTCGTTAACCGGCTGAAATGCGTTTTCGCTCGCGGTCATCAAACGCGTCGTTTTCAATTTATGCTGTGTAATGAGGCGTTATCAAGTGGACTTTTCCACACGAGCATGGAGCTGTTAGCTTACGACTCGCTGTGGGCTACTTGTCTTCGCGATGTAGCTGCCGTCCACAACATTGCGGAAGAACTGTTTCGCGAGCCAGTAATAACACTGTAGCTTTACTGCAATCCGATTACGTCGGACATATAGGGACAGTTGAATCGGGCGAATGTTGTACAACCGCGACTAGAGAGTGTCCTCGGCATCACGATATCGGCCACGACTTGTAATTCTCACATCTATTCACGCATAAAACGCCCGGACTAGGGTTCGTTTTCATCGTAAAAACGTGTGATTTTTCGAAGTTTTTACCAGGTTTTTTTACTAGAACTTTTATTACTGTAGGCGTATTCGTAGTTTTTACCAGATTTTTACCTAGTTTTTAGCAGATTTTTAACCGATTTTTATCGGGTTCTTTTATTGGCTCTGGCGTTATCTACTCCTTCCACCAGAACGGCTTCCGTATCTGGTGGGGTATATAAACCGAGGCGGACGCTAGTCTAGCATCAGTTGTAGCCCAGCAGTTTGCAGTGAGTCGACCGTACTGTGTGTATAGTGCCAGAACAGACGGGAAACATGAAGCCACAACAAAACGGTAGGTCTTTTTATTATACGTTTACTTTGGTTACTTGAATTTTTTGGTGTTTAACGCTCCGTCAGAGCTGAAGTGATTGTAACTTACTTTGGTTACTTGAATTTTTTTGCCATATAACACTAAAGTGATTGAAACTTTTCAAAACTTATAAAATCTTTGTGTCGAGAGTGTCGGTTGTTTAGAGCTTTTTCATTAAAGAAGCTGGACACTGTTACGGCCGGCTCTAGCCGCGCCCGTGTTTCACTTGTTTTATTTAATATTAGTACGGGCGCTAAGCCCGAGTTCCTTGTATTCTGCTAGCATAAACTTTAGACTTGGCGTATTTTGTACACAGCAAATACTAATAGTATGTAGTAGACTCGCTCCGTTTAGTAAAGAAATTTTGGCACAGATTCTTAACACAGTTTGTTCCGATGATAAGTCTAGCGGTAAAATGTGCGTGTCTGGTGTTTCACAAATTATGTTGTAGTCTGAAATATCTCTTGTGGTTAGCAAAAGGTATCGGTCGCAAGACAGACACTTGAAAATTTGAATAACATGTCTGTCGGCATCCAGGCCACTTATAATGACTAACAATAAATATATTTACCTTATTTCCTGTCTCGTGACCACATGTATTAACGCAATGAATATTATTTACGCGTTTCGATACTACGTATCGTCATCAGAATATAACTGATTATTGAACGACCTCATTGAGTGATTTGTATTTTCGTATATTTCTGATGACGATACATAGTATTGAAACGTGTAAATAATATTCATTGCGTTAATACATGTGGTCACGAGACATGAAATAAGGTAAATATATTTATTACTTGAAAATTTATAATAATCACAACGACCCGTTTTACTTGGACCGGCAGTATCCAGGCCGGCTTATAATTTGTAGCGTCTCGTTCAATTTGAGTGACGGCATTAAAGCGCCAAGTCTCTAATTTAAGCGTTATGTTGTAAAAATTTGTTATTAAAACCAGTTAACTTGTACTAATCTATCGATAATTTCTGTTGAATATCTGACACACGTACACTGTTTCTAGCACTTTATTTAAGCGCTATGTGTGTGTTTTTTTGTGCGAGCTCGGTCGCTAGTGTAGACTATGTGTTGTAAAAATTTGTTATTAAAACCAGTTAACTTGTACGAACCTATCGATAATTTCTGTTGAATATCTGGAACACACACTGATATTTCTAGCACTTTATTTAAGCGCTATGTGTGTGGTTTTTGTACGCGCTCGGCCGCTAGTGTAGACTATGTATAGTAAAAATTTGTTATTAAAACCAGTTAACTTGTACGAATCTATCCATAATTTCTGTTTGAATATCTGGAACACACACTGATGTTTCTAGCACTTTATTTAAGCGCTATGTGTGTGGTTTTTTGTAGTGTAGACAATGTGTTGTAAAAATCTGTTATTAAAACCAGTTAACTTGTACTAATCTATCGATAATTTCTTTTGAATATCTGACACACGTACACTGTTTCTAGCACTTTATTTAAGCGCTATGTGTGTGGTTTTTTGTACGCGCTCGGCCGCTAGCGTAGACAATTTGTTGTAAAAATTTGTAATTAAAACCAGTTAACTTGTACGAATCTATCGATAATTTCTGTTGAATATCTGACACACTCACACTGATGTTTCTAGCGCTTTATTTATGCGCTATGTGTGTGGGTTTTTGTACGAGCTCGTAGTGTTTCAAACGGTCTGATACTTATACCGCCACAAGTGACTTTACTCGCGACAGTGTAGCGTTTCGTCTTTTACCAGTTATGATTTTTTACTCTGTGAACCGGCTGACTTATAATTTGTAGCGGCTAACGCGCCCAATGTCTGGATCTAGTAATGTTTGTAGTTTGTCTAAGACGGCCGTCTGTTTTGTTTTTTGCAGAATCAATGGAAGTATACTCTCACCAGGAGACAGTCGCTGCCGTCGCTTCTTTGACCTATGAATCTCCTTCGTTTGACGAGACGCTGGTTCCTGAGGCGGAAGACAGTTTCATATGGGAAGAGATGTTTAACAATGTGTCATTATTGACGCCACTGCCTGCCACTCCTGACGCCACTAAAACCTCCACCGACACAATCGCCATCAGTCCGCCATCTATTGCTTTTGGGCCTAACGATGCACCAATATTATCTATCGGCACGGCTTGACCCTACGGATGCAGTAACCGCAACTAGACCATCTGCAACACCGCCGTCGTCGCCGTCGCAGTCAGTAACGTCTTACTTGCATCTCTTTAGTGACAGTGCATTACTTAAAAAAATGAGTAAATTAGATACTCAAAAAAATGAATTGCTTAAGAGACTCGTAGACGAAAAAGAGTGTGCGGATATTTCTAATCAAGTGCTCGTGATAGATGGCAAAATTGAAATGTGTAAAGACGCGAATCTTGTACACCAGTACAGATTATTATACGCCAAGTACATTGAAACAAAGAAGCTAATAGAACAGTACCACGATTCTATGATCGCTCCCCCTAACCATGTCGAGGCGGATTTCAAAACACTCGATACTTTACTATCGTATGTCGACAGTCGGCTGAATAAGACTATTTACACGCCCGTTCCAGTTCTCGACACAAAGATGAGTAGACCTCTCGCAGTGCCTGAGCCTAAAGCCGACACGCCCGTTCCAGTTCTCGACACAGAGACTCTCGCAGTGCCTGAGCCTAAACCCAAGAAGGCCACAGAGACGAGTAGACCTCTCGCAGTGCCTGAGCCTAAACCCAAGAAGTCCAGACGGATTGTTAAGTGTAAGCCGGCCAAGGTTTACAAATCGAAGGAGTTTGTTGAAGCAAGCGGCAGCAGCAGCAGCAGCGATGAGGAAGAGGTGAGGTCCAGGCAGCCGCCGAAAAGGGTAACAGAAGGCGTCGATACAACCGCTACTGTTGCGACGTCTGTATCAATAAAACCCATACAACATATTGGTGGTAAAAACTTGAGCAGGCTAAGAGAGATAACTAAGCAGAATAGGACTAGCAGCCGCAACAGTAGTAGTAGTAGTGGTAGTGACACTGAAGAAACTGTTAGCAGCGAAGCGTCAAAAAATACCGCGACACCTCGGCTTAACACAGACAATGTCACGACGATGGAGACATCCAAGAATCCACGAGCAGTATCAGAAGGAAGCAGCAGCAGCAGCAGTAGCAGCAGCGATAGTGAAGACGACGAAAATTCTGACGAAACAGTGGATAGAGAAGAACCGGCAGTGATGACACGACGCGCCCAATTAGACCGGGTATCAAAAGACACGCCTGAGCAAGCGGCAAAGAGACAGTGCACTTACGCGGTGAGGTTGAGCAACTCTATTCCGTACACCAGCGTACCGCCGACCAGCCAGATCCAGATGGCCAACAAGCTCCTAGTAAACCCCACCTCGAAGATTAACAAGTTGAAGCGAGAGATGATTGTGGCTAAGCGCGGCGTAACTACGTACCGAGAAGTCCGTGTCGGATCCGATTCGCCAGACGATGCTTTGGCCGTTTCTGACGACTGTGACCGAATCGAATATCCGACCCACTATAACGTAGTCTCAATAAGAGAGCTGATAGCCAAAAACATGCCGGACTACAAAGTGACTGACATAAAACTGGCCAAATCAGAGATGGGCGAAGCGCTCATGTATTACGCGCTCACCAAGGCTGACACCGCTGATTTGGAAGATGTTCACATGCACACTAACTGCAGACAAGACCCCACGATGTACCACCTACTGTACGGAGCGGTGCACACCGCCTACGACCATGTGGCACTTCATTTACTGAACGGCATTTTGAGAAAAAAACATATGGGTAAAAAAACGCCACATGACGTAGCCTTGTTGTCAGAAGGAGAAATCGAAATCATGGTTTATATATATTGGCAACTGGTAACCCAGGATCTGCTCACCTGGAAAGACGATGTGCCAAGAAGGGCGGCGAAGATGATGTTGGCCGATTGCTGGACTCGGCTAAAGAAAACAGCTGCCAGACTGAAGTCCGGAGAAATCAAAGCAAAGTCGTACGAGTCTACGCAAAAGGCAGTATGCAATATACAAAAATTCGCTAACTTTGAGGACACGGTACACTTGTCTGCAGCGTGCATGCACGTGGTGCGGAACTGTCTGGAGCTGTTCTGGGCCGAGCTGGACAAGGAAGACCGAGCGCGATGGCAACTGCTACTAAAGTACTGTGGGCTGCACTCCTACTTGTGCACGCATACGATAAGTGTGATGCATCAGCGCCGCAAAGAAGTGATGCAACTAATACAGGCGAGATACGCCGAAAAGACTGTTTTGGACGGCGCTCTGTTGAAAAGTATTTTATATGCGGCAACGTCGGCTAATCCAAGGAACGATTCCGGAACAAATCTACTGTTCTATCAGCGACTCTAATCCATGAAGTTTTCAAAGTGTGGATAAACAGACCGCAGAAAGTAACCAAAGAACTATGTATTACTTTGGACAACCTCATGTACACAATGTGCCGTAGCTTCGCCGCGCACATTGTCATGAACGGTCTCCATGCTTACGCGGTTGACGTGGATCAGATGGGCGGCCTTCTATCAAAACACATGGTCGCCACTAACGTTTTGGAATCGATACCAATAATCGGTTCTGAAGCTGTTATTAGAACACTCCGACGCCTTATAGTCTGCACTGTACACACAATGCTTCCCGGCGGCGGCGTCTCTGGCAGTTGGAAACGTAAATGTACCGTCAACATAACATCGGAAGCGATGAAGCTCTTTATGGCGTTTTTAAGGTACATCATTTCATCGGCGATATACGGACTTGTTAACAGCTTCGAGCCGACTCGATTCTCGGGCCGAGAATGGGCGGACAAATTTGCCGAGTCCATAAACAGCTACTTGGAGACTTACTGCACCAATGTAAGAGACGTCGACTCTTGGACCATGATGAACGAGCCAGACGTTAACAAATACAATGATGATGGACACCTCGTTCTGTCTGCCGCGGAACTTTATGCGGCGGACTCTGACGACGAGGCCGACGATTTGGAGAGTACTAGTGCCGATGACGCGGACGACGACTCTGGCCTAGACGCTGATTCCGACGACGAGCTCCAAGAAGAGCTAAACGAGCTGGCAGCCCTCAATCAACAGTATCCGGACCTGCAGCCGGGAGATACGCAAATCATTGGTATCAAAAGGAAAAAAGTGCCGAGAAATATAGTAACGAAACAAAAGACGTCCGGAGCCACTGCTAACAGTTCCTCCAACATTAGCCGTAACGGAAAATTCAAACTCACCGAGACAGACAAAGTGAGTCGTACAAAGTGTGTACTTTGCAATCTAATCACCACGATACGACTCATGGAAGTCTCGCCAGCGGTAGCCGTTGCTTGTTGTCAACCGTGCCTCATAGCAGTTAATGAATACGCCGACCAGGAGGCGATGAAACAGATCCTCGTGTCAAGAATCGAGGCGCGTCATCGGGCTCCAATAGCGTTTATTGCTAGTAACGAGGCTAGATTATTAATTAAAACGTTACCGCCTATCGTTACCGCCAAAGATATGGCGCGCGGCACGTATAATCGAAGAGACCCCAATTATGGCAAAAGGTTGGCAACTGGAATGGCCAAACGTCATTATACAGCAAAGAAAAGGAAAGCGGACACGGATACTGATCGTCCGAACAAAATAAAAAAATCCAACAGATAGGAGCATCGAACTCACTATGGGAGGCGTTGCAGTGGAATAATCAGCGCCGTAAAGAAGTGGTGTGCAACTCGTAAAGGCGAGCATCATCGCTTGAGACGATTGACCTGGTCGTTATGTGCCACTTGAAACCTCGTCGCTCCCTTCTTCTCACATATGTCGAACTATATGGTTCATATCGGCGACTTGTTGAGCTCCTGTTTCTGGTGTCAACCTTCAGACTTTCATTGTCTGGTTACTCTCTGACAGTTGATATATACTGATATAAAACAGCAAATGGTTCACAATAAATATTACTGTTATAAATGTCTTATTGTACAATGTCTTTGTAGTTATATGTGTGTATAGTTTATGTATTGTACTTTCGTATATTGAACGTGCCGGTTGTAAATCTCGTTTAAGCATGTTTTAGTTACTGCACAATGTCACTATTATAATTATGTCTATTAGTTTTGTAGTTAGTATGTTTTGGTTACTGCAGAATAAATGTCACTGTTTATAAGTATGTATAATCTGTTTTGGTTACTGTGTTTTAGCTACTGCTGCACAATAAATGTCACTGTTTAATTATATGTATGTATAGTATGTATGTCTATTGTATAGTAAGTTTTTAGTTACTGCATAATGTCACTGTTATAATTATGTCTATTAGTTTTGTAGTTAGTATGTTTTGGTTACTGCAGAATAAATGTCACGGTTTATAAGTATCTATAGTCTTTACTGATGCACAATAAATCCGACCGGTTTTCAGCTTATAAACTTTAGTGGCTGGCGACGCTCTTTTCCGGACCAAACCTCCCCTCAGCTCTAGGGGTGGTGAACATCAACCCCGTTTTATAAATCATTCACCCCTATTTTCGATTCGACCTCGCTCGTTTTTCGCTGTCGTCTACTCGGTCGTCTATTCCCGTGTTATTCTTATGGCGAACGGATTCACCGCCGATTCGTGTACGTCGGGTGCTGGCGGCAGTCCACCCTCTTACGGAGTCGACTGCTCTGCTGCGCCAAATTAGCCGTCTGCCTTTGTTAACGATATACCCACATAGATGTACATACATATATATGAAGTAAACAAAAAAAATATATATATAATATATATATATATATAATATATATATTACTATATACTTAACATAGACATATTACTACTTTGGACAGCCAAACGTGGTAACGGTCGACGGTGATTCGATCGAATTTCTCACGGAGTTAACTCCCTTGGTTCACCAACCTAGCCGTCCGCCTGTGTTAACAATATACCCAACGCACATATATCTAACATAGACATACTACTACTTTGGACAACAAAACTCGTTGCCGGTCGACAGTCATACACTCGAGCCTGGCGCGAGGCGTGAAATTGGTCGGCACAAGGCGTCCGTCTATGTTAAGGATATACCCAACGTATATACAACATATATCTTGACGTATTCTTAACCTAGACGTACTATTACTACTACTACTTTGGACGACCAAACTCGGTATCGGTCGACAGACGTACATCCTGTTGTGCGGCAAAACAAATTGGCCAGTCCGTCCGTGTTAAGAGATCCGAGCTTGTATATGACACGCCGTTCTCTTAACATAGACAGACGGGTTCGTACACCGGTGACCGTTGTTGTGCGCGGTACAAGCGGCCCGTGGTCAGAACATAATATACAACTCGATGTATTTTTAACGTAGACAGACTAGTGATGTGTACAACTAAGCTTTGTTTAACGCGGTCCGTGGTCAGAATGTAGGTACATAATATACAACTGCGTGTATTCTTAACGTAGACAGACAGACTACTAGTGTATACTACTATGTCGCCTACACGGCACGTAGAGGATCCCATCACAGCGCGTTCTACTAGGTAACGCTAGGCGATTTGTTGAATTCTGACAGGTTTTTACGGTTACAAATGTCGGTCGCTGGCGACGCTATTTTTGCCGACCAACCTTCCTCCCACCGCTAAGGGTAGTGAACATCAACCCCCGTTTTAGAACACATTCACCCCTATTTTCAATTTGACCTCGCTCGTTTTTCGCTGTCGTCTACTCCGTCCTCGATTCCCGTGTTATTCTTATGGCGAACAGTTTTACCGCCGGTTCGTGTACGTCGGGCGCTGGCGACAGTCGACTACTCTGCTACGCCAAACTAGCCGTCCGCCTTTGTTAACGATATACCCTCATAGATGTACACACATATATATGAAGTAAAAATATATATATAATATATATATATAATATATATAATATATATATATAATATATATATATATTACTATATTCTTAACATAGACATACTACTACTTTGGACAACCAAACGTGGTACCGGTCGACGGTGATTCGATCGATCTTTTCACGGAATCAACTCCCTTACTTCGCCAAACCAGTCGTCCGTCTGTGTTAACGATATACCCGACGTATATGTACGTATACGTATCTAACATAGACATACTACTAGTTTGGAAAACCAAACTCGGTTCCGATCGACAGACATTCACTCAAGTCTGGTCTGTGGCAAACATTTGTCGGCACAAGGCATCCGCCTATGTTAAGGATGTGCACCAACATATATGTACGATATGTATCTTGATGTATTCTTAAAAAAGACATACTACTACTTCGGACAACTACACTCGGTAACGGATTCGTCAACCGGGACAGTCGTTGTGCGCGGTACAAGCGTTCCGTAATATACGACTCGATGTATTCTTAACAAAGACAGACTAGTACCGTGTACAACTAAGCTTCGTTTAACGCGGTCCCGTTGTCAGAGTGTAGACATATAATATGCGACTTGCTGTATTTTTAACGTAGACAGACTACTACTGTGTACGACTATGTCCGTGGTCAGAACGTACATACAGAATATACAACTAGATGTGTTCGAGAGGCTTGACCTGCGTTCCACTATATCGAGGATCCGAATATCGTGCTCTCTACTAGGCGAATTGTTAATATCTAGCCGGTATTACGGTGACGGTGTTGTGCGCTGGCGACGTTCATTTTGCCGACCGACCTTCCTCGCACCGTTAAGGGTGGTGAACATCAAACCCCTGTTTTAGAAAATATTTACCTCTATTTTCGATTCGACCTCGCTCGTTTTTCGCTGTCGTCTACTCCATCGTCGATTCCCGTGTTATTCTTACGGCCAACGGATTCGCCGTCGGTTTGTCTATGTGAGGCTCTGGCGACACTCCACCCTCTTACAGACTCGACGTCTCTCTCCTCTGCTACGGCAAACTAGCCGTCCGCCTTTGTTAACGATATACTCAATATATATATGTACGTATATATATAATATATATCTTACTATAGTTCTAACATAGACATACTACTACTACTACTACTTTGGACAACCAAACTCTGTACCGGTCGACAGTCATACAATCGTGTCTGGTCTGTGGCAAACATTTGTCGGTACAAGGCGTCGGTCTATATAAATATATATCTTACTATAGTCTTAACATACATACTACTAGTACTTTAAACAACCGGCCGGTCGAGCGTGATCCGACCGATCTTCTCACGGAGTAAACTCCTTTGCTACGGCAAACTAGCCGTAAGGATATACCCATCGTATATGTACATATATATAATATATATCTTACTATATTTCTAACATAGACGTACTACTACTTTGGACGACTAAACTCGGTACCGGTCGACGCCGTGCGATCAAAATCGGTCGGTACAAGTGATCCGCCTGTGTTGGGGTATGGGAACGTACATGTATAATTTGCAGTGTACTTTGGACGACTAAACTCGGACACAGTCGTGGTACCGATTACATACAACCGTTGTTGCTTAGATACGACCGTAATAAACAATAACATCCGTGGTGTATTTCGATTACCGAATACTGGATCGACGACTACGACATTATATAAACGGGGATGACGGTGGTACTGAGAACGTTTAACTTTAAACTGTTGTGAGAAGAACGACGTTTCTTAAACGAGTATGAATAACGCGAGTGCGACCACGAATACTGCCGGCGCGGTTAGTGAAACCGGTCTGTTGTTGAATTTGATTGTGAATAACGTTGTAAACGCTAGCAATGTAGAAGCGTTTATGCAAATCGCTACTATGGACAAAGACTGGTGTTCGTTCGACACGAGAAGGAAGCTTTACAGCGATTATAGAACATTAATGGAACAACGTCAGAAGAACTATCGATCGGAACGTTATGACCGTTATGGCTTGTCCAGATATCTATCGCAATTACGCGTAGCTTTCGACCTGGTCGTGCCTCTGATGCTTGAAAGAGGTTACGCCACAGCTGAAGACCTCGAAGGACTGATGCATTTGCCGGAGCTGTTCAATCGGACGAGGAAAACGATCGCTTCCAAGACGCTAGAAAACGCGCCTATACCACCCGTATCGAGTGCGGACGAAAGGGAAACATTTAGGTGTATCATGGAAGACGAGAGCGAGGAGTGGTTTTATTATCGTGGCCACAACGAACTCGAAATTTCACCACTGCGTTTACTGAATAAACACAAAATCGAAACGTTACGAGACTTTCCCGTACCGTGTTCGTTGGCTAAAGAAGCTCGTGTACTTTTCAACGAATACATTGCGAGCACGGTGAACGAACCCGAATCGACACTGCCCGGCGGACATCCAAGGAAAAACCATTTCAACAATTACGGGGGTCTAGCGCGGTTCTACGAACGTGCGTGTCATTATCTAGGCATTTTATTTAAAATTAAACGTGTCCGCTGCTGTAACGTGATGCACCTGTTTCAACGTATCATGTGGCTGTTCGGCACGTACGATCTTCTCAGTATCCCTGAGATGTGGTCCTTTGCAGATAGCACATCACAAATTTTCGGTGCATGCGTCTTCAAATGCGACGACGAAGACTATCGTCTAGAATTGTGTGCAGACAGCAACGTTTGGAATCCATACGAATACTACGAAGTAGTCTACGCGCCTCCGTTACAAGAGCGTATAAATCAACTTAAATTACCGCAAGTACCGCCGCCGCAATTGTCGTTTAAAAATGGTATTTATGTGAGAATCAAAAACAATGACGGCGAGAACGGTGACGAAAGGAAACTTTATATCACACCTAAACGAATAACGCAGGTACTATGGGTAAATACAACCGTTTGGTCGACAGACGGAGGAAGCTGCCCAGTGATTATGAAAAATCCATAAAACGACGTAAGAACTATTACGGGTCGGGTGAAAAATATGATGTGTGCAGATACCTATCGCAGCTACTAGTCACCGCTATACAGTCGCGTCTAACGTGTGCGCCGGAGATTAAAAGCATATGTATAGATAGAATACTGTATCCGGTGACGGCGACGACGACGGGAAGAGTATATAAACAGTGGTGACGGCGGTATTGAGATCATTCAGTGTTAAACTGTTGTGAGAGAAACACGCATAGTAAAGAAGATCAACAAGTGTAAATAACGAGTGTGCGAATATGTATACTACCACCAATACGTACTTGAAGTTTTTAGACGAACTTGCAAAGGTTACCGTTTTGCCAAGAAGAACGAGTGACACGACATCGACTGTGAATACTACCGGCGCGGCTAGTGGAGATACAGCTACCAACAAGTACTTGAAGTTTTTAGACGAACTCGCGAAGGTTACCGTTTTGCCAAGAAGCACGAGTGACACGACATCGACTGTGAATACTATCGGCGCGGATAGCGAACATAATACCAGTTTGGTGTTGAATTTAGTGGTAAACAACGTTGTAAACGCTAGCAATGTTGAAGCGTTTATGCAGCTCGCCACTATGGGCGAAAAGTGTTGTTCGTTCGATACGAGAAGGAAGCTGCACAGTGAGTATGAAAAACTAATGAAGCTACGGAAGAACTATAGTGGAAAATACGATGTGTGCAGATACCTATCGCAGTTACGCGTAGCTTTCGACCTGGTCGTGCCTCTGATGCTTGAAAAAGGTTACGCTACAGCTGAAGATCTGGAAGGTCTGATGCATTTGCCGGAGCTGTTCAATCGGACGAGGAAAACTATCGCTTCCAAGACACTAGAAAACGCACCTATACTACCCGTATTGAGTACGGACGAAAGTGAAACGTTTAGGTGTATCATGGAAGACGAGAGCAGGGAGTGGTTTTATTATCGTGGCCACAACGAGCTCGAACTTTCAGTACTCTGTGTGGATGAAGAAAAAGGTGGCATATTACGAAAGTGTCCCGTGCCGTATTCGTTGACTAAAAAAGCTCGTGAAATTTTCAACGACTACATTGCGGACATGATGAACAGACCTGAATGGACGTTCCCCGGCATGCATCCGAGGAAAAACCATTTCAGTAATTCGGCGCGCCTAAAGTGGTACTACAAATTATCGAATCGTTATCAAACGTTTTTATTTAAAATCAAAAGTATCCGCTGTAACGATCCGATTAACGTGTTTCAACGAATCTGGTGGCTGTTCCTCACGTACGATCTACATGGTCCACAGGATATTTACGGCATTAGAGCTCTTGTAAGAACACTTGCCGGTGCAGACGCTATGACAATCGACTACGACCGTTGTTGTGTAGAACTGTGTGCGGAGAGTGACGAGTGGGATCCAAAGGAGTACTACGAAATAGTCTGCGCGCCGTCGTTTCAAGATCGTATGAACGAACTCACGTTTCCGCTCATACCGCTGTCGGACCTATCGTTTGGAGGCGGCTTGTCTTTGAGAGTCAGAAACAATGACGGTTACAATAGGAAAATCTATGTCAATCCTAAAAGAGTATTGCGGCTTACACTGACTGGGGGAAGACGATAGCGAACTGGTACAAGAACAAACTGCTTATATATATGAGTGTGCTTAATTATGATAAACCTAGTCTTGGGCCGCCGATGTCGCTTGAGACAATCACTATATAGTGATAGACGTCGGATCAAAAACAGTGACTCCTACAATGTTTGACCGACCGGTCGTTAAGGATTTAGAGTTTGACAGTCTGCCGCCGCCGCCAAATTCGTCGCCGCCGCGCGTCTTTGGAAGTCTACACTGCTACGATGAGGACCACGAGTACGCGTTTGAAAAGCAAATCTACACGGAAGAGAAACTGAATGCGGAACAGAAACAAATCTATCGCTACATGTTCGACAACCCTACGGCCATGGTGTTAATACAGGCCGGCCCCGGTACGGGCAAGACGTTCACGATGCTGACGCTGGCGCACGCTTGGGAGGGGCCGGTACACGTTATCATATACAAGCACGACCTGCTGCACACTTTTCGAAACTGTGCCGTACAATTCACGGTGGCACGATTCTGCATGATCGTGTGGAACCTCTCTTTTCTCAGCTACGTCGGTTTGGAACGCCAGTTGAGCGGCCGCATGAGTACGAGCCAGTTCATCAACGTCACCGTGGGTCTGTTGAGATACGCCAAACTGCCGAAGCCTTTCAACGGATCCATAGTGATACTGGACGAGTACACGGTGATACCCAAGCCGCTCCTCTTTGCAGTGTTGATGTTGTTGAAATACCACAAGATAGGCACCGTGTTGTCTGGCGACAAGAACCAGCTGCAGAATATACACAACTCTATGCACGCAGGCCAGTGTTCGTCGTACGACATTGCCTCCGCCTTCATCGACCGTGCGTTCACGTTGAACAAGAACGAACGGTGCGGTGACGCCGACTACAACCGTCTGGTAGACTACGTGTCGCGGTTCTCGTCCGACAAACACTTGGAAAAGTTCGGGTACGCGCTGGCCGCTGCGCTGTTTCACCGTAAGTTTATGAGCGAATCGACCATCACAGACACGCATCTGGCCAGCCACCACAGAGACCTCACCAACACCATTTACATGATGACCATCAACACGGCCGCCCCGGCGTCGTTTTACTTAATCAACGCGTCCGGTGTGCGAAACCTGTCGCGCGTACAAGGCGTACGCCAACCGAACGGACTCTACCTGCCCACCGTCACGCTGGAGTACATGAAGAACGGTGCTCCGGACAAGTATCTGCCGTACGTGCCGTTGATAATTGGCTGCCGCTATTTTGTGTACTACTACTCCGAGTACTCGCAGGCCACACTGGTGAGTGTGGATGAGGCGAACGAGACGGTGACGATGCGAGACGACAACGGCAAGCTCGTGATCGTACGCAAAGGGAACTGCAACAAGGTCATGTTTGAGAAACACTGCCGGTTCCTGTTGAACGGCGGAAACGAGGACGGCAGCGATAAGTCGGGTCAGTTGTACAACTATCCGATTTACATGGCTAACGTCATGTCGATCCACATGTGCCAGGGTCGCACCGTACGCAACAACGTGGACATGATTCTGAACAACAGCACGTACCAAGGTTTCTACGTGAGCATGTCTCGCGTCACGAGTCCGCAGCAGATCACTCGAGTCATCGTGCCGGACATACCTTCTCACCTGGTCTCTACGGTGATCAACTTTCCGCAACTCTGCTCGCGGCCGGACGGTATGCTGACGGCCGACGAATTGGACTCGTGTCTGGGCCGCAACTATATGCACTACCCGATGCGAGACGCCGAACTCACGGCGCAAACGATGCATTGGCTCGGCAGATTCTTCGCGTCGCGAGACGTGGACGAACGTCGTGCGATCAGAGATCAGCTATGTCAGGCTTTGTGTAGAGTCAACCCGGAGGTGTTAAAATGCGAGTCCATCATACAGCAGCAGCAGCAGCAACAGCAACGCGACGATCTAACTTGTGCGGAAAACAACACCACCTTGACTCTGATACTGCGCTACAAGTACGTGATGTTGGCGTTGTCGCTGGTGGACGAGCGAGATTCGTACGTGTGGTTACACGAGTTCATGAAGTTGGATCCTCTGGTGACGCTGGTGTTGGTGGCAGACCCACAGAGACGAGTCAGCGCTGCCGACAACGGTTCTTCAGACGCACGGTTCAACCTGATGCGGCGCATTTGCGGTGTCGCCGACAACGGGTACGAGCCAAACGAGGACACGTTGCACTACATCACACGCCACGCTAGATGGAAGTCGAAGAAGCCTAACGACGACGACGATCAACAGTGGTGCATCGACGAGAACGAAACGATGGGCACCGTGCTGGAGACGACCAAGTTCCGGTGCGCTGTGTACAAGGAACTGACCGCAGAGCGTCCGCTCACGATCGACTGGCTGATGGATCAACTGCGGCTGTTGGTCGGCGACTTGCCACGCCGTGTCAGCAGTGTGTCGAAACGACGGCGGCCAAAGCGGCTAAACACAAACTGACGATGTTCACCACCACATTGGACCAGCTGATGGCTCAGAGTACGGGAGACGACAACGCCACCGACTCCGAGTGTACACCGTTCAAGTTGAAGCGATTCACACGTAACAGAAGAGGAACGTGACAATCGAGCGCCCACAAACCGATGTATGCAGAATGTATAAATGTCAAAAAAACTCGTACTGTATAATAAACGATCTATGTTTTGTTTAAAATTACTGTATTTTATTCACACATAACTCTATTCCTTTATACTACTACTACTACTAGTTGGGAAAACCAACACTTGCAGTTACCTCAAGTGCCAGTTGGTGTCCAGACGACTAGTATCCGTACACATTATGTTGAACAAAATATGAATGTCCTTGTCCAGAAGACTCTACTATGCGTAGACGAAAGAATAGACGCTTATAGTGGGAAATATTGCGTGGTACACAATACAAGAGGTCGATGTTAAAACAACTATAGTGACAATCATCTTGTAGGAAGTAGTAGGTGGTGGGGATACAAACGATATAAAAGCAGGAAGTCGACCGTTCGATATAAACGCAGTTCTACTGTTCGCCGAGACGATTACTCTTTCTAGTGTGGACGATTACTCTGTGTAGTGTTGTGTAGTAACAAAAACAAAATGCTACTTTGCAACATCCTTTCAAAAAGTGGCTCCCTAGAAGATCCGTACGTATTAATTTTAGACGAGGATGAAGACGATAACGACGTGGAATTATATTGGGAAGGGGCCGACGAAGACGAATGGATCATGTGGATAGAAGAGGCCGACGATGACGAATGGATTATGTGGATGGAAAAGGTCGACGAAGACGAATATAACGCGTGGATAGAACAACAAAGAGTGGAAAGTTTACCACGACTACGACAAGAAAAAGAAGAAGAAAACTTGTATTGGACAGTTTTATCTAACTGTACAGCAATAGTTTTGCCGTTTATAGTTTTCGAAACGGTTAACTTTGCATTTGGACCGTAAATTCAGTGCAGTATAGACGATTACTGTTTTTTTATATTATAGTAATACACTGATATTACTCTGTGTATTATATTCAGTTTCCATAATACGTTTTCCCGGATCCGACGAGTCGGCTCGATCACAGTTCACGATTGGCAAACATGAAGACTGCCGTGCTGTGGTTGTGCGCGGTCTACTGTTGTATACTCAACGTAGAAGCAGCAGCTTCGTGTCCGGACGGTTGCATTTGTGAGGCGTACGAGAACTCTTTATTCTGTCATACGTTTATCGATACAATACCTCTGGTGACCGCTACCAACATGTCGAGCACATACTTGTACGTGACGTACAACAAACGTCTGACGAGAGTGGACAAGAATCGTCTAATCAGTTCGAACTTGACGTAAGTGAACTTGGACAACAACCAAATTAGCCATATAGTCAACGGTGCGTTCATACATATTCGTAACACGAGCGTACTGTCCATCAGCAACAACAGACTGACCACCATCACGAGTAAGGTGTTTGCGCCGCTGGTGAAATTGACGTTTCTAGACTTGTCTCACAATCCGATCCACAGCATAGCTGACGACGCGTTTGAGGACCTCAAGACACTGTCGCTGTTGGACGTGTCCGACACTCTGTTGACGTCTCTGCGTTTTGTTGTCTCTATCGTTGCTGCTAATCAAGACACCGCATACCTATTGAGAGTGAACGCTAGCAACAACCAGCATCTGAAACGACTAGACGAAGACACCGTCGTGATGAGCATGCGAATGGCCGAACTGATATTGCTGAACAATACGAATCTGGTCTGTCGCTGCAAAGCGACCAACGTCCACCACTTGTGTCGTATGACAAAGTTCAATTACCGCTACAAGTGGCCCGTGTTTGTGCGCACCTGCTACAAGCCCGAACTGTTGCGTACGATGAACTGGACCGGATACCACGAATCCCTGACACGACAGTGGTACGAGTACGATGACGACGACGAGTTGGACCACGCCACCATTGTCCCGATGCGCAGCGACGAAGTGAAAGCGCAGCAGGCGTTAATAGTCTCGTACCTTGTCAATCTGTACGAATCGAACGCTCTCTTGATCAACCTCTTGGTCGTTATACTGGCAGACGTCGTAGTATGCGTGCTGGCACATAGATGTGGCTGTTGTTGCTGGAACAAACGACGTACATCCGACCCAGAAACTGACGACAATGGACGGGACGTTGACGACAGGCGTACTGTCGGCAACGTTGTGGCCAGATCCACCTACATTAGAATTCCGTCCGTTTCCATTTACCAGTTTATGGAAGCTGGAGAAGGTGGCGCGGCGTGTTATCCGGAGCCCAGGTCGCCTGAAGAGCATCAACAGCAGCATCTGCATTACGCCACACCGGCGTTCCCGAGACCCGTGGTGGCGCTCACGGACAAGCACGAGTACGAGAATTGCAAACGGTTGAGTCCGCCACTACTGCCTCCGGCGCCTAGCCAACCTGATCTGCCGATTATCAACAAAAAGTTGGAACCGATACCTAACAAACACGACTGCCGATTATCAACGAAGAGTTGGAACCGATATACGAAAAGATGGACGACATCAGTTGATGTACAATAAGCAGGCCGGGGATAGTGTATTTTGTCAGCATACACAGAACAAACCGTTGCTCGGGTATAGTGTCTTTAGAAGCACACCTTTATTCAGCAACAAGTATTGTATTGTTATTATTATTATTATTATTATATATAATAAAATGATCTCTTTATATGTGATATCGAATAAACGCTATATTTTTATACAGAATCGAATCTTGTAGTAGACAGATTTTGTTTTGTACCAAACCTATACCTCTGTCAAAAAGTATCTCAATGAAGACGATTATAAAGTCTGTAGGAACGGATCTTGGTACGGTACATCGTACATGGACGTGGTGAGCTTCTGTTCGAAGCCGACAATGGACAAGTCGTTTTTGGAATAGTAAACGCGCAGAAACATGACCCCCATCGGTACACACTTTGCGCCGATCACGTAGATGGGCTCCGACCTGTACTTGGGTGTACGACGAGCGATGTCCGAGAGACGGTCCAGCACGGCGCAGTGTACAAACTGGTAACGTCGACGATCGAACGTGCATACATAGTAATGCTGTTCGTCGTGTGCGTAGACCAAGCAGACGGTACGTCGATCGGCCATGTCCAAATTAAAGTGGACGCGTTGAAACTCTTTCAACGACACGCTACCGGCCAGACGGGTGATTGTGTTGGTAAGAAAATCGTAGCACGTGGTCATGCTGAAGCGGTACACCTGCGGTGGGTCGGCACACGAGGCCCGTTTATGGCGCACCAGCACGCCGACCACGGGATCAAACAGGTCGCTACGACTGTGATACGACCGCTCTAACGAGTCCCACGTACATTCGGTTGGCAGTTGCCGTACGTTGTCGCCACCGATCCGCGGTATGTATACGGCTCGTTTATCGAACGGTAGATGTACCAGTATATTGTGGTCGACACGAAGTACGTCCACTACGAATATCGCCATCCACCTTGTTGTGTACACCGTACCGCCACGAGCGTAAACGTTGGTCTCGGTCCAGCGGCAACACTATCGCTTCAAACGTGGCGTTCACTGTAAATCGTACGTCGGACAGAAAGCCTTGCAGCAGGTCCCCGTAACAATTGTAGCATCGGGTCTCTTGTTCGTTGCTGTTGATTACCACGCGATATCCTTGGTACAGCGGTTGCACTATGTAGTTCGACTCCAGATCGACGGGTCGTCGATCCATCTGACGACACGGCGGTCTCGTGATGTATCTGAACGACTTTGGGTTCAAGTTTCCGCCATAATAGAGGCTGGCGTCACTACGAGTGTCGTTGTCTGTGACGCCCAACGTATGATAGTACTGGAGAAACTTTTGCGTGATGTTTCTCATGTCCGCGGATTCAAACTCGTTGCGATTGCAGTGCATATCGTCGGGCAACAAGAAGTGCTGTACGTTGTGCACAAACTGGGTTTAGTAGGCGGTGCGCAAGTTGTGCATCGCCACTCGTTCTCCCAATGTGAGCCGTTCAAACACGTTGTTGTCTCGTACGATATGCATTAGACCTATTATAGTAAAATTACCACAAGCGTCACGTAGGTCGTATATATAGGGGTCGCCGTGCTGCACAGGTCTCAGTTGTCTGGTGACAGTCACACGTGTTAGATTCAATGTCGGTGTGACGGCCGTTTTGTAAACTCTGTCTGGAGTCGGTGCACTGTTGCTGTCGCTGTCGGACCCTAGAAGACCGACTGCGTTCTCATCATCTTCCGAGGTCGGTAGTTTTAACGTTGTAATCTTACGTGATTCGCTCACATTCTCCAGCAGGTAGAGTAGCGCGGCGCAGTGCACCGGGTGTATGGTGCGCACTATTTCCCATACACGGGTGCGCGACGGTTCGTAGTTGTCAAACACTTTTAACAGATCCGATACCAATAGCGTAGACATGGTGTTCTTTGAATCCTATTTATTGTGTTCGTATAACATGCAGATCGGCAAACGTTTAATGATCGACTGCAAGTGCTACGAAGACTACAGGGACGAACAGCAGTTTATCGAACGCATTATAAACGAACGCAGGTCTTATTTGGTGTGCATCACGTACGAGTCGCAGACTCGCAAACGTATCGGCCATAAGTCGGTACCCATAATGTTGGGCAGCTACATCGACTACCGCATTCGCGGCAAGGAGGCGGTGGAAAAGAGTCGAGCCCAGTGGGGCGCGGTCATACTGAAGGGTATGCTGAAGATTTATACCTCGTTTTCCACCTTTGACGCCCTGTCGATGCACGTTCGCGAGACGAACGAATGCAAGAGCATCGAATGGTTTACCTATACTATTATTAAAATTTGTTTGGTATTGACGTTTGTACTGAAAGGGAAACAATGTTGCCAAACTCTGACCACGTGACTTCTACAAGTTGATAAACACAAAACAATGATTCACATACAAACAACTTACAACACATTCACGCTCAAGGTCATTTAATACAGATTTTCAAGACAAAACAGTTTACTTTTAAAACATGATATGATACCTCTTAATGTACTTTTAATTACAGTAAGGCATCCAGAAATGCTTTTGTAGTGAAGTCGCGTAGCTTATATCGTAGTGAATACGATTATTTAATGTATGGTTGCAATAACATGTACGTATTATACTGTGTATTGCCTTAATCATAGTGCACATTAATCTGTTCACATCGCGTAAAAAATCTTTTATTTTGTGAAATGACGTGAACCGTGTTACGCAAATTCTAGTTAAGTCCAACTATGGTAATATGAGATCTTACTTAATATTTTGGTATGGATTTAATATCATAATAATTTACTCGAAAAACGTGATAAATAATTACTCTATTATTATATCATGAACTTAATAAATACAGATAATTTGGTATTAAGCAAGCATAAATATTTTCGAATTCTTCATAAATGAAACTGCCTATAAATAGTGAAATATTAATTTATAATTGATAGAAATTTGTAATATTGGACTATAACATTTCGTTTGTTAATTTTTGTTTAGTTAAAGATAAAATTAAATATTTTTGTATTGCAATTTTATATTTAACATTACTTCTAACATTAAACAAAATAAAAACTTACGTTTATAATGGGTGAACTCCGCTTAATGTAGAATCACTATCTTCAGATTCAACTGATTCACTGTCACTCGAACAATTTACAGAAGTGATCAAATTTTCTACCTGCTGTTCCACTATACCTTCATTTTTCCAAGCGTCTTCAATAATTGACTTGGTGTGTTCGACTACCTTCTTCCAGTCTTCTCCAGTAATCATTTGCATGGCTTCATTTGTTAATTTTTCTACTTCAGTCATCGTGAATTTTGTATTATTTATGGCAACGTATTTTTTAACCCTGGCCCATATTAGTTCTATGGCGTTAAAGTGACAATGATATGGAGGCAACCGGATGACTTCATGACCGTAACTTTCAGCCAACTCGTCAACAATATACACAGGAAACTGTGGTTTATTAAATAGTACTAATTCCATCAACTCAGCCTTTTTCATATCCTGTGTCAATGGAATGTTTCGGCGTTTTAACCATTCAACCATCTCTTCTTTTTTTGAAGCCATTGTTGGAGCCTTGTCTTTAATCACTGAATGATATGGGGCGTTGTCCATCACGATCACTGAATTGGGAGGAATATTCTTTAACAGGAATTCTTCAAACCATGTTTTAAATTTGTTGTGATTCATTTCTTCGTGATAGTCAGAAGTCTTTTTCGATTTAAATACATAGAGGCAATTGGGAATAAACCCCTGAGAATTTCCGGCGTGGATAATTATAAGTCTTCCACCTTTTCCAATTCGCACTGGCATAGTTCCCGCCGTAGAATCATCCGACCAACACTTTTTTAAAGAATGTTCTGCGTTCACCCATGTTTCGTCAACCCACACGACGTTATTAAAATTTTGATTTATTACACCCCTAAGAAATCTACAGCGAGAAGCTACTACGTGTTGTTGCTCCATTAATACTTTTCTACCCGAAACGGTAGTAAATTTAAATCCCAAATTTTTAATTACGGACCGTAAAGACGAGTGGCTACCAGTGAAAAACTCTGCATCATGAAGAGTAACGAGTAGCTTTTTTATTGTAGGATACTCTTTACGACTGTAATACTCATATACGTGGCGACGGATCCCATCTTCTGCAAAAGCATCCAGATTAGTAACACGTTTTTCTATCCGTCTTTTTTTACCTGGTGTTTCCAGTTTAGAAGGGCCAGCTTCCTCGCTTTGTTTACACTTCTCCTTACCTATCGTTACGACCGTATTTTTACTTATAGAGAGTGCAGTTGCTGTTCTATCAACAACTTGACCAACTGAAATCAGAGGCCCACCATGTTCCTTCTCTTTCTCGAAATAATCTCGTAGAGAACAAACGAATTCTCTGGACTGCCCTCTAATTGGTACTCCGCGACCGGAAATACGTGTTTTCTCTTTTACCGGGTGTATTCGCGGTCGACCACGCTTTTTCCCAGTTTCCTCACTTTCAGACATACCTTCTGTTTGAAAGTAAACGCGTATAGGTTAAAGCTGTTACGTATTTTAAAGAATTCAAAATTTAAGAATGTAGATATTTATACAAATTGTTTTAAAATAAAAATCGCACGCACAAAGTTCCGTAAAATGAACAAAATAAAGTAAATTTATACTTAGGTAAACATGTAATTTAAACATGCTTATGCTTATTTAGTTAATAATAGATTCACACGTTTTCACTACACTTAGTTAATTAGTCAGAAATTAGTTAAGTAATTAGAAATTAATTAGCAATAAACTTGTATCTGCAACACAACTATTTAAGTATTAAACTAACGTACACCCACGAATAATCAAACAAGTGTAACCGAGAACACAGCACTCTTAACAAACAGACTAACAGTTCACTCTGTGGCGCGACATTCCACACTGGTTTGAATAACAGCACGTGTGGGACATTATTGGCAACAGTGTGCGTTGCTACGGTTACTGTTTACAGTTTTGAGTACGGCGATTGGTTGAGAGGCACGTAGCAGTCAGTTGTTTAATCAACAGTTCCATCTGTCAATACCAAACAAATTTTAATAATAGTATACGTGGACGGCGAAGGCATAGCGTTGCGCTACAGCAACAAGATGGTGGAGTGGACGTACAAGCACGAGTCGCACAACCACGTGCAGTCCAAAGAGTGGATAACGCTCATCAACCGGGCCAACCCGTTTGTAAAGAACCGTCAGATCCAGTCGTCCGAGTACATCGAGATGTTTAACAGAATCCTAGAGTATCCGTACGACATGAACGACCTGAAAAACCGGCAGTTCCTGAACGGCGTGACAATCGTCAACAAGTACATTGACTATGATCTGACCAAGCGGAAGCGCAAAAGGGGCGCAGGCTGTATGAAAATGTCGACTGCGTTCGAGTCGGGCAACTTGTATACGGTGTTGAGTAAGAAAAACACGTACGAGACTGAAGAGTGGTGTAAAAGCTATCCACAAAACTATGACAATACGCTGCACGACGGGCGCAGCAACAAGACGGCTCATTTTCTGCAAAACGTGACCAGAGCGTCTAACGAAGCGTTCCGCAATAGCAAGGCGTTAGTTTTTCCCACGGATGCATTCCACTTTTTCTGCATTCTGAACACCAAGGACTTGAAGTCTGCCGATGAACAGAACGTGCTGGCCGACTTTGTCATCATGACAGAGGAGAGCGATCCGATGGACGCGTACAAGTATCTGTGCAGCGTGTCTACGGGCAGGGGTAACCATATGATTCTTAACGGTTTCATAACCGACTGCCGGAGCGAGTGGACTTTTGAAGACCTTCTGGCCATGAAGCGGCAACTTCCACACGTCACCACCAAATACTATCGCCCGTACATTGTGTTCAGCACCAAGGCGTCGATACCGATAAAGTACTCGGATCGGTACGACACGTATTTTTCACCGGCCGAGACGATAGAATACAATGTGCGTTATCCCGAGACGTCCATGCTGTCGCTGACTGCGAAAGCGTTAAACGCCGACGGACTGCGAAAAACTCCGCCGGTCAAGTCCACTGTGGCCATCAACAACGTCAAAGGAAGCATAGCCATGGTGGCGTCCGATTTCCACAAAGCACTGATGAAAGCGTCGTTGGGTACCACCTGTTACATGGAGATTGACGACGCCAAGCGCAAAGCTATAACAGACAGCGCCATAATGTCGTATAACAACGACACGACCCACTTTGAGGCGTGCCGCAAGGAGATGGTCGCCACTTTCAAGTTTGGCGACATGAAACCGATGGCCGACACCAATGTGTCCAAGGCGATGCAGTCGCTGTTGCGACTGTACAATATGAATGATCTCCTGCACGAGTATCGTGTGAGTACCAGCAAGCCGTACGAAAGAGAACGAAACATTGACAGCGCACCTTTGGTGCATGACTGCTTGCTCACAGTGTTTGGCGCCGATAATTACGAGAGTCCCGAAGTATGGAACTTGCGATTGTGGGCAGTGTTTGGCAACAAGCACGGCGCGTGTGTAGAGGACGGGGTGGTGATGGATCGCAAAACTGTCGAGGGGATACCGCCCATATGCTACAACGCGTGCATAACGGTAGACTTTACGTTCAAGACGACCAAACAGCCAGAAAGCGCCGTATTTGTGCCGGTACGCGAAAATATCGGTCGCATCAGTGAGGAAACGTTGATAGGATGCCTGATCACGGAGGCGGAAGTGTACGTCAAGAACATTCGGCACTGCAACATTGTTTTGGCTAAGATTGGCAACCACTATTATTACCTGCTTCACTTTCTGCCCAAGAAGAACAACACGTACACTGATCTGCGAGTGCGCTACATTCGTAACTCCAAAGTGATTACGGTGGTGATCACTGGTGTGCACTGCACCCGGGTGGGTGTCGGCACCAAAGTGGCGAATTCGTTTGGCCAGAAGAACATTTGCGGCATGCTGGACGACCTGTCCGACTGTTGGGGCGTCACCAGGGACGGCCGCAAGGTGCACGCTCAGATCATGTACAGCGACGTGTCCATCATCGGGCGCATAGCGTCGGGCCAGCTGTACTGTATGCTCACCTCGCCGGACGTGGCGTTCGGCCCGAACAAGGAGATCATCGCGCCCATAGACTTGGTCATCCACTCGCTGCACCCGTACACCAACATCAAAGTGTTTGACGTGAAGGTGGACACGCTCACCAACATCAACGGGTTCGACGCGCAAGCGTTGGGCGCGGTCAGTCTGGCGTTGCGGCAGGAAAAAGTGCTGGACAAGGCGCTGCAAGTCATCAGTTTGCACGGCTACGAAGTGAAAATACTGACGTCCGAACAAGAGACTGAGCTTCGAAAACGAGACGACTACGAGAGCCGAGCGGCTGAGGAGGAGACGGCGGCGGCGGTGCCCGAGCTAGTCGACTTTATGATGCGCGCTATAGACGCGTCAAAATCTTTCAAAACCATAGAGTGAGTATAGACAAATGTATGAGTGTGTGTGAGTCGTTTCGTCGGGCAGGCTAGCCGACAGACGCGTTTTAAATCTTGCAGTCGGCTAGGCTAGCCGACAACGTATAGTGTCGATACAATCGTTTAGCGGTTGGAGTAGACGATATGACGGCTAACCTAACCGACAGGTTCGATGTAATTATAGCTAGCCACCTTGTCGAAAAAAATACTTAGGCTAGGCGTTGCCTCAGACAGTATAATAGTTGTAGACTCTGCATCAGTGACAGCTGCTTGTTGTTGCTGTCGGCGTTTAGACCGATTAGCGGTCTGTACATTATCATGTAGTTACTGTAGTATATCCACACTAACACCAGCATTGTGACTGCAGCCATGATGGAGACGACACAGGAGAGTGTGACGGACTATATCCAAGCCGCGCTAAGCGAGCTCGCCGTTCTGGGCATAGTGAAGAAAGTGGACAGGACACGGCGCACAGTGACTCTGGACGTACCGCGACTATATAGAATCGGCTACAGCATCGTGTTCGAGTCTACACGTCCCGTGTTTGTGCGAAACGAACACACTGTCTACTTGTGGGATAGCATCGTGTACTTCGACGATACTATTCCTATGGAATCAATGTATTCTTATTGTATGATGAAAATAAAATGCGAAGGACTGAGTCCGTGACAAAAGATTAAATGTATGTATATTATTCTCTCCTCACGGTATTCTGTCTATATTTACTATACTTTATTTTTAAAGGCAACCACAGTTACCACCAGTATGGCTATGTATAATATAATCAGTACGCATTTCACTATGTTGGACACGGACTTTTGAAATACAATTACCAGCAGAGAGATTGCCGATATACTCAGAACGATGGTCGGGTACAGTATCTCAGAGTTGTTTATCGACTTTATGAGATGTGAAAACTTGGAATCTTTGACTGCACTCGTATCAGAGACTGCAGCACCGCTACCGCCTCTCTCTTCGTCCGACAATACAGCGTCGAAGTTTAACGCTTCGTCGTACGTCTGTTGCGGCGATTTGTAGTTTAATCTAGGCACTTCGGTATGTACGGGACCCGATTGACGTTTTGTTGGCGTATTCTGCTGCTGCTGTGGTGGCTGCGACTGTCTATTAGTCCTACTCATTACGGACCGTTGCGGTGCTTGTTGTTGTTCCGCGTCTTCGTCTTCGAACATCATGTTGTCTTTGAGTTTTTTCGGATCGCTAAACGCCGAATTGGGAGAAGCTACTATGATATTATTTGGAGCAGATACCTCTGTCATAGTGTTTAAGATAGCTATGCTACTCACGCTACTATTATGTTGTATACTACTTTAATACGTTCGCTAAGCCGGCCGCCATGATGAACGAATCATTGACACTGACAATCGTACTGATTCTAGTCACCCTGGTGTTGATCGTGGCGTCCGTTTTTATGGCGGAGAAACGGATGAAAATATCGAGAACAGTCTATACCGAAGTTTAACGTGCGAGTGCAATACAATCCGTACCCTTCCACGGTGGACCTGGGCAACAGGTACGACTGCAACGCCAAGAGTCTGCACAAATGTCTGACGGACGATGTTACCACGTTGATGGGCTGCAAAGAGTTGACCGTACGCTGCCACCGTTTTAACGAGGATACTAATTTCCACGACAACGGTGTCGTGTCTGTCATTCCAAATAACGTGGCGCCCAACTAAGGGTACGCGCTGTCGATTGGAACAATAGCGGACAATTGCAACCCGTTCCACGGCGACTTGGTATTGATATCCAACACGGTCGATTCCGAAGACTACATACTGGGTTGTCGGTGTAAGAATCCCGGCTACATCGGCAACGAGAACGTGTTAGACTCGTGCAACACCGTGCACATATGCGGCGGTAAAATAGACAACATCGACCAGCCGCTGGAGAAGATCAACTGCGTGTGTGACGTGACAGAGACGTCCGTACGCTACAGCGACGGCCTGCCCGTGTGTAAACCGATCACCGTACTCGAGGCGAACGAGAAATTCGACGACTGGTCGCACATCGTACCCTGGAGTTCGAGCCGGTTGATCGACAAGCGAGTGTACAACGCCACGGTGCGCGACAACCTAAAGACCAATCGCCTGTTGGATCCGTGCGCCAACTCGTTGACAGACGCCACCCAGCCGATGCCGGGCGCGTACTACAACGAAATGCTAAAGACATGCTCTTACACGGACTACGGTTTGCCGGTACGTACCGGCGCGCTCGAACAGAACAAGGACACCGTCACGTCGAAGACTATAGACGGAGCGTTGCCGAGTGGTCGCCACAAGTATCTGCGTATGATCGACAACGTCGGCGGCAAACGTAAGGTTGTCAAGGTACGGACTACGGTGAATCTGAACCTCGACACCGGTGGGCCGAGCGATCAAGAGACGGAAGCTAACATAACGTTGCCGGCACCGTTGGGCATCGGCCAACGAGCCCAGTTCTCGCTGAGCACGGCCGATCAGATGCTGGGCGGTCGGTGTACGGGCGTGTGGCCCTACTACGACTGTGTGATGACCGAATACTTTTCTCGCAACGTGTTCGGTGTGCCGACATCCGGGTACCGCGCGCCGCCCGGCGCGTTTCTGTGGGCCACCGAGTACTGGGACAACGCCGAGCGCATGATGTCTTCAGGGCTGGTCGGACAATACACCGGCCTCGTGTTGGACAACAAATATTGGACGCCATCGGCGACACAACGCTCTACTACGGTATAAAGTTATGCCACAAAGACGAGGTAGAGTGCTACAACGGTATGCTTTCGTTCAACAACAAGGAGGATTACACGCGTCATCGCAACATCTTGACGTGAACCGCAAGGAGTAAACATGGGTTTAAATTATTATACAGTGGTAGTATATAATACACACCACAACTCGTACTACAGTCGATACAGTTTTTTGAGGTAACTAGCTCCTGATACTCCTTCCTCGTTTTTTACGATAACTACCCATCGACTGTAAGTCAAAAATCTTAAGCATCCAAGTCCTGCGCCGACCAGTTGAATTTCTTCAACACATCGCACAGATGTTGGAACGTCGCCTCTTCCAGGTTCAGCTCGTACTTTCCGATAGCTTTGAGATCATACTTGGTCAGATCGTAATTCGATCCTTTCTCTATAGTCGTATTCGGAAGTTTAGTCATTCTCATTTTAATGAAGTTGTTGTAGATCGTCTCGTGCATGGACGGGTCGGTCGGCCTGTTCGGATCGATCGGACGGTTTAGAATCTCAGCGATCAACGCGTAGTGTTGCGTGGACGTGGTAAACATCGGCTCGGCCAGATCGAAGCGAACGCCGTACGGCGCCAACGACTTGGAGATGAACATAAAGTCGGGCGTGTGACAGCCCGAATTGTCGTTGCACGTGTAGAAGCCGGTGTCCGCGATGGGCCACATGTATATGTCGGCGCCGAACACGCTTCTACCCACATTAGACCAGATTTTTGACAACACATTGGAGTCGCCTGCGATTACGTAGTGCGTGACTTTGTATTTGGCTATATACTGTTTGATATAATTCATGGCGCCGATAAAGGACTTTACCTGATCCATGGACGTCTCGTACCAGTACGTGTAGTTGGCGATCAGCGCATTCTTGTCGTCGAAAACGAACGGCATCAGTGTCAGCTTGGACAGGCTGGTTTTTGTCCCATTCACCTCTTTCAAGATGCAGGTCTTCGGAAATCTATCTTCGATATATTTTTATTTAGCCCACCACAATATCCTGTGCCCGTTTTTCTGACCCATATACTTGTTCAACATTATGGCGTCGCCGTCACCGGACATGGCACAGTAGTAGGAGCCGGCATACACCTCGCTGCCCTCCAGATAGAGAGCGTTGTCTGCAGACATGAACGGCGCTTTGGACAGTGCCTGTTTTCTGTTGCCGAACAGCAGTTCGTTCGGTCCGTTGCCGTATTGCTTGTTACGAGACGCCAACTGGTTGAACGTGTACACGTCCACTTTCTTGCCTTCCAGCGCGTTAGCTATGCCCACCATAGAGTCGAGACCGTGCGTCCGTTCTGTAGAATAGTGCGCCAGTCTGATCGCCACGTCGGACGCTGCCGAACCTGCAGGTCCCACCGGGCCCGGAGGACCTATAGGTCCCACCGGAACCACTGGACCCGAAGGACTTGTAGGTCCCACCGGGCCCGGAGGACCTACAGGTCCCACCGGACCCGAAGGACCTGCAAGCCCCACTGGACCTACAGAGCCGGTCGCCTTGCGTTCTTTTTGAATAAACAGTAGTAGAATCAATAAGAGCACCAGCAGGACGACTAGAATCGTTATAGCCGCAAGACATCCGTCTGTTGAAGTCATCGGTTGACCATTACTTACGGCCGTGTTTGTTTGATGTCTATATTATAGACTCGTACCGAATAGGTGTAATGTGTCGGCAATTTACCGCGAATTCGCTCCTGGCCGACACTGGTATCGGGACTATATGTCGTTTAAAAAATCTATTAACTAAGTCGCGCGTTAGCGAAAGACACCCACATTCAAAAGTCGCGTTGTTATATCACTTTGGCGGTCGCCAGGTTGTACATCGCGGTATATAATTTGTCGCGAGCCGCCGAAGAAGAAGAATAATAGCAGTGAAACACCGCGAGCGCGACAAAAAACTACGACGGCCAACATTAGACCCGTTACACAATTCAGTCGGTTAAAGACGAAGGTTTGTGACGGTAAAGTCTGGTTGTTGGCAAAATACATGGCCGTTTCCAACATGGTGGGCAGTTTCAGGTTCAAATCGTCGGTCAACATCACCGGCTGGGTCGTGTCGAACCCGTTTATAGACGTGACGCCGCGTTGCGCGGCGTATTTCGGCGCGAACACGTAGCGCATAAAGTCTAGCCAAAACAGGCGTGTAGACGTCTGGTCCACAGGGCTGTTGTACGCCACGCCGCCGTATTCGCGCAACACCCACTGTAACGGGCGTATACGCGCAAACTCTTGCTTTGTTAATCGCATCTATCGGCCCGACGACCACTATGTAGCGTGCTAAAGACTGTATAAAACGGCATGCGGTTATATAGAGGCGTTAATTTGCACGGAGTGACTGTACATTGATACAACGTTCAGTCAACAGATAACGGACTCGCTTTAAACGCATCTATCGGCCCGACGGCCACTATCTAGCGTGCTAAAGACTGTATAAAACGGCATACGGTTATATAGAGGCGTTCATTTGCACGGAGTGACTGTACATTGATACAATGTCCAGTCAACAGATAACGGACTCGCAAACTCTTGCTTGGTTAAACGCATCTATCAGCCCGACGACTACGATCTAGCGTGCCAAACGGTATACGGTTATATAGAGGTGTCCATTTGCTGTCTAATTAACACGGAATGACTGTACACTGATCTCCGTCGTGTACATACAATGTCAAGAATCAACCGATTCACAGTAGACTTTATGTCTTCGGACGACGACGAAGACGAGGACTGCTGTTCGAATGCCACAATCGCTCTAGAATCGGAGAAACCTTCGACACCTTTGCCGCCACTAAACCCCGTTTGCCCATCGATCGATCCCGAGGATGAATCTCATACAGCCATCGCTACTATTAGTGACAACAACAGCGATCGTTGCACATCGCCGCATCAGGCGAAAAAGCGAAAACAACTGCCGCAGCAGGTGGACCAAACGGACGCCAAAAAAATACATCAGCACGATGAACGTGTAGGATCTCCGCCGAGCCATATACTTCGAGACACGGCGCCAGTACCCACGGTCACGTCAGCTAAACACAAGAGACGCGTGACAAACGACGACGCGGCCGGAGTAGAACGTAAGAGAAAGAAGAAACGGATAAAACGAGACCCAGTCGTGTGTACCACGGCAGACGAGATGGTGCGTGCGGCGTGCCTCAATATACACAACACCGAGAGTATCGACATGATGGAGTGGAGCGAGGCGGTACTGTTGTGTCTGGCTTCGCCCACGGCGTACGGCGTGTTGGACCGGCTCAGTTGGTCAGACGTGCAGACGATTTGCGCCGACGAGTGGGGCGTGAATATCTCGTCGGCCATCAAACAGCACCTATCCAAGAGCGATACGTTGAACACGCTGTTGTGTCGCAACCGGAGAGAAAAGGTGCGGAGACAGTATTTAACGACCTCGCAGACGCACATGTTTTACGAGACCCCTTATGTGAACATGAAACTCTTAAAAACATATTCACCAATTATTCAAGTGCACGCTCGCACGAAATTTAATAAAGTGCTGTTGCACCCGAGATCATAGCGGCTACACCGGTGTGGTATAATTTGGTATAATAAGTTTATGTGGATGTTACACACATGTATGCGTATATCTTTGGTACAATAAATTTGTGTCTGTGAAAAATAATCACGTTATTATTTATTTTTATCCGTTCCTATGCCTTTATATACTTATACTTTAGTCTGTAGCACTAGTATTAGTGTCAGCTTTATCAATTACCATATGTTCGACCTCCCCATCATCTTCAGTGTCGTGCGGACGAGTCAAGTTTAGACGCACGTTGGCAAATTGTCGGTCGGTGAGGCGGTTAAACTCGTCTCTGATGTACTTGAAATCGGTCTTGATGTACCGTTTTGTAGTCTCTACCGACTTGTGCTGCAGAAACAGCTGTATAGCAGGTAGATTCTTTGACGTCTCGGCCATTATTGAGGCCAACATGTTGCGGCACGAGTGTATGCCGAACCCGAGCGGTGGACTCGAGCCGTTGGCTTTGTAGTACGCCAGGCGTATACGGTTGGCCAACGTTTTCGGTCTCACATAAAACAGACAGACCGTTATGGACGAGTCTGTGTAGGCCGCGTACTCGGCACTGTACAATTCAACCAGTTTGTCTGTAAACTTTATCAGATGCGTGGTGTAGATAGGCCGCCAGTAGATGGGCTCGTCGTTGATGACCGTCTGCTTCCGTTTCACGTTCACAGTGTGCTGTCGGGTCTGCAGTTGGTACAGCGCGAAGCTGGTAAACTGGAGAATCTCCATTGTGCGGAGACCGGTGTAAAAGGCCACCAACAGAGGTGCCGTGTATTCGGACCAATTATCCAACAGATACTTGAACAGTCGCGTGAAATTCTCGGTGCTCACGATTCGCGTGTGCGTACGACCTGTGAATACCGACGGATCCGGCTGTATGGACACGGCACCGGGCGGCCCGAAGATACCGTTCCGTCGCGCGATTTTAAAGTACCGTATGGTCGTGTTGAGCGCATAGTTACGCACTCTACAGTAGCCGATAAACATTTTCGCCCGACGCTCGTAGTCGGGCTCGTCCAACAGACACAGTTCAGTCACGATGCTGTTCACCGCCTTATTTACGGGCGGTTCCCGTGTGCGTCGTATGACACATATTTTCTTTGATGGTTCTGGCAGTACGCGTTGTATAATTTTGGCAGCTTCTTCGGCCGACACAGTGTCTAGCAACGCGTTTAACCTGTTTTCGTCTATACGTCTCACGCCCGGCTTGTAGTCGGACGCCTGAACGTTTGCCATAGTTGTTAGCAGAGGTAGAACGGCCGTTGTAGACATACGCAGAAACACAAGTGTTCTGCCCAATTTTTACGACACGTTAGACACGACTGTATCGCTGTCGATCGGTGACACATGTTTGTCGATACTATATATACAGGAGGTTTGGACGAACGCGGCGTGCCCTAAACGGCAAGTGGACAGATCATCACAACGTTGCGACACCACGGTGTTTGTACTTTTCTGACAAGCAAATATGTGACAATGACGCTATAGCCGACATTCAACGAAAAATGTAAAGTACACCGCAATCGTACTCCGTGCTAGCCGACACTGTCAAATAAATTTTAGCTGAAAACACCACATATTGTCGAGCTGACATTCGCTACTGTACAATCACTGTTTTGTAATTTTACTGCTAGACGACACACGCCGTTACGGACTTACCATCTGATGCGTGCAGGAACTCTAGTCTAAACAAGTGTACGACTAGTTTAAGCGAGGATTCAAGAGATAATGACAGTTTTTTGGCATAACAAAAACAACTTTATTTAACATTAAAAATATATCGTATACAAATCACTAGCATTAAAAGTATATTATATACAAATCACTTAGTTTATTTCCCACTCCTTTTGGTGTGACATCATGGCGTGTGTGTGTTTACTGGTGCACGCCATCGTCTTGTTAAGGTGTCGGTGGTACGGACACGACGGTGGATTGTAGATTCTACAAAGATCACTGAGGCGAGGAGCGTCTTCCAATGGCGTGAAAAGATGCCGCGGTATCCACAACTTGTTTATCAGTATGTTCATTTTCTGTTTATTGTTGACGATCACGGGCCGGTCCTGTGCCGGTGTAAATCCGGCTGTCGAAAGTTTTAGTGAATTAATTGTAAAATAACGCGAACGAGGGTCAGTTGAAGCGACCCTTGTCCGGTTTCGTTAAAGCTGCGCGCGCACCTCGTAGGGAGGTTTGGCTTTGTTAAACTGTGGCCGTTTATATCAGTCATCGCCCGGCACGCAAGAAAGCACCGACTACCCTGATCCGAGCAGTTATTACTATGCAGTTTTCTTCCAACCTGATGGCTGGCTAAATTTACGAGACTTCCCGGTAAGGATCAAATCTTTTATTGTGTGTATCAGTAACAATATATGCGATTAAATTTAATTAACAAAATGTATGCAGCCGTATGAGAAAGACGAATGCATGTGGGTGCGATCCGACCGTTTCTATATTAAAAAGATTACTTAATGTTCAGTATATAGCCCATGTTCCTTTTATTATTATTATAATATTGTAAGAGTCACTGTAATTGTCATGGTCATTGTAATTTTATAGAACGTTAGATCAATTCTAAGCGAAAGTCAGTGCGTAGTCATGGAATCGTATTGTGCCCAGACATGCAGCAGATTGCCCGTGTGTTCTCTTTAATTAACTTTGCAGTAAAAATAACTTGTGAGAACACCCGTGGAGGAAACATTATTAATATTGAAACATTCTTAATACTGTGAGTGCCTTGAAGTTAATCAGTTTTTTGGCAAATTGCAATAATGATGTCGCCACGTGGTAATCTAACCTGTGGCATTCTGTCGGAGCATGTTACGAGCTCGCGCCAATGACTTTACGCCTTTTAATAAAATCTTTTTATTTTTGAATTAATCATCCCATTGTAGACTTTTACTCTTTAAGCAGTTTGCAAAGAAATTATTACCGAAACTTGGTGCATTTATCTTGAGTTGGTTGAAGGCCCGTTCTGAGGTTAATTACCTGTGAACTTGGGTGTACATTTCTTTATGAACATCTTTTCTAATTTTTATGAATTAACAGGGTTCTCGCTTAAGCCGGAGATGTGGCCTTGCTGATTGAACTCCATCCTCATCAGCCATGAACCGTCAGAAACGCACCTGTTCGGAAAAGGAGTCGTGTGACTAATTCAACATGTAACGCTTGCTCAGCATAATTAAGGTGATATGCACTCTTTTATTTTTTTTTGTGACCGGGCCTGCTGTGCTCCTGATTCACAGTTTAAATCTTTTTGAAACCATGTGCCCACGCGGCCAGACAGTCTGCTATAGGGTGTATCTGCTGTACATTCATTCTGAACATTATGTGTTAATGTTAATGAACACTTTAATAATTTAACTTCATACACTAAGTACAAGGCTTGTAATCGTGTGCTGTACTGGGGGAGCGTGCTAGAGAATTTTCTTTTACACTTAAACATTTTCACATATTGCCTATAGTCATCACCATACTTACTACAAAATTTATATCAATTTATATCACATGTAGGGATTCTGTTCCGGCTGGTACAGAATGGGGTTGATATTAATTTCATTTTGGGTAACATGTAAGGGCTGGGGAGTTTTTCGTTTTCTTTTTTGGCTGTTTTCGGGGGAATAAAAGGGGACATAGTTTTTGCCAGGCACAGGTTCATGCAGTCTAAGGCAGGTTTGATTCCTGTCAAACTTGGTTAAGCACATGCTGGCGCGCTCCCACATCTGCTAGGACACAACAGTCCTTATTGTAAATTCATTTATATATATATAGCCCGTCGGGCTTTAATAGAAAAGAACTTTCACATTTTTCTGGGCATATACTAATTAATTTTCGTACCTTACAAAGGCCTATACTGATTAATTTTTTCTACTTGTAAAGCATATGCTGATTAATTTTTTTAACTTGTAAAGCATCTACTGATTAATTTTTCTACTTGTAAAGTATATACTGATTAATTTTTTTTACTTGTAAAGTACATACTGATTAATTTTTCTATCCTGTAAAGCATATACCGATACATGAATCCATCTGAATTTGTAAAACAAATTAACATTTTAGAACCGCATAACAATTGCTTAAAAACAGGTGATGCAGTTTTTTATTTTATTTTATGCTGTTGAAGAAACTTAAAGATTTCATATGCTCATGATGGGGCAATTACCAGTTGCTATCTATACTTATGGGCGGTCCGGTCTCGCTTATGGTTTATGAGTGATTATCATCCTTTCTGGGGGTTTTCGCATTTATTTAAATTAATAGAAATTGATGAATGACGGTGACTGAAGGGCGAACATTTATGACTGCTGGTTTTAGGGCATGGTAGTAACACTGCCTGCAGAGCATGTGTATTCCAGGGGTATTCGTGTTTATAATATTTGTGTATAATTATGAGTATATGTGCCTTTATGTTTCTGTACGTGTTGTTATGTTTCTGTCTATGTTAAGCTAGTCACAAAAAGGGGGAGAATCATATATTTACGGAATGTTATTCGATATATATATATATATAATCATTGTTGATATACAGAACTTGTCTTGGACACTATTAAGAATATGGGGCTTATGGATTTATTATGTATTTTGTGTGTTACTCCTTGTATTAGGTGACAAACTTATGTGATAATTTTTCATTTGCATGTAACGAATTATGGGGGTACAATAAAAACTGTTATTGTTATATTACAGCCGAGTTTCATTGCAAGTCCCGTCATACTGGACCCAGCACAATTTTTGGCTTCTCTAGGCTCCGGCCTAGTTCTAAATAACTTGTGGCTTCTCTTTCAAAAAATAAAAAAAAAATAAATAACAAGAAATATAAAAAGAAATAAAAAGAAGTTTGTTTTATACATATAAAAAGACATAAAAGGAAAGAGAGGTCACAGTCCTTATTGAATAAGTTGCTTATACAGTCGCGCAGCGACTCTTCGTCAATGACGTCGTCATTCCACTCTATTCCGTGCACGTGTCTCACTGTAAAGGAGTTGCTCGGAATGCTCGGTATATCGCCAGGCGGAGATTTTACGATAATCCACGCAGGAGGTGCTCCGGCACACTCCGCGGTGAACTCTTTTATAATTGTATCGTTATTCGACGAGATTAGCCATTGTATATCGATATATTAGGCGTGTTCAACGACTCCATGGACTTAATAGCTTTGTGAAACTCGCTGACGATAGATTGTTTCTGCGACGGCTGCTTGGGAGTCGAAGAGTTTCGGTGTCTGTATATACGGCGGTTCGATGCTGGCGGCGGTGGTCGTAGTGTTAGTTTTTCTTCTTTTTCACTACAAGTATTAGGCATTTGCCTGTTCTGTACTTCTAGTTGTAACTCTAGCAAACTACGGATCCGACGCATTAAGTACGGCATCGGCAACGGCTTCTCCGTCTTGTTGAATTCTTCTAACTGGTTCAGGAACTCGGCGGCTGCAGAAATCATATCGATCGATGCGATGCGATGCGCTACTGACTGTGTCAGAACGTATACGGACTCGCATCGCGACGGCCACTGGTATTTATACCCGTAAGCTTAGTGAAAAACAAACAGAAAATCGAATCAAATTGGGTCGATTTATTTCTTAACCACTGTCGGCAACACCAATACTGGACCTGATGTCGTTGTAGTGCCGCCCGTGAATCTTGCCGCGCTCGGCTGTTGGGCAATATTCAATGCGACCATCGTGGTTATAAGCACGATGAGCGACAACATGAACAGAAACGTCAAGTTCACAGTCAACGTGATGCCGTTCTCGCCCAGCTGGGAGCGTAGTATATCCTTAAACCGAGTGTCTCGGTCTTGTTTTACCGTGTTTTCATCGCTCATCGTGTTGTCGTCGTCTCACTCTTTATACTTTAACCGATTCAACCACGCCTCTGTAGCTATCTTTAACAACGTAAACACTAGAATCGCCGGAGACGGAGTCAGTGTTCGAGCTAGCGATATTAGGCTTGACACCGCTACTGAATCCATAAAGCACTAGCGACAACTAAGAAGATTACAAGTCCGTCGAATTATGCAGTAACTATATTCACTGTCGTGAATGTCGGCTACACTAGCCGACGTGAGCGGTGAGGAATGCAAGCGATATAAAAGCAAGACGCCGAGGCAATACTTGTGACGATCATAAAATTTCTCGACCAAACCGCGCGGAATCTCGCTCAAAGTAATGGCGGAGTGGTAAATGTTGACATTTACCAAGGCGCTTGGTAAGAGTCCGAAGTGGAATCATATTAAATTATTTTTCGGGCTTTTACCAACTCACTATGGTAATTGTCAGGTTCTACCGGTAAATGTCAGGTTACACTGCTCTCCGGACTTTTACCGTAACATATATATATACACACACACACACACACACACACACACACACACATAATTAACAAAATAATAATTACATTTTCTACTACCAAAACCAGCCTTAAACTCTCTCATTATACACACGTTTTAATAATACAATGTATTACCTTATATATATATACAATAATAATAATAATAATAATAATAATTAATAACATACAATATTACAATGTTGATGTGTAATATGTTAATCATAACATAGTAAATGTAGACACACATCAAATGATAATTACTATGGTGTTAAATACATGTCTAAAATGGTACACCAAAACCATGAATTAAACTCTTTTTAGTATTTTAGATAATAACAGATGTAACAACGTTTATAAAGCGCACATCCAGTGGAATTATGCCTTAACCAATTATATTTTTTTTCGACAATATAATTTTTTAAAACAATTGTTCTTCAGAGTGTAAATTCTCTCCACTCACAAGCACTCAGAATGTTACAGTGGTCACCATATGGTGGTGAACGACATACATCTCCCTCGCATTCGCACAAACACCATAACACATAACATCGAAACAAGGTTTCTGTAACTATGAGAGAAATCTTTTAAAAATTTAATTACACATAAAAATTTAATTAACACATTAATGATTGTTTATCTCAACTTTTTATGTTATAAACCACATACGTTTTAATAATTAAAAACAATATAATTTCTTTCAAGACACACTTATAATAATAATACTTGATCAAATACAAAAGAATGTAGACACATCAAATGATAGTTAGTGTGGTATTAAAAAAAAAACATGTATTCTGATTTAAAGTCATTTTGATATCTTAGATAACAACAGACGCGACAACGGTTACGAAGTGGACATCCTCTAGAGTCATGCCTTGACCACTCATATTTTTTTACCAGCGAGGTATACGCTGTACCAGTAAAATTATACATCATATAGTACATCTGATTAACCAGCTTTGTTTTAGCAATTAGCAAATCTTTTATTTGAAGTTATTCAATATTATGGTTGTTACAATAACTAATTGGTGTTTTGAAGAGTTTGAAAAACTCATTACGAATAAATACTTTCATTTTGTTAACATTCTTTTCATTTCGTATTGATATCCATCTAGTCACTGTCGTACGATTATTTCTAAAATTATAATCGAATTTAATCATGTCGTATTGACAATATAATCTATTATTACCATTTATTTCTCTGTTTAAACGTTTTTTTACAATATTAGATCCAAGCAACACCTTGTTCTTTCTCTGAAAACGAAACAGTTAGCATTAAAAAACGACAAAAAAAGAGAAATCTACTTGAATATTTAAAAACATTTTACTATTAATGTTATTATTACTATTATTATTATAATAAATCAATCCTGTTCTCGTTTATTTGGTCTGAAAAAAAAGAGAAAAATTAATACATAACCACTTCTGTATAAGTAAATATTAGTGGTACTGAAATATCATATTCACATAATCAATATCCAACTGCAAGCTCACTTTCTCGTTCGCCAGCGGAGTGTGTGAGGTTACGCATAGTGATAGCACACAAGGCTTCACAGCTTTCAATTGGTCCTCTGTAAATACGTCACACCATATTTTAGGTAGGTATACATAGAACAGTTTGTCCTCCGGCTGAGGACAGGCTCCGGTATCTTCCAAATCTACAACTGACTCCCCGAATTTCGTTTTCACAAATTTCATATGAATTATATGATACTTTACTCCTAAAGAAAGACTTGACAGGTCTCTTTTTGGTAAAAATTTTTCAACTGTCTTCGCGTTCGCAACGATTCCTTCCATGGCGAGTACTGATGACTGCACAAGGAAACACTCTCGTATTTATTCTGTTTCCCCCGACCACTAGGACTACGTTCCTTCCTTCTAAAGCATCATCTCCTTCGGTCACGGCCGGTCGTAGACACGGCTACAAAAGCGTTAACCCCCCCTCAACCACCCGAACATCTGCTTGGTCACGACCGGACGACACCACGGTCACGGTCACCGGGTACGAATGCGACAACCTAACCCCCATCCCGCACCCATCACCGGCGACAACGTGGAGGCTCACCACCACCACGCACCTCACCTACTTCACCTCGGTCACGGTCACCGGGTACGAATGCAACAACCTATCCCCCCATCCCGCACCCATCGCCGGCGACAACGTGGAGCCTCACCACCACTCCGCACCTCGCCTACTTCACCGCGGTCACGGTCACCGGCTACGAATGCGACAGCCTAACCCCCCATCCCACACCACCGCCCCGCACCCATCACCGGCGACAACGTGGAGCCACCCCGCACCTCTACGAAACCCCACCCCGCACCGCCTTTCTTTCGCTCCGCATCCCGCACTCCACCATCAAACGCGTCGTCTACCTGTCGCTCCGCACCGCCGTGAATGCAACATCCGGTCGCCTCGGGCCACCACCCCGCACCCCCACTACTCGCGAGGCGACTCAACGAGCGCGGCTACAGCGTCGACCTGCAAGCCAACGGCCGGTCACCGGCGGTCGTGGACTCCACTCCGCCCGCAAGAATATACTGTACAATCGTTCCGGACCATCTCGCAGTGCGCGAACGAACGTTGCAGAGCGAGCACAATGGAACAGCGTGCGATCAAAGGTAATGTAGTTAACATTACGTTTTCTTTCTCACAAAATACTTTTGACATACACGCACTGTTACCACAATATAAAGACACAATTATCGACAGAATATGTAGAGAAGCCGCCGCGTTAAATAACAACATTAAATGGTATTTGGCCGCACGCATCTCTTTCAGAAAGTTTATTGAAAGTGAAAGCGTTTCTTGCACGGCGGTATTTAGATCTCGAACAGAACGAAAATCAATTGTTGACGACATCGATGAACAGTATTCTACAAACTGTGAGACGTGAGAAAATAATCGAGAGCGTTGAAAATTTTACACGTAACGGTAGCGGTTGGGTGCAGAACGGTGTCGAGACGCTGGAATTAAATGTGAGAAAATATAATCCGCTTGTAGCATCGAGTTTTCTACCGACGCCTTTGGAATTACTTAGAACTAAAGGAATTGTAAATGTAAAAAATAGATACGACGAAAAGTGTTTCTTGTGGTCCGTGCTGGCCGCTATACACCCGATCGCCAGTAACCCTCATCGCGTTAACCATTACTTACCGTACGAGAACGAACTGAACATGAACGGTATTACGTACCCAGTGGAAGTAAATAAGATTACACGGTTCGAGAAACTAAATGAAAACATATCGGTCAACGTATTTGGATACGAAAACGAGATATACCCTATACGTATCACTGAACATCGCGGTAGAAACAATCACGTGAATCTTCTTTTATTGTCCTACACCGATAACTCTACGCGCTATTGTCTGATAAGAAACCTTTCGCGTGTTCTTTCAACATTGACAAAACATCGCGCCGCATCGGTGTACTGCAACTATTGTTTACATAGATTTGCAGACAATAGAAATTTGAACGCGGCCCAACAACGGTGTAAAGAACACGAGGTACACTGTTCAATGTACGGTGCACAAAAAGTAAAACTTCCTGCGGAAGAGGATAAATGGATGTATTTTAAAAATTTAACGTTGTGTCACCGGGTACCGTATACGCTGATTTTGAATCGTTTGTCGTACCTATCCAGAAAACGGTGGGTAACCAGTCGGAGAACATGGCACACCATGCACCGGCTAGTTTCTGCTACCTAATAGTAGATTGGACGGGGAAAGCTGTCAACGAACCGGTACTTTACCGCGGTAAGCACGTGATAGACACGTTTCTGAGTATGCTATTAGCGGACGTTGAAGGATTAGATACAAATTTTAATAAACCCATTATTATGACGGTGGAGGACGAACGTGGATTTCAGGACGCTACACAGTGTCATCTGTGCAAGAAACCTATATCAGATGAGAAGGTTCGCAACCACTGTCATATAACGGGACAGTACTTGGGTGCAGCACATAATGCGTGCAATATAAATTTTAAAGTACCAACACACGTGCCGGTATTCTTTCATAATTTGAGGGGGTACGACAGTCATCATCTGATTCAAGGGTTCGGAAAGTACAAATATGAAGAACTAAAATGCATAGCCACTAGCAGTGAACGTTACATCTCGGTGTCACTAGGCCCGCTCCGCTTTCTCGATTCGCTTCGCTTTATGAACGAATCTCTAGAAAAGCTCCTCTCTAACCTTTCGACAGATAAATTTAAGATACTTCGTCAGTTTCACACAAACAATGTAGACTACCTACTACGTAAAGGCGTCTAACCCTACGAATACATCACGGACGAAACAAAATTTAACGATACGCAATTACCAGATCGTAAATATTTTTACAATGGATTGACAGAGACAGCCGTAGCAGAAGAGGATTACGCGCACTCGCAAGCGGTTTGGTCGGCTTTCAACATGCGGTCGTTCGGCGAGTATCACGATCTATATTTAAGAACCGACGTTCTTTTGTTGGCTGATGTTTTTGAAAACTTTCGGAACATGAGCATTCGTACTATGATATCGATCCCTGCAACGTGTTCACCGCCGGCGGTTTAGCGTGGAACGCGATGTTGAAGATGACGGGGGTATACTTGGAGTTACTGACCGACCCTGACCAACAAATATACGTCGAGAATGCAATCAAAGGCGGCTGTGCGTTGGTGTCTAATCGATACGTAAAAGCCAACAACCCGTATATACCGGACCATGACGCTACTAAACCCCACAACTACATCTTGTATCTCGACTGTACCAACTTATACGGGACTGCTATGACACAACCTTTACCCATATCCGGTTTTCGTTGGTTAGACAGTGACGAGATCGATGCGCTAGACGTGCATGCGTTAGGTGACAACGACGTGACCGGTTACATCCTCGAAGTAGATCTTAAATATCCTGAAAACCTACACGACTTACACAATGACTATCCTTTAGCACCCGAAAAGCGTACTATCACGAACGATATGCTCTCCCCGTACTCTTATCGTATGAAGTTGTTGAAAGATTTCGTTTGTTCCAACGGAAAAGTAGAGAAGCTAGTAACCACACTACAGGACAAGAAGAAATATACCGTTCATTACAGAACCCTTCAACTCTACCTTGAACTAGGTACGGAATTGACAGCAATTCACCGGGTGTTGTCGTTTAATCAATCACCTTGGTTGAAACCTTTCATCGAGTTCAACACGGCAAGGCGAAAAGAAGTAAGAAATACCTTTGAAAAGACTTTTTTAAATTAACGAATAACGCACCGTACGGGAAGTCGTTGGAATACGGAAACGGATAGATTTCAAATTAGTCGCGAACGAAAGAAAATTACACAAACTGACAGCTAACCCCAGACTACAACATTTCTTTATCTACAATGAGGATCTGGTTGGCGTAACGATGAAGAAGGAATGCATAACACTGAATCGTCCACTGTACGTAGGCTTTTCTGTACTAGACATTAGTAAGTTAATTATGTATCGGTTTCATTACGGTTTCACGATAAGCACTTACGGGTCACGCGCGCGTTTATGCATGACTGACACCGATTCTCTCTTGTATGACATACAGACTGATGACGTGTACAATGACATGGCACAACGTCTTGACCTGTTTGACACCTCCGAGTACCCAACGACGCATCCCTGCTACAGTTTGGCAAATATGAAGAAGTTGGGTACTTTCAAAGATGAAACAAAGGGGGTACTGATAGGTGAATTTGTTGGATTAAGAGCAAAGTGTTATTCCATCGTTACGCTACCCGATAACGAGAAAAAGGTAGCAAAAGGTGTGCCACGGTCAGCTATAGCTAATCAATTAAAACACGAGCTGACAGGAAATGTGTGAAGACCAGATCACAAACGTATACTACGGCGCAGGCTATACAGAGTGAAAAACATAACCTATACGCGAGAAAGGTTACAAAATTGTCGTTGTCACCGTATGACGATAAGAGATATATTTTGGAGGACGGAGAAAAAACACTTGCCTACGGACATTATAAAATTTTAGAACTCTGTCAGCTCAAACGCGATATTATCCAACAAGCGCGAAAATCCGTTATAACGTTCGCGTCGGGAACATGACACTATAACAGCTTATTACGTGAGCGACACACTGTCAGTAGTGATGGTGAAGTCGGTGAGGTTCAGTGAAGACGTAACGGTATATCTCGTACCAAATTTTTGCGATTCGCGTTTTGGGTGGCAATATGGAAAATGTACGCAAAACAATTGCAAGGGAACTGCACCGACCGGTGAGAAGGAACTTCCTCAGACGTGCGGTGGAGGTGAAGGGGTTACACGATCTGTACCAAGCGGATTTGGTGGAAATGATACCTCATGCCAAGTTGAACAAGCGGTACAAATATCTAATGACTGTAATTAACGCATTTAGCAAGTATGCATATGCGATTCCCTTAAAAACTAAATCGGGTGTTGAAGTAGCGCAGGCTCTCGAACCAATAATTGTAAAAAATAAAATGAAATACCTGCAAACGGATAACGGGAAAGAGTACTTTAACAGTACTGTACAAGCTTTACTATAGAGATTCAACGTCAAACACTATTCAACGTATAGCGAGAAGAAAACGTCCATCGTGGAGCGATTTAATCGTACATTGAAAACGAACATGTACCGTGCGTTCAGCGAACAGGGTCATTATCGTTGGTTATCGCTTTTACCCGAACTGGTGATGGAATACAACGATAGAGTGCACAGAACTATAGGGATGAAGCCGCGTCAAGTCGACGAGAGCAACGAGCGAATAGTGTTGAAACGAATAAAAAGAAATACCGCACCGCGGAAAGTGAGTAAGAAACATAAGTTTAAAATAGACGATCGAGTGCGTAACAGTAAATACAAAATCACATTTGCTAAAGGTTACACACCAAACTGGACGAACGAAATATACACCGTGCACAGAGTTCAACCGACCGTGCCGGTTACGTACTTGTTGAAAGATCACACGGGTGAAGTGTTGGAAGGCGGGTTTTACGAACAAGAATTGAGTAAAACCAGCGTTGGTGATGTGTATCTCGTTGAGAAAATATTACAACGTAAAGGTGATCGAGTGCGAGTGCGCTGACTCGGGTTTAACGGTAAACACGATTCGTGGATACATAAAAATGATCTGATATAATAACGTTACCACAGTATTTTGCCGAACGTAAACGAGTTAAGATGAAGATTGAACAACAATCGATAAAGTTAAACGTTAACAACGTAGACTCTACTAAGTACAACGGTGAAGTTGCATATAGTAAACACAGTTCACTGTTTCCGAACACAGTTCGATGCATCGTGTGCGGCGGATCGTGCAGCGGGAAGTCAAACGTTGCCTTTAACATGTTATTCGATCCAAACGGACTGCGATTTCAGAACCTGTATGTGTTCTCCAAATCCTTGTTTCAACCGAAATACCGTATGTTGGAAGACGTTTTTAAGGCTCTCGCTGACGAAGGAATGACGTACTTCACGTACAGTGAAAACGATGAAGTACCGCCTCCCACGAAATTGCATCTAATTCAATCATGTTGTTCGACGATGTAGTATGCGAACGACAGAATACCATACGAAAATATTTTGCTATGGGACGGCAAAGTACTATATGGACACTTTGTACCTATGCCAGACGTACAGTCTGGTACCGAAGCAACTGGTGCGTGATAATGCCAATATCTTGGTTTTGTTCAGACAAGATGATCTCAATTTACGCCACGTTTACAACGATCACGTTAACACAGACATGAAATACGAAGAGTTCAAAGCGATGTGCGCCGAAGCGTGGAAGGATCGTTACGGATTCTTAGTCATCAGCAAGGACTCACCGATAAACGCGGGCAGATACAGAGTGGGTTTCGATAGTTTTATACATAAATAGAATAGTTTGTGCGAGAAAGTCATCAGTGTCAAGATGGATGACAAGCAATTGACACAAGAAATCGATGCAATTAGCAACAACATAAGACAAAAGTATCGGGCGTTGAAACATGATCTCAGAGAGAGCGATGAACTATTAACGAGAACGTACAAACCTATTTTAGAACCGTTAACCCAGATTTCGGAAAAGTTGAATGTCTCCGGTGATAAAATTAAAAAAATAAAAGTTGAAGAGGAAGATACGAAGACAGCTGTCGAGATGACACCACCTCCACCACCATCATCACAACTTCGTTTCCTTAGAACGGAAGTGTTGGCACAAACGCCTGATGTCGAAACACCGGACGTGACTCTTAAAGAAGAGTTTTTAGCAACACCCGAAGGTCGACACGAAGCACAAGAATACGTTGAACAGTCTGTCGAAGGTCCGCTCGCGAGGAAATACTTACTACTCGCGTTATCTGACGATCGAGAAAAGAAGATGGATCACACGTACGGTGTCCGTAACGTTGCAGACAAATGGATGGTGGGCAATTCGGTGTTGGAGATCAATCAAGACGACAGATTCTACATAGCTGAAAAACGATACAGGGGCACACCGGGTCTCTACGAACTTATGTTTATGAAAGAACCCAACAAGAGCGTCTACGATGAAAACGATTTAGCAGCGTACAAATCTATACTTTCGGACACTAACGCTCATAAACATTATCATTTACCCGGTTCTAAAATAAAACCGAACAAAGGTGTAAAGTACAGAGAGATAATCGCTCGATTGTTCCCACCGCGCAGCGGACGTGGTATCGATTACGTACACTGGAACGATCCCAACGAACTGGTTGAACGGTTGAAACTGCTGGTAAGTTCAAAACGCGCCGGTCACACCGGACACGGCAACGAAATCATCTCCGTTGTGGAGGAATTACGTGAAGCCAACACTATCGTATAAATTTTGTGAACGCCGATGTAACAACTCACTGTTGTAAGCACTGTCGACATGTGCGGATTAGATTTGACGCCTGACTTTGAAGTCGAAAACGAGAGACTGAAAACCTTTACATCATGGCCTGTGCATTTCATCAGTCCGACCGTTATGGTTGCCGCAGGCTTTCATTACACAAATGAACTGGACAGGGTTCGGTGTTCATTTTGCGGTATAGAAATATTTCGTTGGAAAGAGGGTGACGATCCGATTGTGTTACACACGCGACGGTCACCGCAGTGTCGTTACTTAAAACAGTTAGCACATCTTTTGTAGCGTGCAGTCGTACGATGGTTGTGGACAAGTTCGGGAGGCATCAAAGCGCCGTAAGCGTGCGACGAGAAACAAAAAGACAATTACGCGATACTGTAGGATTTAAGATTACGAACGATGGGCATATAGATGTTGAAAACAAAAAGATCCGCAATCTGAACGAACCGGATGCAGCAAAGGATGCTGTATCCTTGACTTATATGCAAACACATTGTCTGCTACTCGATGATGAACGTAAAAGCGTGGACGTTAAAGGGTGTAGACTGAAAAATATTGATAATCCTGTAGACGTTAAAGACGTAGTCAACAAATATTACGTTGATGACAACTGTATACAACACTCGAGTCAAGAGAGAGGTGACGTCATCGATGCACGAGATCGATGGGTAATCAACGTTCGAAGTCTGGAACAAGCGACCGATGCGGTCAACAAAGGCTACGTAGACTCGAGCACCATTAAAAAAGTATCGAACAGCTATTTGTTTGGGCAGAGCTGGTTGTCAGGAGTGAATTCACCGATTTTTTCTGATGACGCGGTTAACTTAAAATACATGTTGCAGAACACTGTTAGCTTGAGCGAAGATGGTGTTTTCAAAGCAGCGGAAAAGAGAACAACAGACGTAGCGGATGGTTTTGCGGAGAGCGATGCTGTTAACTTACAACAATTAAATGACGTGACACGATTCGTAAAGAGCGAGATGTATAAAGTCGTTAAAACATTTCAGTATCAACTGGACAACTACTTATTGAAATTGTCTAAGCCATGTAGTTCAGAAGACGAGTGGACACTCGACACGAAGGAAATAAAAAGGTTAATAGATGAATACGATAAAAACACAGAAAAGAAAGACTGGAGATCGGTTTACGATGTACAACAACGTTAAGAGGAAAAAGGGGTGGGGCGTTGGAAACGTGCTTAAAAACGTTGTACCGTCCGTTGTTTCGTCAGTTATCAATCGCGCGGTGGACGCACTACCTGTCGAATTACATCTGCCGGGTTACAGATTCTGTGGACCGGGCACGAAACTCGAAGAAAGATTAGCGCGTGGTGATCGTGGAATCAATCAACTAGACGAAGCCTGTCGCGAACACGACATCGCTTACGCTCAATACAAAGACAACGAAAGTAGACGTATTGGAGACCGTAAACTCGCGGAAAAAGCGTGGGGACGGGTAAAGGCTTGGGATTCGGGTGTCAGCGAACGAGCTTATGCGACAGCAGTTGCAGCAGCCATGAAAGCAAAATCAGCAATAGGAAGCGGCCGACGTCGTAAAAATAAAAAGAATGTGAGTAGTCGTGGTCGTGGTGGTGGTGGTGGGATGAGGAAGAAGAAGAGAACGGTCCGGACTACCAGGAAGAAAAGGAGAACTGCGTCCGGATTGTATCTACGTCCGTACCGAAAAAACTAATTCACATACCGCTCCGCCCGTTGTCCGAAGATGAATTACGTTTATACGCAAAAAACCTAAACATACCGTATTTTAGAGGTGTTTACATGCGCAACGCATTACCGGATACAGCGCCGTAGAAGAACGAAAGCGTCATCGTAAATTTGGACGACGAGAGCGGACCGGGAACCCACTGGGTATGTTACAAGAAGCGTGGAAATCAAGTACACTATTTTGACGGGTTCGGTAATTTACGTCCACCTCTCGAGCTGATGCGATATTTTGGTGATACAGCCGACGTTCGTTACAATTACGAACGGAAGCAACCTCCTAACATGGTCATCTGTGGTCATTTATGTTTAGAATTTTTATCGTCTTCTGATCAGTAAACTTCAGCATGTCGTCGCTAACGGTCACCATGACGGGTACCGACGCTGCGAATCTCGTGTGTAACGTTTTCTCACCCCTCGAGTTATACGGTGAATGGTACGTTGGTCTAATGGATTTTACATCGTATAATTCAATACCAAACGTTATTGAAGGAAAAAATAATGAATTTCCAATAAAAATTTCCAATACCGGTACCTACGAAATCAGTGATATCGAAACGTATCTGCAGAAACAGTTGGGTGAGAGAACAATCAGTTTACGTCCAAACAACAATACATTAAAGTGTGAACTTTACTGTAAGCACGAGATAGACTTTTCGCATACACCGAATACTATTGCAAGTATGTTGGGATTCAAGGAGAATCAACAGCTGGAAGCGTATAAAACACACGAGTCGAAAGTACCCGTCGACATAATAAAAGTTAACACCGTTCACGTACAGTGCAATATTGTACAGGGTGCGTACAAGGACGGTCAGGACCAGCACACGTTGCACTCGTTTTATCCGACCGTGGCACCAGGTTTCAAAATAGTTGAAACGCCGAGAAACGTAATATACTTACCGGTAAACGTGCAACGCGTTGACAACATCACTTTGTCTCTCGTCGATCAGGACGGGGATTTAGTCGATTTTCGCGGTGAAGTTATCACGATACGACTGCATCTGAAAATATGGGATTTTATTTCGGACAGACGTTACCTGTAAAAAGGGAATATATACGAAAGAAACATGGTAGTCGGTGTTCAACATTGAAGCGACTGACATCAAGGAACAAGCGTTTCTTGCTTTCACTTGGATTTGAATTATACGATTAAAATAATGTCGGGTGAAATTTTAGCTATCGAACGAGGAGGGGCTTTCGATAACAGAATCGTTGAGTTCGAATATCGTACGGACGCGCCGTATGCTTCCACCCGATACGGCAACAACGATGAAATACGTATACCCATCCAACAACAGGATGTTTGCACTTTACCGGCGGAGAGTTTTCTGTACATCGAAGGAACATTGACCAAGGTTAACGCTACCGACACAGCGCTGAACGTGAAATTAATCAACAATGCAATGGCTTTCTTGTTTGAGGAGATCCGTTACGAAGTGTGCGGTGTGGAAGTGGACCGTACGAAAAACGTTGTAATTACGAGCACTGTGAAATTGTTACTCTCGAGCAATGAGCACGAACGAAAGCATCTGATTAATGCAGGATGGGTGACGACAACCGACGAGTCGTTGACAGTACACGAGAGTACCGGTGATTTTACGTTTTGTCTTCCGTTGAAAATGCTACTCGGTTTCAACGAAGACTATACACGCATCATGCTGAACGTTAAGCAAGAATTGATTCTGTTGCGTACCTCTACCGATCAGAACGCAATGGTGCTAAAAGAATCGGGTGCAACTGCGAACGGTAATCTCGTAGTAAACAAAGTACACTGGAAGATGCCCTATGTGCGCGTGTCAAACAAGTACCGAATACCACTATTGGAGTACATCGAGGAGGATCATGAACTGGTGCCGTTCCGCAGTTGGGAATTGCACGAGTATCCCGTTCTACCGACGACAAATCGACATTCGTGGACCTTGAAGACATCGTCACAGTTGCAAAAACCTCGGTATGTGATACTGATATTTCAGACGGACAGAAAGAACAATATAGCGAAAAACGCGTCAGAATTTGATCATTGCAATTTAACGAATGACAAGCTATTTCTGAACGATAAATACTACCCGTACGATAACCTGAACCAGGACATCGAAAAAAAAAGTTACGCACTGTTATACGACATGTATACACGTTTTCAAAAGTATACTCTGACCGGCGCAACAGAACACCTCTTTTATCACCTAATGAATTTATAACGAAAGCACCGTTGTTTGTCATCGATTGTTCCAGACAAGAAGAACCATCTGTGGGTCTTGTGACAAAATTTATATTGGCCAGTCTGGAAGATCGTTTTCAAAAAGAATGTACGATCACAATTACAGTTTAAGATATCAGGATGGTAAATCTAATTATGCGAATCATTTGTTGGAAAAAGATCATAATTTTAATGATAACTTTAAAATTTTACATGTATTGGAAAAGGGTAAAAAACTTGATTTACTTGAAGCCCTCGAAATTAATAAGCGTAAAGATTTAGGTTTGCTTTTGAACAACCAAACTGATTTAAATAGCTCTCCGCTTTTAAATTTGAAATTATATAAGTAAATGTATGTTCTTTTCTAATTTGTATATAGTTGTGTATATGTAATGTGTATTGTTTATTGTTCGAACTTGAGTCGATTATCGTTTTAATAGCACTGGCTTTATGTGATGTTTTATTGTAAGTAACTAGTCAGCTTTTACCATCTGAAGAAGGCACTGTGTGCCGAAACAGCTGTCGTGGTATATTATTTTTTAAATAAATTGACGAGTGAAAATCACGAAAACAAGTTTAGTTTTCTTTAATGCTTTAATATAATGGATTTTCATCAAGTAAAGGCCTCCAGTATAAATTATAAGAAGAACCAATCAAGTCGTCCGCCGTTGATGTGCGTTTAGAATTTGAATCCAGTAACAATTTTCCGGATAAAACCACCGCTTACGCTTAGATTATTCACGATAGGATAGTACAGTACACAGTGTTGTCGAATACTGTTCATCGTTTGTCATGAAAAGTTGTTCTCCCCTCTACCAGTTTATAAAGATAGGTATTAGTGATCTCTGGCTTCCAACAAGCTCAGTCCATTTCAAGGATGGAAGGTGACTGTGGTAGCAGCAGCAGCCATTGTGAGTATAACGTTTACTTGTCTCTTGCATATCCAATCAACTCGTACTGTAAGTTCGTTACCGTCGGACTGTTTAAAGAACTCAACTATGAACCGGGTGTTTTGTTTACAAACGGGAAAAAAACGTATATTACTTGACTTTTCTGAGTGGAATTACTTGATGGTCTTTCGTGAACAGTTACTATCTAGTATGTTGTTGTACGAAGATGGTGAAAACCGTGGAAAAGAGTGTGATCATCAGTCATCACTTTGGGAAAACGTTTGTTCGGATTCACGGAAGTAAGAACGAAAAATTTGTTTTCACAGAACCTGAGTGGATGCGTTTTGGTTGTTTATTAACCGTACTAAAGAAATATGTTGTTCGTTTGTTTTATGATCAAGATCACTTGAAATCATACATTACTCAGGTAGTAGCCAAGGGGTGTTATGTACCACCATCCTTCTTTTTCCCCTCGTTTTTTCGATTGGAAAGCAGTCGTCACGACCAACAGTTAACATTTGATCGTCTTTACGATGAACTGGTGTTGGAAGGAAAAGTAGAGGGGGCATTTCAAAAAATTAACGTACTCGATGCGGACATGTGTCACTTGGAAAAATGAACTTGAACGGTTATTGCCGAGTTTGAAGCGTTTCGCGGTGACAAAAATGAATATGTAATCAAAGAGTTCGTTGCATTTGACATAACAACCGGACGTTTTGTTATCGTGTTGTTCGCTCCACCATACGAAAGTGCACGACTGCATCAGAAATTCCGAAAAATCAATGACTGGTTGGAAACACATTATCACAGGATACGGTGGAACGATGGTAATGTACCGTACAAGAATATGGTACGCATCGTTTCAGACATTTTTTCAGATTATCCTGTTGTTTATACAAAAGGTTTTGAGAAGGCAAATTTCTTACGACAGTTGTATCACCATGGTGAGGTGATTGACTTAAACGATATTCAAGCACCTGTAGTTCCTAGCTCCTTTGTACCCATCATACAATGTCCTGTCCCTCATCGTCAACCCGTTACCACTCCCCCCTTACACTGTGCATTGCGCAAATATTTGTTTTATGCAGAATGGTTGCGGCAACGATATAAAATATAGTCGGTTGTGAACATGTTTTCATCATGGTGTTGGTGTGAATGCTACGTGGCAGAAATGCCTATAAACGTAGAATTAGGTACCGTAGTGTGTGCGTGAATGCTAACCTTGACTACGTCACTATCGCGGTAGAAATATTCATAAACGTAGTCCTGGTAGTTCAAGACGGGTCACTGGCACGGTAGATATACCTGTAAACTCGTCAAGGACCAGTATGGGTGTGAAAATTACTCATTAAGGTACAGCAAATGTGAATACGCATCATGTATGAACAAAATATTCACCCGATTAAAAAAAATATAAAATAAAGTAAATAAATAAAAAATATGTACTGCTTTTACACATTGGCTTAGCATTGCATAGTGTATCTTATCTTATCATTATCTACCACTGTATTAGTCAATAGTACAGCGATAGATAACGTGGAGTAGGCCTGCTTTACGAATCTGTAAAGTTGGGGAAACCACGTTAAAAAAAGCGTAGCGGTCTCTCATTCGCTTCTGACGGCTAGGAAGAGGATGAGAGGTAAAAAATAAAAGTATAAAACAATGTTTATTTATTTTTTATATTAATAAATAAACTTATATTGTGCTTTTATGGTTTTCCACATAGGACAACTGTAGATATCACTCGTCCACCTCATGGTTGCAAGTAAGAGACGAGAAGTAGAAGGGTATAAGTACAGAAATAATTACAGTTAAACGACAACGGCCCTTTGGTGTAAAGGATGCATGCCGGTTTGGAGTACCGGAGGTGCCGGGTTCAAATCCCGGAGGGCCATAATTTATTTTTTGTGGAAACCAATTGTCTCGCCTCCTTTATACATACAGCAGTCGAACACATGCGTCATGTAGGCGTATCCACATTTCAAATTTTGGGGTACCAACAACCGTTGACTTAAACATTTCAGGTGTCAAAATTCGGACACCAAAAATTTCGGGGTATCCCCAATCGTTTTTTTTTTTACATTTCAGGTGTCAAAATTCGGACACCAAAAATTTCGGGGTACCCCCAACCGTTGTTTTAAACATTTCGGGTGTCAAATTTTGTTTGCACATCACAAAATTTCGGGGTACCCTCAACCGTTATTGGCGTACCCACCTTTCATATTTCGGGTACCCCCCATCCGTTGTTTCAAACATTTCGGACAAATTTCGCGTAATGGTACCCGATGGACCATATCACCAAATTTCGGTGTCCGATGCCCCCCAAATTTCGCGTAACGGTACCCGATGGACCATATCACCAAATTTCGGTACCCGATGCCCCCCAAATTTCGCGTAACGGTACCCGATGGACCATATCACCAAATTTTGGTACCCGATGCCCCCCAAATTTCGCGTAACGGTACCCGATGACACGTCGTACTAACATTGCCTCTGTGCGTCCAGGCCCTCAGTGTCGTCAACCACCGAATTCCGGGTACCCCCATCCGCTACACATTGTTTTCGGCTACCAAATTGCGGACATGCAGAAACCAACCACCACGACCTCTGCGTCGTCATAGTGCAGTCGGACACCAACGATCAGGGCCTCTGTGACGTCATGAAACAGGTTTATAAAATAGTGACGTCAGTGTTTTAGCCATGCAACGCTCGGAAACCAACTGCTAGGGCCTCTGTCATGTCATGAAACAGCAATTAATCATGAACCCGGAAGTGTTTCGGAACCCCCACTTGCCCCCTACTTTTTTATAAAATTATAATAAAGATTATAACATTTTAATTATATAAATAAATCATTAACAATTAACTTTTCGCGCTTTTTTCTCGGCAAAATCTTTTATTAAATCAGAAAGATCTAACTCTTCAGCAATTTCATTCTCGATTGAGATAGTTCCTAAAGAAGTGAGTCTGTCTTGTAGCATCGTACTCCTTAAATATGTTTTTATAAGTTTGAGCTTGGAAAAGCTCCGTTCCCCACTGGCAACAGTTACAGGAATCGTCAATAAAATGCGCAGCGCAATCCATACGTTTGGATATAATCCTTGAAGCGAATGTTTTTTAATGAAATTTAGCATAAGATGCGTGATTTTTTCCTTGTCTAATTTATCTTCGAAAAAGCTCTTATACTAATTAGTTCATCGCATAACAAAATGCCATTGATATCGGCGGAGTTCTCAACTGTTAACTTATTTTGTAAGTCTGTGCACGATTTTAAAAGCTCCGTTCTATTGGGTAATTTGTCCAAACAAAAGAGGAAATTCCATGATTTCGAATATGAATTCAATTGTTTAAATCTTTCTTTGATTGATGAAATAGCCGTATCTAACAGTGGGTTAAAAAATTCAACTTCCAGTTTTTTTCTGGGCTCTCAATTGGTTCATCCTGTGTGTTTTCATCAAAATGATGTTTTACACGTCTTACCCTATTAAGCGGTTTAAATATCGGTTTAATTTGCAATTGAGCTGAAAGTTCTCTTGCTCCAATCATTGCTTGTTTAAAACCATCTTTCCTGTAATTTTCTAAAAATTTAATGCAATTCTCCAACATTTTGATACATTGTGCAAGGTCCATTTTTCTGCCTGAAGTGATTTACTTACAATGTTGACTTGAAACAATACATCGTACCAAGCAATTACAGATACCAAAAATCCAAAGTCTCCTAATTGTTCTGCCAAGGTGATTGCTTCGTGCGCTACGGCAGGATTTTTTTTTCGTTTTCATTTAATGTTATCAAAGCATCATGCACACTGCTTATTTGATAACATATTGCTTTCAAGCTTTCTATCTTTGCCTCCCAACGTGTATCACTCAATGTTTTGAGAGCGAAAATTTCTGCATGACTAGTTAAGACACTCCATCGATAAGTCGAAGCAGAAAAAAGTGTGAATAGTCGTATGATCCCGAAAAAGTTTACGGAATTTAATGACGACTTTGCAGCATCACATAGAACAAGGTTGAGTGAATGACTTCTGCAGGGAACATAGGAAGCTAAAGGATTTAGCTCTAAAATCCGTTTCTGTACGCCTACATTTTTGCCTTTCATGTTTGCGCCGTTGTCATATCCTTGACCTCTGCAATCGCTAAGTTTGAGTCCAAATTTTATTAATGTATCGGTTATAATTTCAGAAAGGCCAAAACTCGTAGAATCGTCCACCGTAAAAAATCCTGTAAAATGCTCCTTGATTTCGATGATATCGGTAGATATATCAACAAATCGAATTGTGAGAGAGAGTTGTTCCTTGTGGGAAATATCAGGAGTACAGTCAGCAATAATAGCAAAATAAATTGCTAGTGAAGCTCTCGCTAGAATGGTACTAGTTATTTTCGTTGCCACCACGTCGATCAGTTCATTTTGAATTATTTTTCCACAATAGTGATTGAAAATATCGCCATTAAGTGCGAGCGTCACATGATTTGACATTACAGGGTCAAATTTAGCCGGCAATTGAACGAGTCCTAAAAACTTACCATTGTTTGGTTTGTGTAATTTATCTGAGCTTCCTCTGAAAGCCATGTTATTGATTCCCAGGTACAAAGTAATGCTTATCAATCGCTCAAGTACGCTTTGCCATCGTGCGCTCTCTTTTTCAATTAATTTTTGCTCTTCTTTGTCTATTGTTTTTCCTGTTTGCATTCGTATTTTAGTCTCTATCCACTGCTGATAAGCATTTTTATGAGCCGCACTATTTTCATGATATCGAAGAGTTTCAGATAGCTTCTTCCAATTATTAAATCCATTTTCTGCTAAATTTGAAGTTTTGTTTCTCTCAAAAAGTCGACAGCAAAAACAAAATACAGCATTTTTAGATGTTGAATAAATAAGCCAACATCGAGGAAAAACTTCACCATTTGGAAGTTTTCGGTTGTAATAAAAACTAGAAAAATGATGACCCTTTTCATCGATAGGGTATTTATCCAAAATGACTTGATTGGGACCCATTTTAAGAATATAATCAACAACTTTATTGCTACGATGAACTGGCCACAAGGCGCAATCCGAGAAGTTTAATGACTCGGATATTTCTTTTATACTTTGTAACGTAACAAAATTGTAGTTACATATAAATAATATAATACGTCGAATAAGAGTGTACCAAGAACATGTTTGATCAAAAATGAGAAAGAATAACTAATGTATAAAGCCAAATGTGTATCTATATACAAATAATGTCATAGCAAGCCAACGCAGAAGAAAGAAGAACTATAATAAAAGCATCATCAAAGTGATAGGAGGAGAATAGAAGATAAAAAAAAACCAAATCAATACGTTAGCAACAACGACCCAATAGGTCATAAAAGTGAGGGGACATGCAAACTATGATCATAAAAGTGAGGGGACATGCCAACTATGATCATAAAAGTGAGGGGACATGCCAATAGATCATAAAAGTGAGGGGACATATCAACAATAAATCATAAAAGTGAGGGAACATATTAACTAAGGAAAATAAATGATCACCAAAGTGAGTGGACATATAATTTAAGCAAATTAAACATGAACTGTGACAAATAAATATGAATATGATATAAATAATTATGTTATAAATATGATATGAGTTATCATACAAGTGAGGGAACAACAAATACCCTGAAAGTGATAAAAAAGAAATATGAAGAAGAAGAAACCTGATAACTATAAGAGGAGATGTAGATATTGAGAAGAAGAAGAAGAAGAAGAAGAAGAAGAAGAAGAAGAAGAAGAAGAAGAAGAAACGTATAATGAATAATGAAGAATATATAGCAAGAACAAGACAACAACATTCCCAGTGTAAGGAAGGCACCACGGACAGAAAGATGATAAGACAAGTGTAATGACTGCCAGATTAATAATTATAGTATCCTCCAACAAGGAAGAATATAATGAAGACAAGAAGATGAAGAATCAAGTGTCGAAAACTTAATAAGTAGCCACAAACAATAATAGTGAATATCTTATGTGAGTGCATCGATACATAATAAAATAACACTACCCCAAGTAAGCACCACAGACAATAAAAGTGTAATGTTTATAGGAGATAAAAAAAGTGTTAACAAATAGAACCAGTGACTACCAAGTAAACTACACAAACATTTAGTGTACGATTTGCGAACCAAGATTGTAACACATACAAACATAGTAAGACCACCAATATATTGAGATTAAACAGAGAAATAATTGCTCAAAAAAAGACCACTGAAACAGAATATATAATCCTTGATAAGATATATGCCTGAATGTCAAAATAACACAGGACAAAATATAAATAATGTGATAACTAATGTGTTATAAATAAGACAATTTGTTATAGAGAGACAAAACCATGTGTACAAACCAAAATACAAACCCATAATGTGTGTGACATAAGTAAGTAAAAAATTAAGTATTGATGTATAAACGGATAGTATAAAATGTGTAGAACATAGTAATAGACAATAGTAAAAACATGTCATGATAAGATTACAATAATTAAGCAGAATGTTGAATAGATTAGGATGCATATTGTTGTCAAATCAGTAAGAGACACATAACCTCATTTGAGCAGGATCTACAACATAAAATCACACATAATAATTAGAAAACACAATCAAAAGTAATTGTTCAAAACAACAACCGAAATAAGACAAATGAATAAGATAATGAACACACTATAAGCTGAGAAACACAATTATATAATTTAAATTATTGAAATAACCAATAGCCAGATCAGCCAAAACACAAGGTGAATACCAGAGTTACTTAAAATACACTATTAAAACTTGATAATAGAGAGGAAAATAGTTTACCAGTAGTAAGTAGAATACTCAATTCCTCTATGGGTATACTTAACAATCATTAAATGAGTAAAGTAATAACAATATAATGATAAACAAATATACTTGACCAGTAGGACTAGATGTAAATAACCATCCTACTAAAATTTAAAGATATTTAAACCAACAAGAAGGTAGTATAGTACACACACTAGACAGTCCATGTACAATATCTAGGTACACTTTAATAGATAAAAATACATGTATTAAGTACAAACAATAACAAAATAAGAATGTCAAAATAACGAAATTGTGACATGGTGTATTTAAACAATACTATATGACTAAATGAGACACCATATACTGAAATAAAGCTTCAACAAAGGTGTACAAATATATGAAGTACCATTTGAATACCGGAAGGGTATCTTAGGATAAGATAATATGTTAAAATAAGTAAGTACAAGTGCAAGGACATGTATGGCTTACACGCCAAAAATGCATTTTGCTAAAATCATAAATATCTTAATATTTAGAATTAATTAGTGAGAGAAATGGACTCTGAACACCTAATTATAAGTATTAAAATAAAATTACATAAAAATAAAGTGGAAAAGACTTAATTATATTAAGAACCACAATAAGTGAATTTTTGTAAAGTGAACTAGGTTATTTATGAATGGATTTGTAGCTTGTTTTGACTTTATAGAAAGACCCAAGTATCCGCAGAATAATGAGACCAATCATTTATTAATCAGACAAGTCATAAGAAAGTTATGTACAATAACAAATTTTCTATCATTTCCAAAAAGGATTGAACGCGTCACAGCCTACTCTCCAACCCAAAAACTGACGCCAAAAATTAAAAGTTTTAATGTTACTAAAGCGTTTGGGGTTGAGATTAAAGAATTTTCAACCAATGAGATGAGCTAATTTCAGGAGACGCCAGAAACGACTTCGACGAGAAGCATCAATTGTTCTTGGACCATCAATGCGAGTGGAACGCATGACAGTCAGCAACAAGATTTTTAAATTAGTGCACGTTACCCCCAGTATAGTTCAGTACTCTAACCTAACCAGAGTAAATAACCTTTTACGTGTGACAGTGCAACGAGTGATGTGATAAATATTAACCATCACTAGTGTATAATAAGGGCGATGAGGAGTGTTAAATGCAGGGAGTACTATTTATTAACAACATTTAAAAAAATGAAATATAATAATTACCGATTGGCAAAGTTATGTTGACACTACTCTAGTCAAGTACGGATTGTACATGGCTAAATTAGTAAACAATTGTCAATTGATAGGCATATGAGTAAAGGTTCTCGATTTTATTAATTATATTGGCTAAATAAAATATTATTGATATTTTAAAGAAAATAATACACGAAGTCAAAATAATAACAAGAGTAAATATAGACGCTAACTTGACTACGTCTAATAATGAACCAAGTCATTTATTAATTAACCTTCGAGAACAATCATTGCCGTTAATAAACAATAAAATCATTTTAAATATGTGTTATGTATAGTTTTAAGATGTGTATACCGTACTATGAACTAAATATTTTAATAACTCACTCTGAGCAACAAGTGGAGTTAACCTATAAGGAACAAACATTCAATGTCAACACTGAGTCCCGTTTTAAATTTATAATCATTTTGAAGAGACTCAAGTAATAAGAATTTAAATCTTAAATAAAATACATTTCATTGTTAATACTTAACCAAATAATATTATTTCGATACGCAGCGTTTATGAACGCGTATTACACCTGTGTGGATAGCTGATAGGTTTACACCAGTTGTACCATGATACGATAATTTCTGATATCGTATTTAAAGTTATTTTTTGATTTTTAATTATTCTGTATAAAATAATATCGTTCCGTATTAGCATCTTTGTAACTTGTATCATGTCAATTAAAAGAACGCACGAATTTTGGTAACAATAACCAAAATTAACAAAATGAGGTTAGCAATAATATTGTATACCATACCAATGTTACCAGCCCTGAGCTGAAAGATTCTCATCAAATAATTAACTTGTTTTTTAATGATTATTCATTGTTTTAAAGGGAATTCAATTTGAATCAATTTAATGTTAATAAAGTAATAGTTTCTTACCTGTGGATCAGTCTTGTTATTTTTTCAAAATAGGCACAAGGAAAGTTTATTTAAAGAGCAATTGTTTCCTAAGGTGGCAGCACGATAATCGAGCGGCCAGTATTTGAATTTCAATTCAGTATCAAATACAAGAATCATTTTATTTACTGTATGCATACTAATACACAAGTGAAATATTTTGTAAATTGTGTTGTGACCTTTCAGTGATACAGGGCATATATTGGAAGACTGAGGACATTCACCGATGGTAAGTGAGAAGGTAAACATACCAGAGTGCATCAAGAGAATTTTAACATTCCTTTTAAACAACATTTAATAATACGTTGTAATTTTTATATAACAGCGTGGTTTGAAGATAACAAGATTAATAACACATATAAATACACATTACTAAAACATTATTTTTCATTTATTACAACTTTTACAAGTACCTTCATCCGCCACATCTTGATTATTGGGCTTGTCATCATCAACGTTAAACTCATTTGCATCCGAAGTTGGTTTAAGCGATTCAGATCTAACTTCATTATAAATTGGAATTGGTTCTGATGCAGCGACAGTATTATCAATGATATTGACCGTAGAAACTAAAGGCGCTTTGGTATTAGAGTCATTAGAGAGATTTGTATCTGTCGGTAACTTAAAATAATTATCAAGGCTTTTATGTTTTTTTAGAATTTCTTCCTCTTTTTCTGCTTTTCTTTTTCTATACTCATATCCGGAAGGTTTAGGTTTTTTCTTAGAATTCTCGCTCTCCATCGTTAAAATGAAATGTTATCAGCCTGCGTACAAAAAAAGGATAACAAATGTAGATAGGAAAAAAATAATTTTGAATTTCATAAAATTTAATATTTTATAATAATCTGAAAACTACATTTAGTACTGGACATGTGACACTGGATAGAACAGACTACAAATACAAAAAATTTGATGGACGAAGATACCTTTCATCCAATCGTCTTTGAAATATATTCTTTTTCCGTACCTAGTACCTAGAAATGCCATTTCACTAAACTGCAAAGCCTTGCCAAAAAAACTTGGAATAATAATTAATAAAACCAATAAATATTCCAAACGCAGTTTGATGTGATGAAATCAGTTTAATATTTATAAAGTACTAGCACTACCCGTCGCGGCTTCGCCCGCGAAATCATGAATAGCTAAATAGCGAAAGCACGAAAAACTTATACACAGGAGCATAGGGAATAACGAAAAAATTTTCGTCTGAAAATCTATTATTCCCTATTCTCCTGTGTATAAGTTTTCATGGGAGCTATCCAGTGAGTCGACTGTACACACGCTATACGAACCGGACACGAATTCCCAAAAATAAACAACATGACACTGATCAAACCAAAATGAAAAACCATTCACCCCTTTTCTACGACATTAGGGGTGGAATTTTGAAAAAAAATAGAAATTGCTTTTTAGATATTAATATGAAGAACATTCACTCCAATAATCAAATTGATATCTTAATTCGTTGCCGAGAAATGGGCAAAAATGTAAAATGTCATAAAAAACAATTTACCCCGTTTTCACCCCTTTATTTGTGGAATTTCGAAAAAAGCAGAAATTAGTTTTTAGATATTAATATGAAGAACATTCGGTCCAACAATTAAATTGATATCTTAATTCGTTGCCGAGAAATGCGCAAAAATGTAAAATGTCATAAAAAAATAATTTACCCCGTTTTCACCCCTTTAGGGGTGGAATTTCTAAAAAAACAGAAATTGTTTTTTCGGTATTTGTGTAAAGAGTATTTTAGAACAAAAATCAAGTCGATACACCATTTATTTTCTGAGAAAATTGTAAAAAACGTAAATGTAAATTTTACCCCGTTTCAACCCTTCAAAATTGAAATTTCTTAAAATCCTTTCTTAGCACAACTCTACACACTAATAGCAACATATCCTATAAATTTCATGTCTCTAACTTTAATAGTCTCGGCTGGCCGTTGATGAGTGAATGAATCAATCAGTCAGTCAGGACATTCTCCTTTTATATTAAGATTTGAAAAATTGAAAAAAGCATTTCTTATTTACGTTTCATAAATTATAAATTTCTATAACTTATGGTAATTTTCAGGTAAATTAGAATAACTTTACGCCATCAGAAATAAATACAACGTAAATGTATAATATTTTTTATCTTGATTTTCTCTCAATCACTAAATGCATGAAAGGCATCACGTCCAAACATCAAATCGTTCACTTAGCTTCTATATCACTATTAATCCTTACCTGTAAAATGTTTGAAGTTTAAATGAATCAAGAGGTAAGCAAATCCGACGACTATTCAATGAGAGCACGTGATCTATATAAATATCAATCTGCAGGTATCGCTCACAAAAATTTTATGCAAAACTCTTAGGTTAGCCCAGAACATTCGCGTCGTCTGCAGCGCACGAGTGATAGGTGCAGTCTGCCAACTGCCAAATATACAATATACTTTGTATATTTGAGATAATGTTTTATAAATCATTTTTGCTGCAGATGTTTGTAAAGTTTTATAAAAAAATAAATATCATAATCCTCAATTTACCCGAAAGCAATTAAAGAAAAGAATGAGGAAATAAATTATTACAATTAAATTATTTCAAAAAAAATTTTTTTTTTAATTTGAGAAATTAGTTTTACGGTTAACATTGAATAAAAACAAAAATCGATCCAAATGGAAGAACATAAAACTTTCTTAGTATTAAATTCTGCTGATAAAAATAAAAATAATTTTTAATTAGGCGCAGTCAATAGCTAATACCCGAATTTCGCAGATATTTTTCTATAGCATTACTGCAACTTCTACCTACATTCTTATTCTTCTGAAGAATTTTATTACCTTAAAATTCCAAAACCAGTTGGCGCCCTAAAGCGTCCAGCGCCCTGGGGCGCCGCCCCAGCTTGCCCACCCCAAAAGCCGGCACTGGTTACGGCATCACGAACAATCTACGTGTTTATTGTAAGTTCCAGAGAGATCCAGAATGTAAGTATGCTACTAGACGCATTTTGCGAGAATCTTCTCGACTGTGCCGGGCTTCACTCGGGCGCTCGGCCTGTGTCAAGGCCGCAGTTAATTACGTAGTTCATACGCACGCTACGACGCAATTAGGAATCGTCTAGATATTTGACTGACTATAAATACCGGTACTCAAACGACGTTCAGTTCAGTATGAGGCGAATTTTTGACTGTGCGGTTCGAGAGTATTAGTGCAATATAATTACAGAGCTGTTCGAGTTATTACTGTGTACGTTCAAGTAGTTATTAGTGAAGTGTTGCGTTTTATATTCGGACGGTGTAATTGTAATACAATTGAGTTTTAATATTAGTGGACATTTTATTGCGTGTGAACAATTTTTATTTGATTTGTTGTAGACACTGTGTTGTTAATTACGAACTGTTTAACTGTAAAAAGTAAAGTGTGATTAGTGACTTAATTGTTGTCTTGTACTTATTTTGTTTCCACTGTACCTACGACGATCGAGTAGACCGTCGTAACAGTGGTGTCAGAACTTGGATAGAACGGTTAACAGTGGATACTTTGTACAAGACGAGTGTGATTCGTAATTAATCGGTAAACATGGATCCCACTCAGATGATGGAAGCTTTACAAACACTGTTGTTGCAGACAGAGAAACGACGCAGACAGGAGGCGGAAGAAGCAGAAAAACGACAGGATGAAAAACGCAGGCAGGAAAGGGAAGAAGCTGAGGAACGTCAGAAAGCACTAATGCTAGAAACAGAAGAAAGACAAAACAATAAAACGGAAGCTCTCTTTGAAACTATGCAGAAACTGTTGCAAGAAGATACTACCGCAGAATTGGGTCTCCTACGTGGTGACGTAGGTGAATTACGAGGTGAGCTCAATATTCAGATTACCAGAATATCTGACGTAGAAGAATCCATGTCAAATAAAATAGCTAAAGTAGAAAAGTCTGTCTTGACTGTGGAAGAAGTTATGTCAACAAAAATATCTGCAGTAGAAAACTCAATGGCAAAAATAAGAGAACAAATTAAAATTGAAGTTGAACAGTGCATGAAGATTCAACCAAAACAAATTTCTGAACAGACTGTACCAGTGACAAAGACAGAAAATAAGTTAATAGAGAAAGTCACTTTGCCTGCAGTAGGGACAGTTCATGTCAAAGCTCCAACCTTTGACGGCAGCAGTCACTGGGCAACGTACCTCCGCCAATCTGAAGCTGCTGCATGCGCAAATAATTGGACAGAGAAAGACAAGGCTGTTTCACTCGTTCTTGCATTAAAAGAACCTGCGGCAGAATTACTACAGAAAGTGCCACCTGACAGCCAGAACATCTATGCCGAGTTGATAAAAGCTCTAGAATTACGCTACGGTGATAAACATTTGCGAGAGGTGTACTACGCTCAGTTGAGAACAAGACGACAACGTTCCGGGGAAAGTCTTCAAGAATTTGAAGCAAGTATCGACAGATTGATTAGATTGGCCTAACCAGAAGACTTCCGAATAAGGTTTGCGGTGCAAACATTTATTGATGGCATCGGAGATTGTGAACTACAGCAAGTGTTACGAATGGCAAGACACTGAGATAGCTCAGAAGCTCTTGTTCACGCCCTAGAGTTTGAAGCTACCAAGTCAGCGTCCCGCTGCATTAATGGGTTTGTGTCATCACGTTGCAGTCAGAAGATCCCTGTATCACATTACCGTTACGATGGGTGCAGAAAAACAATGTTGTCGGACAAACAATTCAATAGTTCAAGAGAGTCGGAACGATCTGTCGAACCAAAGGATAAAGACAGAAGACCGAAGTGTTCCAACTGTGGGAAACGTGGTCATCTACAGGTAGACTGTTGGGAGAAGAAAATACCGAGAGAAGGGAGTGATCGCACCAATTGGAGAAGTAAAGCCCCAGAACAGCACACAGTTTCCACGCTACATAAGACCAGTGGAAACTTGATTGTTAATGGATTTGCGGATGGTAAACCAACATCATTTACAGTTGACACGGGCGCAACAGTGTCCATTGTGCGCCCTGACTTAGTCAGTAACCGCCATCCTCTAATTAGCTCTTGTACAATACAGACTGTGACTGGAAGCCCCGTCAAGGTGCTAGGAAATGTAGACGTACGTGTACGCCTGGGTCTTCTTCAGTTTAGCCACCAAATGCTCGTTGCAGACATTGTCGATGAAGTGATTCTTGGCACGGACATTATGAATGCCTACGGATTCGTTGTGGACTTAAGAGAGAATGTCCTGAAAGTTGGTCAAGAGAAGATAAAGCTTTGCATGACTAAAATGACAGGGTCTACCAACCATTCGATTAAGCGAATGGCATTAGTCGAAGAAAAAGTCAACAAGTCTGGTCAAGAGGAACCCTCCCTGTTGCAAGCGGAAATGGAGGAAGAACTGGCAGAGGAAGTACAAATAAGTATAACGACAAAAGAAGTGATTGGAAAGCCAACTATGGGTGTCGAGACAAAACTCTTGCTTGTTCCTGAGCTGATAGAAGCGCCCGAGGGTAAAGTGGCTGAAGATGAGGTTACGCAAGAGGTTGTTGACGAGAATCAAACAAACCTGGATCAGCCAGTGATATTTAGGTCATCAGTACATGACGCAACTGGAGTGATTCCAGCGAAACTAGTGGTTGCGCGAAAGACTCGCATTCCTGGGAACGTGATGTTCGGATCACACGAGACTGAATTCGAAGAACGGGAAAATTATCCTTCGCAAGGACGTCCATCTAGATCGCCTGGTCGAGTATTACTTCGGAGACGGTTTGCCAGTTCGGGGGCAGTGTTACGGCATCACGAACAATCTACGTGTTTATCGAACGTTCCAGAGAGATCCAGAATGTAAGCGTGCTACTAGACGAATTTTGCTTAAGACTTTTTGAATTTTGTTTTACCCCTCCCCAGTGTTACTTAGCTGATTTTTAGTCCAGAAGTGGCCAAGCCTTTTCATCCACCCACATTGAGTCGACTATTCCGTATTTCACTGAGTCTACATATTTTACAAATTAGTAATACGATATAACCACTGTTTTAAATTTTGGTACTTCACATTTGGTACATTTTAGACGGTGGGCAAGTGGTTTTAGCCAGCGGGCGTCCTTAAATTTCACACTTGGGCTGCCCACCCGAAATTACGTCCGTCGTCATTTGATGTTGGTTGGCGACTGACTTTTTAAAACCAAACGTAGACTGCTGACGCCGTCCTGGCGTGTTAACGGACACTCCCGCATTCCTACGTGACGTATGCTGAGCTCGGCTCCTGACGTCATATAGCTTGACTTCAAATTGTACAAAGTTCAAAGTTCGGATCGCTAAAAATAGCTGTCTTCCGCTGTTAGATTGATGACCTTGACGCTAATAATTTTTCCCCATAAAATTTACCAATAAAATGTTAAAATTCCCAATGTCTCGGGACGGTAGTATTTGTACCGTTACAATACCCCCTCAATGAGAGGTTTTATGCCGAAGCATAAAAACTCTAATTGAAACTCACATACTTCCTAAAGGGATCAGTCCAGATATGGCGCCATAACCCCCTTTACATTTTACTAAAACTCATGGGTAACTTACCCCTCTGGTCCAGTGACTGCGGCCACACCTGAATGACCTTACTGGACTTCCCTCTCGAGATCCCAACACCGCAAGGCCAGTCAGGCACTTGACACCCCTGCTCTAACGCGTGGGCCAGCACAGGACGGCCGCCACAGCATCACCAGACACTAGAACATTAAATCAAAAACATCAAATAATGGCCTTACATAATACCATATCCCCAACTGATCTGGTCTCCCCTTAGCTGTGCTGGTTTGCGTTAAGAAGCACTGGTCTTTCTTAACTTCTAATACATATTGTAACATATCAAAACCAAGGTCCCCTACGTTACATACAAATTAAAATAAAAAAACACTAAAGTTATTCATGGTAACGAAGGTCAGGTAAGTGTAAACCCTTATTGAGTAAAAAGAAAAATAATAAATGATATTAAATAAAAATACAAGGTAGTAGAGCCAAAGATAAATGTATAGAAATACAAACTATGAAGTGGTCAGTGCAAAGAGTGAGTGGTAAGTGCAGTTTTAAATAATCTGAAACAATAGTGTAAACAGTTTATTCAATGCTCGAAAATAACTACATTAAGAGCGTATTAAATAATTGATGTTAAGTTAATTTATATAAATGAACATCTTATCATGGCATTTATGTTGGAGTTTTGTATGTAGGAGGTGTTAAGTAACTACATTAAGAGTGTATTAGTTAATTGATGTTAAGTTAATTTATAAAAATAAACATGTCACCATGGCATTTATGTTAAAATTTATATAGAGTAAATATTTTATAACTACATTGAATAGATAATGGTTGTGTTGTTAGATTATAATTGTAAACTTGGCCAGGAAGGCAATAATTGGTGATAAAATGCCAAAGGGTTTTATTGTAACTATGTTGTGGACATATGAAGGGTTCTATACTAAAAAACTATGTAATAATAAATTAAAAATCAGAATAGAGTAAAAAATTGAATTATTGGCCCTAAGCCAGTGACACATTGTACAGGAAGCCATGTCAGAAAAGTTAGGCAACTAACAAAAGTAAAGACACTAAATTTTATATAATAAATTAGAAGAAAGTAATAGTAGTTTTTAATAGCAGATAAGTGCCATGAATTACAATAAAAACATAATATATGTAGTAGAAGATAGGTCCCAAAATTAGTATTTTGTAATGAGAAGATAGTACTTGTTAGAATGATAAGATTAAGAGGAGAAAGATAGCAAAATGTATGCAATTTTATAACAAAGAATCTGTGAAAATTCAATATGATATAACGTAACTTTGGTAAAGGAGTATTTTATTAAGTAAGTGCAAGAACATTTTTAATTATAGCCGGTATTAGATGGCTCAAGGATTACAAATATTAACCAATAACAGAACAAAGATTGGTTGTCAAGGACCACGTAAAAGCAAGAAAGTTTGTTTACTCGATTGTTATCAGTTAAAGAGGATAGTTCAGCTTTATAAAAAAGAAAAAATCTAAAAGAACAAATTTCCAAGTTAATCCAAATAACTTTTTATACAAAAATGAAAGTACTAAGTAATAATTCAAATGAAGAGGACGAATGACGTAAAGAAATTAATGTAATAAATTAAAGTAAAAAAGAAAATTAAAATCGAATGCTAAACCTCACTTTCTTACGACAAGTGAAGAAAAAATATTGCTACACAAAATCCATGGTAATCCATAACCACGAGAAACTTCAACATTAGCGAAGATTAAGAATTGGAAATTCTACTCCATCCAGGGACAAATACACCAAACTTTTATTTTCGGAACTGGAGACTGGCAATGACACAGACATCTGTAGACTAGTTATACGGCCATCACGGAATTATCGGTACGCTGCCATTACGAGTGAACTTTGTCGCCAGACGGTAAAACCAACTTACGTTTAAAGATATTAATTAATAAGATTTTATATTTAAATTTGTAATACCTTGTATTTTTATTTGGCATTTTCTGACCTTCCTAATAGTCACAAGAACCTTTCAAACCCTGAGATTAAGAAAAAAAATAATAATACGGTATAGTTAAAATTTAATATCTGAAAATCGAATTCTGTAACCTAGTCGATTCATTTAAGTGTGGTCGATCTGTTGAACCCAAGCGAAGAGAGAACATCTGTTAAAAAAAAAATAAATAAAAATAAAGAATCCTTCATGAAAATGATGACTGATTATTTGCTGACTATTTAGTGTGTTTTAGATAATTTGTAGTTTACAGAGAGAGAAACGAGAGATATACTGCGATTAGAAAAACTTAACCTCAAATAATTGGCTGACGATAAACCACAGAACAAGCACTCGTCCAGCAGTCGAACTCCGAGAGAAGAGAAAAACAATTCACGGCTTATACTCCCCTCTCTTAACGTTGTTGTATAGCCTAGGCCTTAATAGGAACGATCTGACCACCAAATATACTAAACTAATATAGTACACTACTCGTTCAGGGCAGATTTACTTATTATAATATATTAGAGTTAATAACACATTCTCTCTGTAGATTTGAATATTATAAATTGACGCTTACAACAGTAGGGCATAAATAAAGAGAGACAACGAATCAATCTATCTAGTTAAATATATTACAAATTGGCCTACAACGTGAGAAGAAAATAAATTATTAATCCATTACATATTGGCAAAACAAAGTGGATAAGGTTTGGAAGAACACATTATATCTCTCAATATTTAATAAGATTACAAATTGGCGATCCCAACAGTAAGGCTGAAATATAAAATAAGGGAATTTGTAATTATATTACAAATTGACGCTACCAATGTGTGGTAGAATAAACCCAAACAAATATCGAATTAGTAATTATATTACAATATATATCCTTAATATAACATGATACATTGTAAATTTTCAATACCAACATTTTGTATGCCCCTCTCTCGTTACTTCTTATCCCAAATTCAAAATATTTCCCTGATTCCAATCAGAATTTAAATAACCACTTCCCATTACAAATATCTTTCATTACCCAATTCACATCTCAAAAATATTTAAATTCATTACTACAATTCCTCTTAAACACATTTAAATCAATTACATAATCACAAATTATCTACTTATATCTTCCTCACAAAATCGTTAATCATCTCCATAATACTCTTCAAAACAACACAAAATCATTTAATTACATCATAAGGACAATTACACATTCTATATTATCAATATAATTCCATTTAACAGGTTTATTTTATCCCATTAATAATAATCAACTTCCTCCTTCAACACACACTATTACCCCCCCCCGGACTGTAGCGCCCAGTTGCCTCCACAAGGACTGAGGCGGAAGGGGTGAACATTTTTTTCTTTTATTTCATCCCCATCCTTGCTTTGGCTTTACATAACCTTCAGGGTACTAGTACCCCTACTAATAAACTTATTGATACGCCCCTATTTGGTCTACCACCCATACATAGGTATGTAGCCGTGTTCCAAAAACAAAATTCTTAGATTCCCCTTTTGTTCCCCATTAAATTTCTATGTTACACCAATTTCAAAGGCAACCAACCATGGTCAGTGTACAATAAGTCTGCCCATAGCTGGTTGACAGCCAAAACCACGGTCTGGGCTGGTAAGGCCGGGACCGCCCAAAATGTAGGGAATCGCCTTTAAAATATACAATACATGTCTTAAATCTGTACACAATTACCTACTCAATTAGATACGTCGTTATGCTTCTCATAATCGACATAATACAACATAATAAACACTCAAATTGAACATTAACATTATTGCATTACAATAAACATCTCAATTCTGAATCTACATACAAATTACAAACATTACAACTTTTATTATATACATACCACCAAAATCAGTAAAATTCCATTTTTTTAAATAATGAATAAGGCCTTTTCAAAATATTAAAATTTCATCATCAGTTCATTATTGTAATGTGCCTGTTATGATGTTTATGTAGTACAGTAAGAGGTAGTGGACACAGTTAACACCAGTTATACATTTAAAGAAAAACATCATAACAGGAACATTACAGTGTACTGATGATGAAATTTTAATATTTCGAAAAGGCCTTATTCATTATTTAAAAAAATGGAATTTTACTGATTTTGGTGGTATGTATATAATAATATTATAACAAGTCAGTGGCATAATGTTTGGCAAAATAATTACAACTTTTATTTCAATTTTTTCAATTAACTCTTCCAACTGTTTATCTTGCATTATCACTTCAACTTTGCCTTTCTATTGAACCTTTGAATAATCAACCTTTAAGTATTTATCATTTATTATATAATTAAATTCTCAAAAAATTTAAATTTATTACCAACATCCATCTTATACAATATTTCATTTATTAGCTCTTTTCAAATTAATTCAACTATTTTATCAAACACATATTAATTATCAAATTGCTTTAATTAATTTAACAAAATTCACAATGACAGACAGTCAATTATTAAAGTTGAGTATACTTCATACAACACGTTGTATTCTCTGTTACATTATCATTACAACAACATAACCTTACTACATAAGTACATTTAACGTCAACATAAAAGTATATACAATCTACATTATTATCTGTTATTGTTTACCACAAATCATTTCATAATTCAGTCCATTTCAAAACCCACTACACTCACATAATTAAATGTTCATGAACAATAAATATCTACCCTCCATCATCAAACAATAATCTTATCTTGCGTATACACAATTATTTTTAATTAAGTACACTTTGTTACTACCATCAATATAACAACTATTTGCTTTTTCCAATGGTTCCATTACCCTATAACAATGGTTTACAGGATTACTCCACATTATTATCAAATCATATATCATGTTACCTTTAGTATTTCTATTCCAGTCTCCGTAAGTATTTTTTGTCAACCCCAGGTAAGTTATGATCTCATCATCATCACAGTTATCTACTACTACCCCCGTTACACCGTAAGGTACGTGCTTGTTATCATCATCTTCATCTAGTACTGCTGTACTCATTACTTCACAAGGTAAGCCTTTTATATAATCAACTCTCTCACTATTTATTCTCTCTATTAACTCTTTATGATCTCTACTCAACTTGAATAATTCTATTTCTCTCTCATTCTCCAAATCACTTATATAACCCCCTCTTACTTTCTCTCTCTCATTCCACACATCATAAAAACACCTCCTGGTTTTTCCAGGACAACTACAAAAAATTAAGGGACTACTTGGAGACACTGCGTCCCCCATACAACCGCTGGAGGAAACTCTGTCCTAGTAAATCACTAGTGGAGTCTTTACTCCACTTAAACAACAGGGAAAGTTTGCCCTTTGCCAATCTAACCTCTCATCACACTCTCTCTCAATCTAATCAACTACTATCTCATTAATAATTTCTATTTCCACTAAAACTTCATCACCACTATCATTATTCATAACTTTACTCTCTAACACCACATTTTTAATTATATCACCAATATTCTCACCCCTACTTACCTTTTCAACTACTACTTTATTTGCATTTAAACTATCATCATTATTATTCGTAATTGTCTCCCCATTATAATTATCACTTGCTTTAAAATCATCACTTACCTTATTATCTGTACCATTTTCTATCACCACTATACTCTCATCATTATAATTACCACCTGTATTGACACCAATGTCGTCTGTTACTTCGTTATACTTTCATTTATACTACACTTACCTGTATCTATTCTCCACATTCCCATCCTCTCAATACTTTGTTGTAACTAATTAAATTTAATTTCAAATATATCATTGGTTTTCTCAAAACGTTTATTAATTTGCTTTATTTCGTCTCCAATTTCATTAAAATTGCTTTCATTTTTTGTATTCTGTTCATTTAATTTATCATTCATTTTAGTGTTTTCTTCATCAAAACGACTATTCATGTTTATATTCTGCTTTTCTAACATTGCTTGTATCATTTTAAACATTTCATAACTATCGTCTTTCTTAACTGGGATCGGCGTCGATTGATTCGCCACGCCGTATATTATTATGTATTCTGTTAGACTTGTTTCTATATTTGATTGACTTTCTGTACTAATGTCAGTTAGGCTGACTTCACTGTTATTTCTCTCCATTGTATTTATTTTTATTACTTCTTACTTATTTATAATATACATAAACAAATCATATTATAATATAACCTTATCTAACGCTCTTGTGATCTACGTCTATTTAGACGTAAATAAAAGTTTTTATTTATTTACCTCAAACAACCCTTCTGCTCTTTAAAACAGGCCCACGTTTACATAAATGAATTTTATGCAAACGTCCCTGTTCGTGACACCATTGTAATGTTCATTACTACTTACTTTTTTATTTTTACTTTGTTTACTAAAATCAGCTGAGCGTCTATTTAGTCGGACGCCACTTAAACTATTGCCAACTGTATAATTTCTTACCTTGGCCCAGAGTTCGGTTGGACGAGCTGAATGGTTATTTGAAATAAATAATTAGTCCATTCTCAAATCAATCTAGTATTTATTGACATACTGAAACAACATATATTTACGTAATTGCAACTTGACCTCTCCCTTTTACATATTACGAACTAAAATGATTACATCATATATATGTATTTTAACTGTAAATTGACCTTCCCTTTTCTTTTTTCCTTATGATTACATGATTCCAAAAAATATAGTAAATTAACTCGTATTTTAAACAAATATAAAGTTAACTGCCACAAACCAGCATTTCTTATTAGGTAATTTTCATTCACACGCACACTCGTACACACCTGATGCCCTTGTGAGATCTCACATAAAATTGGAATACATGATTTTTGAAAAGCCTTTTTGAAAACAAGAATTTTAATAGTGATACTACCAGAAACGACATCGAATGCAAGTATAAGTGACAATTACTAAATACTCAGAATAGTAATAAAATTTTAAATGAAGATATTAGCGAAACTGATTACCATACTATATCAATTTAAATCCAACAAGCTTGGAACAATATTTAATTTAATTATTCAAATAATTATTATTGAATAAATTAAGAAACAAAGACAAATGACTTTATGTATTTAATTGATTCAAATGTTTTATTAAATGGTAGTAATTGTAAGAGAAGAGATTTGGTCATATGAACAATTAATAGGTCTAACAAGCAGAATTATCACTGTTGCACACCACTACATAAAATTTATTCCGATTAGTGCTTTCAAGCTTCACAGCTCATCGTCAGATCGGAATGAACAAATAACCTGAAAACAAACCCTTCACCCCCACCCCACCATGCTCACACACAAGCTATAATTCAAATGTCCCTTCTCCACCCTCTGAGCCCTGTCCCTCCATCTGGACAGTTACATATTTTTCTAGCAAATTTCTTATGTTTCAGTGTTGTGTGTGTGTATACATTCCTTTTAAACCTAATTGTCTTTCTCATCCACACATGTGGGCCAGTCACACACCCTTATTTTAAAACCATCCAATTTTTTAGCTTGTTGTGTGTGAGCAGGGTGGGGTGGGGTGGGGTGAAGGGTTTGTTTTCAGGTTATTTGTTGATTCCGATCTGACGATGAGCTGTGAAGTTTGAAAGCGCTAATCGGATTAATTTTTATAGTGGTGTGCAACAGTGATAATTCTGCTTGTGATTTTAACCACTACACAACTTTCTTCATTAAACTTCTATAAAGGTGCAACGATCAAAAGAACCTGCGCAAAGCCCACTTCCCCGCACATTTTCTCCAAGTGGATGTGTGATGTCATAGAGGAGTGGTGGAGGGGGTCACATGCTGTCTGACCACTGTACTGTGCACATCGTGAAGACGTGGTGACACAAGAGTTTCGTTGCCACTTCTGTATCAGTTTTCGCGCGCTCTTGTTGTTTTGTCGGTTTTATACACATTTTCTTTCTTTCTTTCTTTAGTTGTAGTCCTATAATCCCTTATCGCGTAGCGTGTACTTTATTGGTAAATGTGTTTATGTATATAGTGTTGTGTAGCATGTTATTCTAGTGATAGTGTCATTTGAGTTTATGGCTGCTTCTTCGAAGTCTGTTAGCAAATCTCGACGGCCATTAAGGGGACAAGCCAGAGAAAGTCTATAACGTAGCTGCTCACCTACGAGAACAGAAAACCGTTAACAAACTTAATTATAATGTTGTGGCTTCAACAAGTGAAGCAACGGGAGTTTCAAAGTCACTGGTGAAGCGTATAATAGCGGAAGGGAAGACGTCTATGGCCAAGGGTCGTCTGCAGTTTTCTACACCTGATGGCAAGAAAACAGTCCATAAGAAAAGGATCGAAACAGACGACTTCACGAAAGGTGTGATACGTCGGTAAATAAGTGAATTTTACGTGATGAAAAAAACTGTACCTACATTGAATAAATTGAACAGTGTTAAAATCAGAAAATATACTCGACTGTAGCAGAGTATCTTCGAAGGATATTGAAAGAGATGGGGTTCCGGTGGACAAGGTGCCATAGTTCTCGAAAGCTGTTGATAGAAAAACCTGATATCATGGCATGGAGGGGAAGGTACCTCAGACAAATTCGTCAGTACACACAGGATGGTCAGAAAATAGTGTCCCATCATGCTGGCAATCTGATACAGAGCTGGGAAAATTACAAGCTATAGGAAAAGGTCCTCGCATTATTGTTGTGCATGCCGGGGGAGAGGAAGGCTTTATAAACAACGCCTTATTGATATTCAAATCAAAGCAAAAAACAGGGGACTACCATGACGACATGAACTTTACCAATTTTTCAACCTGGGTGGAAAGGCAACTGCTACCGAACTTAAGTCCAAACAGTGTGATAGTATTAGACACTGCTAGTTATCACAGCGTACAAGAGAATAGGAAGCCAACAATATCGTCACTCAAAAAGGACATAGTTGATTGGCTTACGCACAACAACATCCAATTTGAAGGTAGTTTGACCAAAGCGGAATTGCTGATGTTAGTAAAAAATGTTCCTAGTGAGAAGACCTACAAAATTGATAAAATGTTTACCAATGCCGGTCACAGCGTTTTACGTCTGCCGCCCTATCACGCAGACCTCAATCCTATTGAGTTGGTGTGGGCAGACATCAAAGGTAGAGTGGGTGAATCTGTCAGACTCTCTAGAAGTGAAGCATAGACTTTGCGAGCAAGCATTTTCGGAATATTCAGAGTCCAAATGGAAAAAATGTTGCGAGCACGTACGCAAGATAGAAGATGAATAATATCCAAAGATGTCCTCATTGATAGCTTCATTATTTCTGTGAGTGATGTCAGCTCATCTGAATCTGAGTCCGAGGATGACAGCAGTAATCAGGAAGACGATGGTGATATCGCAGATGAGATACGAGAATGACAGGTATGTTATACTGCCTCTTATGACTTAATCCTTATCCTTCATAAGCGAGTGTTTTGCATGTATTATTTCGTTTTGTTCATATTATGTCCTCTGTGTGTACGCTTATTGGAGCCGTATATTTCTTTAAAATATGGTTTACAGCTTGGGAATCGTAAATAGTTCCATTTAACTCTATACTTAATACTATTTTATAATTTTAGGTTTATATATTTAATAGATGTTTCAAATAGGTTTTGAAGCCCACATGACATTTAAGCTCCGAATTAAATTAAATACACGAAATATTAAACACCTCATATTCACATGCAGAATCTCGTTCAGTAACAATATGAACAGATAATTAATTATCAAAAATAGGAAAAATCTGTGTGCATTGTCAAATACATAATATATTATATTTTATTTAGTCAGACGCTTGTATGAAACATTCGCATTCTGTAGCGAAGTGCTGAACCTCCGCTCGCCCCTCCAGTGCCCCCACCACGTCGCCAGATTACGGATTTCCAACCGTCGCATCAGAACTGGCAGACGCAAGTGCGCGAACCCAACTAGCCGCTATTAAGCGAATTAAAAAAAAAAGAAAAAAGTGAATTAATTTTAACCAAACCTTATTTTCAGAATTAACTTGGTGAACATACCGAGATAGGATGTATTAACTAATTCATGATAAACTTTAAAAACTCTGATTTATCATATACTAATTATTATGTATTGTGTTTAACTTTAAGACTGTTCCAAAATATTTAATAATGTTCAACCCTATTAGCAAGGAATATCCAGATACCTGTATTTTTTGTGTTATCAAATTTGATGAAGCAGATAATGAATCTTTTCACTAAAATGAATTCCTAACCTTATTGTACGGATATTTTAATAAAAAATAAAGCAGACAGTGATCATTCAGCTTGGATATTTTAATGTTGTTAAAGAGGTATTATTAATTTAAAGTTGATTGATTAATGTTCCAATGAAACTAGCTTTAACTTCAAAGATCGACAAAAGTCACATGTTTGTTTTTTATGTTATTCATTAAGAAATTTTAATAATGTTATCACTCTACCACTACTAAATAATGATAGTAGTACATTGCTTTATGTTTTTTGTATCTTGCAGTCTCAAAGAACCTACTTTATTTATAAAATAATTAAACCAAACATTAACGTCCCATGTGGCAAAGACTAAAAAGTCAGTATGGTAAACCCTGAGATATTATCATTTTAAAGAGTCTACTAGTAAACTTGAACCAAAAGAATGATAAATAATATTATTGTAATTTAACTACAATTCAAAAATAAGTTCAGAGAATAAACATAATTGTTACCCCATCCAAGAGTTTTGACAAATTATTTTGTTAGACTAAGACGTTACAGCTTAGGTGGACAGCATCAACGGTTGGCAGCATTGGTGGCGGTAACAAGTGGGTTTAAATAATTTTAAACTTTCTGACCATCAATGCAAATCAGCTTTGCTATTAGAACACCACTACACGTAAGTACCTGTATAAGCGATCACTTCTAATTTCAGTGAGGAGTAACATAAATAGTTTCATTTTATCAACGAGAGAACGCCAAGAATCAACTACGAACTCAGTGAATCCGAACATAAAATAAACTAGTTATTTTATTTAAACAAGTACTAAACCAACGATCACAAGCTTCAAGATTTAAAAAATAATTTAAGATTTTAAAACAAAGACTAAATAATCAAAGTTTAACGGGAGAGGATCTCGTCTATTTACAATATTGACATTTCAGAACTTAATTTACGCTAAAATTAATTTCATGTGTTCAAAATAATTTGAAAGTGAGTTTTGTAAAAATTGTTTTTCAAATCTTTTGTTTAATTATATTTAGCACGTGTAAGCGTGATTTAGTTTGTTATACTTTGTATTGTAAATTAAGTGTTCACATATCGCTTATATTCATTATTCAGTTTTAGTAAAATTCTTTAGTGTTTTACTCATTTCTTGTCATGAACCATATGTTTATGATTTCACTGGGTCAAACCTCCCTTGAGCGGGTCAAGCGTCCTTGAAGTAGGGAGGGTTGACCCAAAATTCAGTGGGAAAATGGAGGATAGATTGGTACAGGCAAAAATTATATCTTGTGAGTAATGTATGTACCTATCTGTTACATGTACTGGATTTATACTGCTGGTATTTAGTGATCCGCTCAAAAAGTGGGTCAACCCTTTCGAGTCTCCCCTACAATAAAATACACTTTTTTATTCAATTCGATACTACACCAGTGCACTAAATAATTTCTGTGAGAACATGCTGTAGTCATTTTACAACAAATGTGAATAAAACGACAAAGAGCAAAATAAAATTAGATAATCAAAATTCATCATTTTTACTATAAGAAGTATCATGTCAAAAAAGATTATACAATAAATAATGAACAAAGAAACTTTAAAAATATTTATTTAACATCGTGTTATTAAAAAAAGAACAAAACAGAGTACATAATATAAAAGCACAAACACAAAAACACACAAATACATTATGACTAAATGAACAATTGCATTCATCGAGTAAATCACATTGAGTTGATTTTCAACTTACAATAATTACATTTCTTAATTAAAAAAAAAAAAAAATGCTTTGTTAAAAACTCTGGAATGTTACAAATGATGGTCTTTTAAACATTTTTTATACCATTTTAATTGGGACCCTGTAAAAATGTATTTAGAAAAGTGTTTAATGTAGTATACTGTACATCAAGAATGTGAACTGTGGACGCCATAACAGTATATAGACAAAAAGCACTAACTGTTAACTGTTGATGTTACCAACAAACATGGAAGAATAGAATATTCTGTACAGATACATGATCTGTGTAGAATATAAATGAAGCAAAACTTAATTGTATCAAAATATCTAAAAGGATATATAGTCACAGTCCTGTGTTGAGATTACAAATACGAAATGTCAGCATTAATCAATAATTACTGTGAAACTTTATCCTGTCATAATTTTTTATATATAACAAATATAAGTCATTCTTGGCGGCTCAGTAGACCAGTGGGTATGGCACCTGGCTACTAATCTAGAGGTTCCGGGTTCGATTCCTGGGCGGCCCAAACTATAAAATCAAGGTGCGTTTTTTTTCAGCCCCCAGGTCGACTCAGCCTGTTGAAAATGAGTACCTGGAATAACATCCTGGGGATAATAATGGGCGGTTGAAGCGTAGTGCTGCCCACACTGCCTTCTTTGTATGCTGTACGGCTCACATAAGGCAGCCTACTCTGCCTTCTCCTAAGCTACTTCGGTGGTACACATGGGAGCCATTATTATTATAAGTCATTCTTGTATTAAAAAAATAACCAGAGTATTAGTAGAGTATCTATTACTATTATTTAACTTAATGTAGCGCAATTTATTTAAAAGTGACCTGCATCATTGAAATTGGTACAAGAGGTGGCCCACTTTGAAGTGAACAATGTGTTAATGGTATGAGACGCCCCGCCAACTCTTGAATACAGAACAATATTTGTATGTTAACATTTTTGTAATCACTACATAATAACAACAGAATAAACGTAAAGAAGTATGATTCATGATATATGGTGTAAAAAATATGTTTTTAAAATGGTATTGCAAGCATATCACGTTGATTAAATGGAATGTTTTCAATTTTCAGAGTGTCCATACTATAATACAATCAAGGCCATCTTGCTACCACAAATTTCTTAAAAATGATTACTACTATGAGTACTATCTCATGACCGTGTTGTGTGACAGTCTTCGCTAACTACTGAATCTAATGTTTTAAGTAAAATGTGGTGAATACTCCATAAATTTGGTTAATGATTAAGCACATGTTACATATATTTTTATATATACAATCATACTTTTTTTCTACTGACTGTCAACAAGTCTACACATTTTATTTAACTTACGTATAAAAAAGGTTTGATTAAATTGGCAGTCCTTCCCCCTCAAGGACGTCTTTAAAGCTTCTTTAAGGACATGGCAAAACTTAAGTAACAGATACCAGATATAGCACACAATGTTATTGTTTAAGTTTTGGTAAGACTTTGCTTTTTAAAATATGAGCAAATTTTCTGCTACTCAAATAGCATGCTTACCAATAATAAGCATGTGAAGAATCTGCAAATTCGTAGTGACTGTCAATCAAAGAATTTTTCAGTGAAAGGTTTGTGAGGATCGGTCAAAACTGTGTATTTCGATGGTTGTGTGTTTGGCGTCAGAGACAATTGTCCTGATGATGACAATAAACACTGTCAAAATGTTGACACAAATAAGTTAAAATTTGTGTTATATTTCTGACTGATCTTCACAAACCCTTCACCTAAAAATTCATGTGGAGAATGTTAGATACATTCTTGCCCACCGCAAGTTTTCGTTTGTATTCAGGAATTTATTAAATATTATTTTATAATATTTAATGAAGTTGTGAAATATTTATACTTCATCTCTTGGCTATAAATAAACGAATCCAATAGAATTTTTCTTACAAACAATACACTAAATACGATATCTTTATTTTTCTTTTTTCCCCCTACGAGTAATTTTGGGAATTTGGAATTTCTACATTTCTTAGAACTTTAACAAAAAGCCCTAAAAAAGTGTTGTTATTGTTAGACTGAACTATGGTTAACTCATGCTATATGATACTGTTCATTGTTTTCTTGTTGTACTGTACTCCATAGGAAGAAGCGTATGTACACAGCCAAAATAAATGAATGAACTTGAAGAGGTGCTATTTGTGTAACAAAACGAATTGAAAACAACTGATCCTAACTATTCTGTTCGAATTAGTTTTTTAAAACTAATCTGGTTATTACATATGGTTTAAGAATTCTACAATGGCAGTGAAAAATTCATACTCTTATGTTATGCTTCCTGAGGTAAAAAACTGTGAACATTCAGATACAAACACAATAGACTTGCAACTATCCAAGCTAGTTCTCAGCATAATCAATAACATTTTTTTTAATAACTCTATAAACCAAGTGTTAAAAGCTGATTTGTCATAAGTACCTTCTAAAATAAGTAGCAACATACCCACAGCACAATCATGTTGATTTGTCGGTATTCTGACAACTTGACTCTATTGCGCTCAGCATAATCTAATGTAACTGGGTCGTTTGTATGCTGTTTAGTTTTAATGTACCACAGTCAATTGTGAAACGAATTTTGTTTAAAAGACATATGAGTGACAAATGGAATGAGGTCGTAGTGACAATGGAGGAAGAGCTTTGTGTTATAAAATGGCTGGGTTCTGGAGAATTAGTAAAAACAAATTTCTCTGAAGTTGAAAAAACGTACTGTAGATGATTGAAAAAAAAATCATACCGAAATTGAAAAATGGTGTGCTAATCAAGCAAGTGAAAGAGATATAAAAGTAAGAAAAACTATGAAAAAGGCAAAAACAAACTGAAGAGGACTTAATTTGTGGCATGGACATACAAGGAGAAAAGGTGTTCTAGATTTTAGTACATTGCTTCAAAAAGAAGCCTTATCTATTAAAAAAAAAAATTAAGGATAAAGGTAGAACCATTACTGCCAGTTATGGCTAATTAACAGTTTGGAAAAAAGCTTTGGTGACAATAATTAGTGCTGACGATTTATCTGCAGACAAAAAATATGCTCTTCTCATTTTAAAATTTTGATGTATACAATGATATAATAGTGTTACGACATCACAGAACAATCTACGTGTTTATCGAGCATTCCAGAGGGATCTGGAATGTAATGTGTGTGGCGTACGTGACTCTCGACGCATTCGCGAGACTTTTCTGGAAGCTTCCAGCCGTGCGGACTGTGTCAATGCCGAAATTAATTACGTCTTACACACTGGCGCTAATGTGCATTTTGGAATATTCTGGTCTGTGAGCGTTGTATAAATACAAGGCATCAGCGGCCTTAGTTTTCAGTATTAGTTGTGATATATTACGAGTGGTTCGAGTTATTATCAGGCGGTATATTGTAATACAATTGTGTTTTAATATTAGTTGACATTTTATTGCGTGTGAACAATTTTTACTTGATCTGTTGTAGGAGACTGTGTTGTTAATTACAAACTGTTTAACTATGAAAAATTAAAGCTGGCAATTAGCGACTTAATTGGTGTCTTGTATTTTGTTTTCCACTATACCTATGACGATCAAGTAGACCGTCGTAACAATAGTTTCTTTCAGTCTACCCTTTCAAGTGAAGAGTTCTTGAGCCATCAAGTTGCCATGTGGGACATCTATCTAGGTTTCGTACTCATGCAAGTGACGCTTGACTTTGTAAGTGAAGCCACAATGATCACACTACCAGAGGTTAATCTTATTGATAAAGGCAAGATTTCTAGCGAGCAGGTGTACAACAGTGATGAGATCAGAGTAAAGTGCCTGGTGATACAAAATGTGTTTAACAGTTTTAAAATAAAATGTTACATAAGTTCTGTGTTATACGATTACCACTGGAAATCAAAAACTCAAGAGTATTAAAAATCTAAGAAACTCAGATTCTTTGATACTTTTGTACACATATCGACGGATAGAAACATTGTAAAATATAAATTTATATAGAATTTGTGTTCACTGTATGCCAATAATTTACCATGTATTGTGATGTGAATGCCCCTTCACATCCGGCCAGTGATGACTTAAGAAATGGAGATATAAAAGCATTGTTTGTGTTCAGAAATGTCATGGCACTCTGTCGACCAATGGATAAAGGCACGCTTGAACCTTTGAAGTTGAGACTGCCTGATGACAGTCTTGACTCCATGATGTCAGGTATTGAAGAAAATGAAGACTGCCTGCATTGAAAAACATAGATTTCCACCTATTCATCTGCAAGTTCTTGTACAGCTACTACCATCTCCTGCATCTTACATTCCAGAGACTTTTGTCATTTAAATCTTCTCACTGTAAATCTCTTTTCTTCACCTCATCATGTATATCAGGAGCTGGGAGTAAAAGGGCGAATATGAAAATCATGGTGTTGGGAAATCATGTTTAAAGTTTGTGAATGCTCTCAGGATAGAAGGGAGAATATAGATGTGATAGTGGTATTACCGTGTTCTTAACATGCCAGAAAATAGGATTCCTAAAAAAAAGTGTTTTTTTTCGCCCTTTCTCCTCCGAGCTCCTGATATGTACTACATGTACACGGCTATGTTAACATTGGATTCGGAAAGGGGAAGTGTAGCAGCACTGGCACTGCGAGTTGCGTGGGGATACTGTACATTCCCCCTATGCTGCTTGACGTTTGTACAGTCAAAGTAAAACTCATACGCAACTTGGAAAATTTACCCATCTGAAAATTACAGTAAGAGCATTAGAATACTTAAACTTTGTCCTTTGTTAATCTACATAATTTCAAATATCATACTTTGTAACACAAACACACACAAATATTAGCCTATACTTGTAAAACAAATCGATGCTCATGATATTCACAGCTAGGTAACACATTCAAAAACTTTAGAGTATGACTGCAGACTGCTCGTTAGTGAGACGTGCTTGCACGTTTGTCTCTAAACTCACATAGTTCACATTTTTTCCGCATGCTTTGTCAAATTTGTCTAGTAGTAGTCTGCTGTGTCTACTCTGTTTCTGTCTTTTAGTTGAAACCTAGTTTAGAAACCATCTGGGCCAATGATCACCAGGCATTCATTCCATTTGCCTACACTAGATGAGGCACTCTGTATTTATGATATCTAAAATTATTTTATCTATACAAATTCGTCTCCTGTTATCTTCCTTTCTAATGGACTGGAGTTTGAACACCCCACAAGACCATTATCCATGTCCACTGCTTGAAGCCTTCAGGGTTTCGTGATTTATGGGTAGATGACTTTCACACTCCGAAGCAGAGAGTTCAACTACCCTATCTATTTTGCTGCTGATAGCTTCATCACTTCTACCATCTTTTGTTAATGTCAACCCAAAATCCATAAAAAAGTAACATTTTTAATGATAAGCAAAGCTAGAGTAATACTGGCTTTTTAATAACCAGCTATAGTTCCAAAATTTGTTTTCAGGGCCTAAGATCTATACTCTTAAATGGAGTTTTTGGAATCCTGTTCACCCAGTGATACCTCAACCTAATCATCCACAAACAGAAGAGTGTAGAGCTAGTCATCATTTATCAAGATCCCCATTTAACCTCCTAAGGCTGTGTTAATGTGCATTTTGAATAAAGTAGATGCTATGGAAGACCCTCACTTCAAACCTTTTGTTACTGTAAAGTACTGGGATCGACATCATCCTTCATAAAAGTTATGTACTTCTGTAATACAGGCAGTGATTACATCAGCTTAGTGCATGACTTGCTAGGGATCTGATAACGGAATACTATCATATTCTTTATGCTAATCAATAAATGTTGAATACAACTTTCTACAGCTGACAGCCTTATCACAAATGTATCTACAACAAAACACATTCTCAATACAACACCTTTTGGCATGGAAACCACTGTTCCCTGACATCATGTATCATAGCTTCTATTCAATTTTTAAAAATTTGTCCACATAATTGTCCAATAGAACATGCTACATTAAGGCCATCATAAATCTAGCATTTTTGCCCATATAATGATGTTATCCCATATGTCCTGAATATATAAAGCACAGATATTTTCTATATAATACAGCAGGTGTCTGAAGAACGCAAGGAGATATCGCCTACTGCACTTGTGAGAGCTTGGCAAAATTTATTACATCATACAGGCAGTTAATAGTACCTCATTAACATCTGCTATCCACACAACTTTATCAGTTGTATTTATTTTTCTATCTGTACCGTACCCATGTACGTAGTTGTATTGTTGACATGGTTCTGCACATCACTTACAATGAGGCCCACACTGACAACAGCATAACAGGTTAGCTTAATTGAAGGCAATAAGCTGCAGTTAATGAATACTAATTGCAGTAACATCACATCAATGCAGACTGATCATGAGAGTGTCATTTTACTAACAGGACAATTTGATAATTCACATAGACACTGTTGGGCCAGTGCCACAGTTTTAAGAACTCATTATATGAATGGTTTCTGGCTGAGAAAGTAATATAAGAGTAAGGAGAATGAACAACAGTGTGAAGTTGCAAGTAAGAACAATGCTCTCATATTATTAGAGAAAAATCCACAGATGCAAGAATGCTGTTTACCAAGATGTTACAACGGGTTCACAAATGGTACTGTTGAAAAGATAACTGATGATGATACTGTAGTTAATGAAGAGAGTACTAAAGGCAAATCAAGTGATCAAAGGACCTATTACGTATTGCACTCAAAAGGTTTCAAGGCGATCAGGGCCATGCTTAATACATTAGTCAGCTAGAGGAAGCGACACCAATACACTAAATTTGTTTACAGAAACAACAGGATACTTTGTTAAGGAAAATAATTCTGAGCGGACAACAAACAAACGTATTTGTGAATCTACTTTCTTATGCCTAAAAAATATGTAACCTGTGTGGCACGAGCATTTACTTAGTCTGTCAGTGATATGAACTATAGGACAAATACAGAGCACCAAAATGTATGAAAATTTACTGTTTAGGATTCAGGCTGCTAAACAGCACACAATCCCCACACTTCAAAACATCAGTAGAAATTTGATTCATACTGGATTTACTGAAAATAAACCAGCCATATTTAAAGTTGATATGGCACTACAGTGTGCATTACGTGTCCTGATATGGTCAGCCCCCTCAATTAAGCTGCTTTACTGTACAGACTGCAACTGGAAGGCTTCTCAAAGTGTTAGAAAAGTTCATGTATGCTTTCGCCTAGGCCTCCCCGAGGTTAGACATGAAACTACTCATTGTAGACAGTGTTAACGAAATGAATCTTGGCATGGGCATTATGAATGTCTATGGATTGGCCAAGAGAAGATAAAGTTTGCATGGCAAAAAGTGGTAGGGACAGCCAACCATTCAATTAAGTATGTGATGGTGGCTGAAGAAGTTGACTGGTGAAGAGAAGAGGAACCCTTACTTTTGGGTACGGGAACAAGAAAAGTACTGAATGAAGTACCAGTTTGTACGATGACAGAAGTGATCAAGAAACCAATTGTGGTCATTGCACAGAAGGTCATGTTCATTCCCTGTAGCAGATATTGTTAGATATGGCAGACTCCCTACAAGTAAACAAAAAGTAGTAATGGAAAAAAGGACATACTGGAAATTCAGGAGATAGAAGAGCTTGGAGATGGGAAGAAAATTGCTGCAAGAAACACAAAGATTTCCGAAGAGGATGTTATGCAGGAGGATTGGAAACAAACAGGGAAAGAAAAATGGGATTTAAGAAGAGGCGTATACAAGTGATGGAGAAAGTGCTCTAGAAGTGATAAGAGGACTTTCCAGAGTCAAACTTAACACAAAGAACACAAGAGCCTTTGCTACTTAGGGACAAACAGACTTAAGGAAGTGCAGTTGTATGCCTATGAGATAGGCAAACCGTGTGGTCTATGTCGTTAAGTCTGTTGGCAATTTGTTCAACGTTGGCAATCGAATTTGCCTATGTTTACTTGACACCTTTAATTACGTGATTATTCTCAGTATATCACCCACAAAGTGGTAGGCATCTTAAAATCTCTGAAAGGTACAAATACCAGCGCTTTGGAAATGGCTGGCCAGTCAGTAGTGTTCTGTGAAATGAAGTGATAAACATGTTATATTAGTCAGTCTGAGATTGTGAGTGTAAGTACTGACAGCGATTTAGTGTAAAGTGGTATTTAAATGATATTTATTGTTTTGTAAATTAGTGTGTATTGGATAATTGTAAACTTAAAGGATTGTTGTGTTTGAGTGTTCATTTGTTCTTTTTGGAACTGCAATTAAAGTTGTAATTGACAATTCCTCTGGTGTTCAATTATTTTTTCCTCTATTAAAATACAACAATTCATGTGACCATTGTAAACTTTACAAACGCAAATTTAAATATACTAAGAAACATTACTAATTTATAGTTACCAAAAATAACAGGCAGTGTCAGCAGATGAGTGTTAATTCACTGTTAACACCTGGCTTACAGTCTTTTTTGTTATTCAGCCAGCTGACCACCACATTAGGCCAAATAGTTGCAAGTCTACTGTACAAAATGCAGAACATCAGTCACTTTAATGTTACTGCATTCACTTCTCATTAAACCTTACAAACTAATAATTGTATCCATCAAATGCTTAGTGAAATATATACATCTATACATCTACGTTTTAAAAATCCACTATGGCAACTCAATTGGGTTTCTGTCTTACATTAAAATACAATCTTAAAAATACTAAAAAATAATTTACAAGATTAACTAACAGTCCCTACAAAAATAATTATATTAGTAATATAAATATAAAAGAGCACACACATAATGAATTAAAGCAACAATATATACAAAATATGACACATTAATGCTATACATTATTGCCTTACGTTGGCACTACATTGATGAAAAACATTTAACAATGACATTACAGTATTACTATTCATACACTTCTTAGAATAAATCAGTTTATGTGCAAAGTATTGTATTTACTACTTGTATTGTTGTTATGCTCAGTTAATCATCTTTCTTCAAGCATTTAGACACATGTTGTCACCTCTAGCCATGATAAAGCTTGTGCCTCATCACCACCAAAGAAAATCAGTCTGTATTTAACTACAAGCAGTATACTTAATATTTAAACTATACTTTTTATACAGTTTAGTTGTCACAACGGCAAGTATAACAAAGTGGTTGAATGTTATACAAAAATGAACTTCATAAAATAAAAACCCGCAATATAGCCAGTGCGCGCGCAATTACACACACACAAGCTTAGTCAGTACTTTCACTTTCCGTGACCATTACTGTTGTTGATTTCCTTTGCATAAAACTAAAATAAAAACAATCATATTTTGAAAGTCCCTTGAGTCAAAATCATTAGAGAAACACACACAAAATGTTATACAAGAATAGACAAAGACTACAACAGATAATACCTCTACACTTGTAAGAGTAGAAAGAAGACACAAATTAAAGATTTTATAAACAATATGACAAACAAATACAGTGAAACCTGGCCACGGTCACCTCTATGAACGGTCACTTTTCTGAGGAACGGATTTTATTTCTTGTAAGACCAATATAAATTTCCCCTGCATTAAATGGTCACCTTTTCCCTCGGCCAGCGGTCAGTCCCTAACAGGATCTTTCACTTGTTTAAATGGCCATCGAGATATTTAGTCATCTGGAATTCGGTAGTCTATAGCAGACAAAACACTGTAGTTTGACAATACAGATTTCTAAGAATAGGTTACGCATACAGTGCATGCTGGCACGACACAGTCACCAGTGTTTAGACGAGAGCATGTACAGTGGCAGCAGGCTCCGGTACACGTGCGCAGGTAGTCTAACTCATACAGTTTGCCGGAATGAAATGTTCATTCTGGTTTCTGAAACTAGCGCCGAGTCGGTGTTTACTTAAGCAAAGTTTATATCTAACGAACTGAAACGACTAGCCATATATATCTGTAATTTTTAAATTTACAAAATGTTATTTGTGCACAATACACTACTGAAGTTTGCACAACGTTGAAACAGTAGTCAGCGATCAGTTATACGTGAACGTTCCGCATGTGCTTAAGAGGTGTTCTCGTAATTTGTAGTGTAATTTAACAGTTAAACAATAATGGTAGCTTCATAGTGTAACAGTGTGTAAAAAAATGAGTAACAAAGGAAGAGTGTTTGAATTTAGAGGCTAGGCGAAATGTTATTTTTGAAAGCAATAAGGGTGTTTCAGCAAGGAAACTTGCCGACGTTTTTAAATGCGAAAGAACAGAGATTAACAACATAATAAAAAATAAAGACCATATTTTAAAAGAGTGGGAATCCAATATGAATCAGTGAATAAAAAAAAGTGAGAATCAAAGTAACACAAGTAAACAAAATTCTTTACGAGTGGTTTAAATGTGTTGGCTCAAAAAAACTCCCAGTTAGTAGAAGTACGAGGGCTATCCAGAAAGTAACAGACGTTTTAAAATAAAAAATTTACAAAATGAAAAAACAAAATTTTATTATATACATTTGAAAGGTACACTCTTAAGCTATTTTTCTACATAATCGCCATTCAAATTAAGGCACTTATCATACCGTGGTACAAGTTTTTCAATACCGTCTCTGTAGAAATCTGCCGCCTGCGATTTCAACCACTGGTTTACACCGGCATGCAGTTCGGCGTCAGTATCAAAGCGTTGTGTAGCGAGCCATGTCTTCATCGCTGGGAAGAGGTGATAGTCGCTCGGCGCCAAATCCGGGCTGTATGGTGGATGATCGAACACCTCCCATCCAAAACTATCGAAGAGCTCTCGGGTACGATTAGCCGTGTGTGGACGTGCGTTGTCGTGAAAAAACAAAACCTTCGCACTAAGTTTTCCCCGACGCTTGTTTTGTATCGCGCGCCTTAACTTTCTCAGTGTTTCACAATACCTCTCTGAGTTAATTGTTGTGCCACGTTCAAGAAAATCAACGAGAATCACTCCTTCCGAGTCCCAAAACACAGTAGCCATGATCTTTCTTGCTGACAGCATTTGCAAACACTTCCTTGGTTTCTTGGGAGAATTTGTGTGTCCCCATTCCATCGACTGCCTTTTTGTTTCACTATTGACATGCTTCACCCAAGTCTCGTCCCCAGTTACGATATTATCGATAACTTTGTTACCATTTTTGTCGTAATCTTCGAGGAAAGTTAGTGCTGCAGCCAGTCTCTGTTTTTTGTGGTCTTCCGTTAGGATTTTCGGAATCCACCTAGCACAAAATTTGTGGTAACCAAGCTTTTCCGCCACAATTTCATGCACCAAACTCCGTGAAATTTGGGGAAATTGTTTCGAAAGTTCCGTAATCGTGAAACGACGATCTTCACGAATTTTGTCGTTGATTTTCATCACCAGTTCATCAGTCACATGGCTAGGTCTACCACTGCGGTCCTCATCGTGAACACTGGTACGGCCATTTTTAAAATCAATGCACCATTGCCTCACTCGGCTTTCACTCATTATTCCTTTTCCGTACACATCACAAAGTTGGCGATAAATTTCAATTGGTTTGTGATTTTTTGCCAACAAAAACCTAATCACAGAACGCACCTCACAAGTGGCGGGATTTTCTATTGCAGCGCACATTTTAACACGTCACAGAGAGCAAAGTAAGAGGAGCACAGACCGCTCGCTACCACAGCTGGTTGCGTACTGAGTGTAGGAACGTTCCGACACCAAGATGGCGGCTCTATCCCCGCCCACCGCCGCGGTCGGTCAAAACGTCTGTTACTTTCTGGACAGCCCTCGTATGTTATGGGAGAAATCACTCGAAATTGCTACAGAAATTAAAGTTAAAAATTTCATAGCTAGCAATGGGTGGTTGGAGTGTTTTAGAAAGCAGCACAACATATCGTTCAAAAAAATTTTGGGTGAAGGGGCGGATGCACCTGTTAACTAAGTCAATGACTGGAAAGATAGGTTACCAAGTATTCTGGCAGAATACGAATTAAGTGACATCTATAACGTTGATGAGACTGGATTATATTTTAGAGGTATACCAAATAAATCATTAACACTAGAACATGAAGCGTGTAAAGGTGGAAAAATGGCTAAAGAAAGACTCCCGATTATGTCATGCTGCAGTGCTACTGGTGAAAGAGACCAGCCGTTAGTTATCGCAAAGTCATTAAAACCGAGGTGTTTCAAGAATTTGGAGACAGCATTACTGGGCAATAGTTGGCATGCTAACAAAAAAGTGTGGATGACATCCAGAATTTTTGAAGATTGGTTACAAGAATTTAATAAAAAAATGCAAAACAAAAATCGCCACATAACGTTATTATTGGATAATGCGACATGTCATCTAGTTTCATCACTGTCCAATGTCAGACTGTTACTTATTCCACCAAACACGACATCTCATCTTCAGCCACTGGACCAAGGAATAATTCAGACATTTAAACTTTTTTATCGGAAGCGTTCTTCGGTCCATTGTGTCCCATATGGATGACAGCAATTCAGCATTTGACTTGGGGATGAAAATCACTGTCCTCGATGCGGTATTCTGGGTCAAGACAGCCTGGAACAAGGTTGCTGTTACCACCATTAAAAAGTGTTTTACAAAATGTGGCATTCAAGCTACCGACGCTGATCTGCAGGCGCAACCATTACATGAAATTTCACAAGAACTTCAGACACTTGCTACAGTTGCTGGACTGCCATATGATGAAAACCTGGAAATGGAGAATGTACAATGCTGTGATGATCTTGAGGGCAACTGGGAGGATCGATTTTTGGAAGATTACAAAGGTAAGTCAGAAAAACTTCTGTATTTACTATGAAAACTTTTTGGAACGGTCAATTAAAATCTGCACTATTCGGGATATACAATTTTACAATACAGTAATTTTTCTGCTTTTTGCAGAAACGGGTGACGATGACATACAGAGTGAAGAAAAAGGAATTAATGAACCTCTAATGAGTTTAAAAGAAGTGTTACAATCTCTTAAGCGGATCAAAGATATTTGCATTACTCTCGATAAGGAATGTGGGGAGAATGCTGTGGAACACTGTAGTAAACTTTATTGTTTGGTCGAAAATTACACAATTAAAAAGAAAACTGATAGTGCAAAACAAACTACATTAAAAAACTATTTTTCAAAAGTATAATCTTTACCAATGTGTTTGAATATAAGTAATTTCACTGTAAACATATTGTAAATAGGAAGTAAAACTGCAGCATACAAATGCAAGTACATAATAAAATGATATAGTAGTAGCTAATCTGTACTTAATATGCTGTATCGTTATTATCCCCGCCAACCCCTTTATTAAACGGCCACCTTTGTAAGTGGCCACATTTTACGATGATACAAGGGTGGCCCCTGAAGACAGGTTTTACTGTCCTACAAAAATAACAGAAATCGAATATATTTTTATCAACTGAAAGTAAAGTATGATTATTAGAGTATATTTTGGTTACATTACATTAAGGTTCCGGTATGTACTTATCTTTGAGTATACATAAATATACACAAGTAAACAGTCGTTAGTGATCAGAATGACTGTGACATATGCCATGTACATGAAGATTACATTAGTATGTAAAGACCTTTCAATTCTGTGAGTATAAAAATCATTTCTAATTGGGGTCTACAATACGAAGAGTCAAGCACTGGAAAGTTACTTTCTCAGATAAGAGAGAAGTCAAAATAATAATATCAAAAAAAATATATATTGCACTTCAGAAGCTCGACCTTATATGTGACTTTGTTTTAACATCTGAACAAGAATTTTTTTAATCTGACAATAGGAACATGTCACTCAAATATATTATTCTAAATATTATGACTTTCACATTAAAAAATTGTTAAGAATGCACAGGGTGGTAGCTCCATAAACAAAAAATAATTTCTTGGTTGGAAAATGAGTTGTTATAAACATGACACAAATCATGTTGAGGTTTTTTATATAGAGAAAGACTGCTTAGGAACCTACACTGTAAGCAAATCTGCTACAGTAAGGGTTGCATATTAGAATCAAGTTTTCAGAAATTGATTTGATGATTGTGCAGCCAATTAAATAATAAATTGAAAATAATAAAGTACATTACTGTGGTTTTCGACCTGAGAATTTGAATTAATAAAAACTTCTGATTCAATTATCCAACAATTCAAATAAGTGGAACTATTAATATTAATGGGCTACATACTTTCCAGATATAATCATTTTTGTAAAGAAAAATGTGACACAACATGTTGCATTGGTTATAGGACTGCAGTATACTGTCTTGTACACCAAACGTGATGATGTAAATATATATATATATATATATATATATATATATATATATATATATATTCAATCACTTTCTGCTACAGTTTCAAATAAATTTTAAATACATATACATACATATTTTATATATATATTTATGACGATTTCTGACGAGCTGTGAAGCTTGAAAGCGCTAATTGGAATACTTTTCCTATAGTGGTGTGCAACAGTGATAATTCTGTTTGTGAAAATTATTTTATTTAATGTTTTTTTATTATTATCCTGTAACATACAGTAGTTGCATATTCTCGCACACGCCATATGCCTATGCATATTTCTGTGCCACTTCACAACACTTAATTATTTTTTTTTTTACTGTCAAAATTTTACTTAAACTAACAAATGTATGTATGTTCTTGGACATGTATATTCTTGTCTGTCATTCAATGTCCAAACCTGCAGTCTTTACTTGCACTAATTTTTATTACAACATGCTACCATACGGTTAGAGTTAAATTACTATTTAACATGCAAATTCTACCTATTGCAACACACACATACACATTTGATTAGTTTCATGTATAACAAATCATATATTTTTGTTAATTTTTAAAAACAATCCCAATCCCATTTCATATTTGTTTGTTAAATTCATATAACACTTTTACACAATATCCAAGCTTTTATAAGAAACCGTGTTACTCAAAAGTTACATTTAATTCATAATCTTACTGATTAATCATACAATTAGAAATTACTGTTTAACAGGTTATTCTATAAGCAGCCGCTAAAACATACGTAACTTCATGGAAAATTAAAAGTATTAATAACATGTGCCTAAATACTGCTACATACTATCCTACCAGCTTGGTGTATTAATTACCAATAAATTAATATCTAAATGCACACATTATTATTCTTATTATTATTTATAGATTGTAATAATTTAACAAAATTTATTTCATTTGTTTCTCCTATGAACAGATGAACGCTTTCATTTATTTTAGAATGGAAGACAAGGTTTTTGTACAAACACTAATCTAAGTTAAAATTATTTAAAAAAATATTAATAATTAGAAAAACTTCTATCATATATAAATATAACCACTTTCAGTCAACTTTAATATTACATCACTTAGTTCATATTTAAAACAGTAGTGATGCAAACTTGGTAGTTTCTTTTCTTTTCCTTTTTTTTAATTAAACACCTGATTACATATACCATAGAATTACTAATAATGAACACTTACGTTTATTGCAAATATGCACAAAATTGACATTACTGGTTTATGTTCTTAAAGTAATTATGATGCAAAGCTTTCGCAGCACCAATTCTATGCATGGGATTAAATTTCAGAAAACATTCTAACAGATCTTTGCCATCAGAACAAAGTTCTTGTAAGAGAAGCTGTAATGATATACCTTTCCGGTGAGCAAATGATGACCATGGCAATGAAACATTGTCAGGCCATTCAGATTGTAATGGAGTACCTAAAATTCTAAATATCTTATCAAGCTGATCTGCTTCCGACATGCCGCAGAACAACGGTGACAGCTTGTACAGTTCCCCCATTATGCACCCGCATGACCAAATGTCAACACCTGTACCATACGGCGTGCCTAGAAGTACCTCAGGTGAACGATACCACAGTGTAACGACGACTGTGGTCAACTTCATTCCACATTCATATGTTTTTGACAAACCAAAGTCAGTCAGTTTGATACGACCTGACTGTGTTATTAACAAATTCTGAGGTTTCAAATCACGATGAACAATACTATGTGAATGCAAAAAGTCAACACCTGACAATATTTGGTACATTATGTCTTTTATTTTACTTGTACCCAGTCCAGGTGGCGGACACCTTTCGATGTATTTGGATAAGTCTTGTTCAACATGTTCAAAAATAAGAAATATGACCATCTTCTGTTCCTTATCCAGTCGCTGGCCATGGCATATGTCAAAAAATCGTACAATGTGTGGATGCTCATATATATCAAGTCGCTTTAAAGCTGCAACTTCTCTAATAGTTGTCATAGGCATCCCGTCTTCTGTAAATGGTACTATTATTTTTTTAACAGCCACTATTTTACCATTATCTTTTAAATCTCTTGCTTTATAAACATATCCATGAGCTCCATTTCCAATAAGGCCAAGTTCTTCATAGTTAAAGTGTGTGATCATGGAACGATCTTCATCACTTGAGCCAGGCATTTTTACATACGCATTATCTACCTGAAAATAATAATCCATTAATATGACCACATAGTTTTCAGTCACTAATAGGCAAAAGTAAAATAACTATTATAAAAATTACTTCATCCAATTTCATATAACAGAAACTTGGATATACATGTATGTTATGGCAAATACGAGGGGGTACCCAAAAATAACCGGAATAGCGCTGCGAATGGCGGAGCTTACGTAGTACGCATTTCTCCCGCTAGCCGAGCATAGCGCAACTCGTTCCGAGTTCAGTGCCGTCATTGTTGTCACCTGGGAAGGTTGTGTTCGGTCACAGTAATTCGTTTTGTAAAAGCAGTTTCGCTTGCTCCTCGTTTTTTGTCATAGCGGATTTAAGTGAACAGCTGTGAAATTTTGCTTCCTGCTTGGGAAAAACGCCGCATATACTGTTGTGATGTTGAAAACAGCTTACAAGGATAGCGCTATGGGAAACACTCAAGTGTACCAATGGTTTTCTCATTTCAAAGAAGGTGAAATGTCAATTGATGACAAACCTCGTTCTGGATATCTGTCAACTTCCAGAATTGACGAAAATGTTAAAAAAGTTCATGCAATCGTGCTTGAAGACCGATGACGGACCATTGAAGAGATTAGTAAGTTATCTGGAATAACTTGGAGCTCGGTTCAGCAAATTTTGTCAGAAGATTTGGGGATGAGAAGGGTCACTGCAAAATTTGTGCCTCGGGTCCTGACTGAACTGCAAAAATAGAATTGAGTTGAAACATGCCGTGCATTGAAAGACCAGCTCCCGAACCGACCCAGATTTTTTTTTTCCAAGGTCATTACTGGTGACGAGTCATGGTGCTATGGTTACGACCCCGAAACTAAACAACAGTCAAGCCAGTGGAAAACTTAATAGTCGCCTCGCCCAAAAAAAGCTCGTCAAGTGAAATCAAACATCAAGACGATGCTCATTTGTTTTTTCGATGTGAGAGGAGTAGTGCATTCTGAATTCGTCCCACCAGGTCAGACTGTTAATCAGGCTTTCTATTTGGAGGTTTTAAAAACATTGCGTAACAATGTGCGACAAAAAAGGCCCGATTTGTGGCAGATGAGGGACTGGTTTTTCCACCATGACAATGCACCTGCTCACGCAGCCAATTCAGTGCGCCAGTTTTTAGCAAAAAACAACATGACTCCCTTGCCCCTTACTCACCTGACATCGCTCCATGCGATTTCTTCTTGTTTCCGCGAATGAAGAGGGACATGAAAGGACAAAGTTTTGACGACTTGGAAGCGGTAAAGAAAAAAACGAGGCAGGAGCTGTCGGCCATCACAACAGACGAGTTTTTCCAGGAATGGGATCGCAGATGATTGGACAAATGTATTAAGTGTAATGGAGAGTACTTTGAATGTGATAAGGTTGTTTTGTAAAAAAAATTAAATACATAGCTTAAAAAAAAAATTTCAGTTATTTTTGGGTACAGTACCCCCTCGTAGATGTTCACTTACAAACTTGCGACTACGTACTTCAGAACTGGATTATAAGTGCATGGTAAATACCAGCATAAAACATTATCACAAGGGAATAAGCAACTGTGTGCCATCTTATTATGATGTATACACTTTTTCTGACCTGTTTGTGGCTCATCCAAGGATGAGCCTCAGGCTATATTGGGGACAAACCCTCTTCAGGGCTTGGAGAAGTATACTGCGGGAGGAGGGAATTGCATACCAGTGCAGACCAGAAGTTGAGAAAGTGGAGGCACCAAGAAGGAGAGAAAAGAGTGCACTAGCATATGTAGTTAGAATGACGTATACACATATCAATATTCTATTTTGATATAAGATTCAGAAAGAATTCATCATCTCTGATGGCACCTGTCTAGTAAGCCTGCGAGGTGGCAACATGCTGTATCTAGTGGGGTACATTGTGCAGATACCATCAGTTGTTAAATATTTCTCAACAATAATTTTTAGTTGTCTTGATTATTCATCTCTTCTTTCACAGCATTAACACTTATCTAAAATATCGGTATGGAGAACCATACATGACTTCATGTTCTAAGATTTATATTTAAAATCATATTTGAAATGAAATATTTCCATAGAAACTACGTCTTTCTACTTATTGCTTCAGCATTAACCACAGTACTGTGGTCACTAACGTATACCACCTCATGTTTTCGCACTCGATTTTCACCGATGATGGCAGTTGATGGCGCTGCCAAAAAGTCTGGTTTTGCAGAAAACATTGGACTACGGCTAAAGAGCTCGGGAAGCAATTTTAACAAAAAACTACTTCTTTGTTGCCGATAACGTAGTACACATATAAAAAATTCTTCCCTCCACCTTCAACTATAATTTTTAATAATAGAAAATTACCCCCACCCCGTTCACCTAACCTCTTCATTTATAGATGTTTCATCTACGTTTCTACAGTGGATTACTATGAGCTTCTTATCAGGATACTTTATTTATAAAAATTAAGTACTTTACTCTTGTTAAATCATAAAATGTTTCAGGTAAACTACCCCTTTCTCTTAACCTATCTTCCCAAAATTAATAGACCTTCCGTCCTCTACAATTCAGGGATGCATGCAAAAAAATGTTTGATTCTGTTTGAATGTGCGACAGTTATCGTTCGTCATGGAAACATTTCTCTTGTTACAACATAAAATGTTGCAGGTAAACTACCCCTTTCCCTTAACCGATCTTCACCAACACCAATAGATATTGAGAACTCTACAATACAGGGCTGTATGCAAAACATCATTTGGTTCTGTTTGAATTTGCGGCTCTTATCGTTTGCCATAGAAAATAACCTTGTAAAACATAAAATGTTGCTGGTAAACTACCCCTTTCCCTTAACTGATCTTCACCAACACCAATAGGTATTGAGAACTCTACAATTCAGGCCTGTATGCAAACAATTATTTGATTCTCTTTGAATTTACGGCAGTTATCGTTCGTCATAGAAAAAATACCCTTGTTAAAACATAAAACGTTGCAGGTAAACTACCCCTTTCCCTTAACCGATCTTCAACAAAATCAACAGACCTTGAGTTCTGTATAATTCAAAAAGGTATGCAGAAGAGTATTTGATTCTGTTTGAATGTACGGCAGTTATCATTCGTCATAAGAAAAATTACCCTTGTTAAAACATAAAATGTTGCAGGTAAATTACCCTATTCCCTTAACCGATCTTCACCAAAACCAACAGGTCTTGAGAACTCTACATTTCAGGGCTGTATGCAAAATATTATATGATTCTGTTCGAATTTGCGGCTGTTATCGTTTGCCATACAAAATACCCTTGATAAAACAAAAAACGTGGCCAGTAAACTACCCCTTTCCCTTAACCGATCTTCACCAAAAACAACAGGTCTTTAGTACTCAACAAATCAGGGTTGTATGCAAAACTTATTTGGTTCTGTTTGAATTTGCGGCTCTTATCGTTTGCCATAGAAAATAACCTTTTAAAACATAAAATGTTGCTGGTAAACTACCCCTTCCCTTAACCGATGTTCACCAACACCAATAGGTATTGAGAACTCTACAATACAGGGCTGTATGCAAAACATCATTTGATTCTGTTTGAATTTGCGGCTGTTATCGTTTACCATAGAAAAAAATTACCTTTGAAAAAAAACCGTTGCTGGTAAACTACCCTTTTCCCTTAACCGATCTTCACCAAAAACGATAGGTCTTGAGAACTCTACAATTCAGGGCTGTATGCAAAATATTACATGATTCTGTTTGAATTTGCGGCTGTTATCGTTTTCCATACAAAATACCCTTGATAAAACAAAAAACGTGGCCAGTAAGCTACCCCTTTCCCTTAACCGATCTTCACCAAAAATAATAGGTCTTTAGTACTCAAGAAATCAGGGCTGTATGCAAAAACTTATTTGATTCTGGTTGAATTTGCGGCTTTTATCGTTTGCCATAGAAAATACCCTTTTTAAAACATAAAACGTTGCAGGTAAACTACCCCTTTCCCTTAACCGATCTTCACAAACTCCAATAGGTATTGAGAACTCTACAATACAGGGCCGTATGCAAAACATCATTTGATTCTGTTTGAATTTGCGGCTGTTATCGTTTACCATAGACAAAAATTACCCTTGATAAAAAACCGTTGCAGGTAAACTACCCCTTTCCCTTAACCGATCTTCACCAAAAACGATAGGTCTTGAGAACTCTACAATTCAGGGCTGTATGCAAAATATTATATGATTCTGTTTGAATTTGCGGCTGTTATCATTTGCCATACAAAATACCCTTGATAAAACAAAAAACGTGGCCAGTAAACTACCCCTTTCCCTCAACCGATCTTCACCAAAAACAATAGGTCGCGAGTACTCTACAAATCAGGGCTGCATGCAAAAACTTATTTGATCTGTTTGAATTTGCGGCTGTTATCGTTTGCCATAGAAAAAAATCTACACACACACACACACACACACACACACACACACACACACACACACACACACACACACACACACACACACACACACACACACACACACACACACACACACACACACACACATTTCGAAAAACGACTTTTTTTCATGTTTTGAGTGTAGTACAATCAGAATCTGCAAAAATCTCGAACACGATTTTTTTTGCCATCACCATACTTCCATTTCCTTAAGGAACATGGAAGTAAAATGAAACTTTTTCTTGTGAACTTACCGTTTTATTCTCTTCTCGTCGATATATAATAATTTTTAAATAATTATTTATAATTATATAAATAATAATTTTTATACTAAACTGTATTTGGTTGACTATCTCAATCACTCAAATTTCACTATCTCTATTGATGCCTCTTTTTTGACATATTCTCTAGAATACGTTCCATAGAAAATATCAATAAAGCCAGAGCCAATTAACACACGCACAGTTAACCACAAAATCTTAATCAATTATCTCTCTCTCTCTTAATACTCACACAACTATCATTTGTTAAGACACACATAGCTGTAATCATTAATACTTTGAAAGCATCAATTATTTCTGTTTACAAATATGTTTGATATACTTCAAATATAACATTTTTGAATCAAAATAACAGAACTGAAAATTTATTATGACTGGTACTTGACATTGTCTATACGATAATATAGCTTACTACGAAAGCATGAAAAATTCAGCATCAGAAATTCAATTAGTATTGATTCTACACATTTCTTATACTGGTAAATGTTAATAATGAAGAAACTAGAATTCTGTAAACAACTGAATCAGATTTCCTAGAAATTCCCTGATAAAACCAATTATTATTTTTTAATTCAATTCTGGTACAGTACTAAATAATACTGCAGTAGCGTAACTGAAGAATCATGCCTTTCCTCTGTAAAACTGTCATTATAAAACAGGTTAAAGAAAAAAAAAACCCGGAAGGCTGAGGATGGGTACAAGATAGTACCCGAAACATGTTCCTAAAAGGAAAAAAAAGTATATCTTGAAGTAAATTTATTTATAAATATTAAATGTATTATATACATCAAGAAACGGACTGTAGCAGAAAGTGAATGAAAATATATATATATATATATTTTCATTCACTTTCTGCTACAGTCCGTTTCTTGATGTATATAATCTATAATACTTATAACTAATTTACCTCAAGATATACTTTTTCCTTTAGGAACATGTTTCGGGAGATCTTGTTCTCCCATCTTCAGCCTTCGCCATCTTGTTTCTGGTGAAGTATTTGTGTGTTGGCTTCTGGATGTTATTAAGGTAGTTTGTTGGTCTTTGGTCTTTCAAAGTTGCATTATTGTGTGTGGTTGTGGTATCTGTTTTTGTATTTTGTGTATTTTCGATGTTGAGTGCTTTGAATATTGTTATGTGTATCAATACAAATTATCAATACAAAACATGACACAATATTCAAAGCACTCAACATCGAAAATACACAAAATACAAAAACAGATACCACAACCACACACAATAATGCAACTTTGAAAGACCAAAGACCAACAAACTACCTTAATAACATCCAGAAGCCAACACACAAATACTTCACCAGAAACAAGATGGCGAAGGCTGAAGATGGGAGAACAAGATCTCCCGAAACATGTTCCTAAAGGAAAAAGTATATCTTGAGGTAAATTAGTTATAAGTATTATAGAATATATATATATATATATATATATATATGTTGACCAGATGTATGTCTTGTTGGCTCTCTTCAAGACATTCCAACATTCATGAACAATGGGTAAAAGTAGAAAAGAAATCAGTGATGATCATAATGTGTGCAGAAGTAGGGAGACAGGAAGATCAAAAGCAGATTTTTACAGAATGATAAAAAAACAATAAGGGCAGAAACAGCGAGGTATGTATTAACATTTATAAGAACAATGTTTTAAAATTATTGAAAATCAAGGTCCAGTTAATTGCAGGACACATAATTGAGGAGCTTATTTTCAAAACAGCCTTTGTCCACTCTTCTGAATTTGTGGGAAATTAAAAAAAAAAACATTTTGAGATAGAAAAATCTTGACATATAACCTCATAAATATTTTAAACATATATCTCTTATACTATCAGTTTTGCCTGTACTAAATATTAACACTTTAAAGCTATCCGTTTTTTTATAATTCAATTAATTAATTTGGACATGGGACGTTTTGAAGGTAAAGAGTGGACAAGAGACATTTTGAAAACAAAACCAATGGACAAAGGAAAATTTGATTAAAAAATTATGAAAAGTTATTTGCTTAAAGAAGCTAACCTTTAATTTATCAAAATATTAACAAAACTTCTAGATTATAATACTGTATTATAATGTTTGTAAAACGTACAAATTGAAAAAAAAAAAATTAAAATTCAACTGGCTTTTTAGTGTCATTTATAAGAACAAACAAACTAAAAAAGGCATTTACTGCATGAAATATACTAGTCATATTATGTCATCAGCATCATCCATCATTCCCCCTTCCAATTCATCTTCAGAGGCTTCATCAGTTGTTGCTAAATTAAATATTATCTCATAGTAGAATTTCAAATTAGGATTTTCTTCCCATCCGATAACGAAGTGCAGGGTCATCAGCCGGTTCACGTCTGCAATTTTTTGCCTCTTTACAGGAGCACCAAGACGAATCAATGGCAAAGTTGATTGAAAAATATCCACCTTTGGTTTAATTACTTTTTTGGACATGCCTATGTTAGTCTGGTACCAAGGCTCACCTCTGATAAGGATGGGTGCCGTAGGAGTTAAACCTCGAGTGATGACGAATCTCTTTGCTGATGAAAACTTGAAATGCCACTGTCCAGCTTCTTCATATTCTGTTGTGACAAAAGCTTCCAGTCATAAACACACCAGTCATCTCCAATTTTAAACACTGGTCCATGCTTACTGAAAACTTTCCAATATTCTTCACGATTGACAATTGTATCAAGATTTTGTAGATCAAGCTCTATCCTGCTGAACACCTTATCTGGTAGAATGTACGAGTGTCCCGGTACAGGAAAAATCAGATAAATCTCTTTTAGATGGTGAGGGGCACATTTTGCAAGCCAATAGATTAGCATATAAATCATTGAAGAATTCTTGTTTTGGACCCCACAGCCATCTGCGAAGAGCCGAAGAAGAGAGACACCTTCAAAATTCATGTTTTCCAGTCTATGAAAAACAGCTAATGAAATCTGGGCTGATCCCTTAGGTGCATCTGACTCAGTCCAAGTATAAATAGACTTTGTTTTTTGGTTGTTTGTCAGTAGATGTTCCTTCACATACAGTAAAGTTGTATAAATACAGTTGCCTACTGTAATAGGCGACTTGGTCAGGTATGCGTGGTAAGACATGATTTTTCTGGCAGTCGAAGGAAATCGTTACTTCGCCATCATTCTTTGTTCTTAACAATGTAAAAAACGCTTCACTTCGTTTTTTGTGCAGTGTTTGCTCTGCAATACAAGATGTATTGCATCTACTACCAGTAACCCCACTTTATCTACAGGTAAGTCATAAACATTATTATCACCTCTTGCTGCACAAACCACGTCGCAAGGTAAGAACTCAATATCATCAACTCTCTCTATATCTACCATCCCTACTAATTCTCTATAACCTCCTTTAACTTGAACAATTCTATCACTCTCACTCTCTCAAAATACCTCTCATCATAACACCATTTCATTTTTTCTCTATCATTCCATGCAAAGGAAGAATCATCAAACATAACGCTATTAAGCTTATTAGTACAATCACTAGATCTAAAGGTTTGGTGATGTTTTACCGTATGGTAGGCTAGTGTAAGCTCGGCTGCTCGAACTTTTGTGTCTTCACTTGATTGAGGTTTTACAAAATAATTTTGTAGAGTTTTACTACAGCTCGGTGCACTAAATCTGTTAATGTGTTTCTTTGACTTGATGTGATCAACTATGTCAGAACGCCCACCATGACTGATACTAATAAAACAGTTACATACCGAACACTCTGCTTCGTAATCAAATCGACCTTTCTTGATAAAATTCCACTCCTTACAATAACTGTCACTGAATTTGCAGGCATGCTTCGGCATTGCGTTTTGCAACTCAATGGCAACAATACGACTAATACGAGAAGCCATCGGTACAGATTGTATGACATAACATCAACTACACTATTCTGACAATGACAGTGGCAAGTGGCACTATAACATCTCAACTTGTGTTATAACATAGGGAACCCGCATTAATTGGTTCTGCCAATTATACAGGCTGCCTTCGTTGTGACGAGCTGAAAATTAATCACAACACCAAAACAAATAATATAAAAGGAAACTGGGAAGGGGAGACTGTTGATTTATGCACTCAGTTTAGTCTGTACTAAAGATGACATCTCTTTATTACATAATGAGATTAATTGCTCTACTTAAAGTTCTCAACATATATGGTTCAACAGCTTACAGTTTACAAGATGATTATATATTTTATTCTTTCACAAGGGCCCTCAAAATAAAGATGTACATCAATTTAAATTTATTCCACGGATCCGGGACTGAATATAGTATGTTAATAATGGTCACCTCCCCATATACAATCTTGAAAATTGTGCCATTTGAAGAATGGACTTTATTAACCTTTTTAAAACAATAATGCTTTCAGTTTAAACTTTTACTCTTTTACTACAAACAGTTTTATTTGATTACAGACTACATCTTACATATAATGTCTGTTTTTAAAAGTCTTAAAGTGTTAGTTAAATTGTCTTTTGTTGGTTATAATTTTAGTATCTCATAACCATGGAAGACAAGCCTCCATGTCACCTGTGGTTTCCTGTAGTTGATGCAGATTTGGCTCTTCGGTCCTCGGTGTGTTTCCTGAAGGTCTGTCATTACCTTAGTATCCGGTGACGGTGAAGTTCCTGACATATGTTAAATCATTCTGGGTGTGGTACTCTCTTCTTAGATGACTGTAGTAATTCTTGTTGTTAGAATAAATAAAGCGAAAGTTTGTTTCACTGGTATTCACTTCACATGATTATTTATTAGTTGAATTTCACCTCATGGTTCTAGTATTGTATTAATTACATAATTTCTTATTTAAGATTGGATAGAGATGTCATCGGCACACAATTTAGTTATTAAGATATTCTTTAGCGAACTTTCACATATTTATCTCTGCGTCGCGAACCAACACTGTGCGCAGCTTACGGCGTGAGCGCTCCATTGCAAGTGGGTTAATAGTTAAGGGGTGAGAGTAGTAATCTCGCGTCATTTACTATTCAGCATAAAAGTAGTTCCATGTTCCTTCTTTATTTAAAGGCTTAAAATTTGACTATTTAATTAAGCAGTGATATTCTTAATTACAGACGTTATTAAAGTACATTACAGTGGTCTTGTTTAATTATTTTAATAAAGTCAAATTTACAAGTATTATTAGTTTGTTTAGGGGTCGGAATTCCAGTTAATTCCAGTTAGCGCATGTCTATGCAGGATTAATTAACAAGGTTTACCCTTTCTGTACACTCGTATTCCTTTTTATTTTAATATTATAACTCTTTATTAAATATTATTATTATTTAATGATAGCAATAAGATTTAGTTTAAATGTGCGATTTTATTAAAAATTTAAAATTTCTCAGCCTACACATTACCTATTTATTAATTACCATATTTTTATTAATGAAATCATCACAGCACGACGATCGGACAGTTTTCATAACTCTTCTCAAGTTGCAACGCCTGGAACTGTTACAACAATACAACTACTCTCCAGCCACAGTACCGCTCAAAATAAATTATTGTTTCAGTGTATCAATATTGATACTGTGGGACTATGGAGGTTAGAGAAATAAGCTAAAATGTATTAATTTATCGTGTCGTATTCCGTTTAATCGAGCGAAATCTCTAAAAACTTATGAGCGTCCTGAAACAATTTTTCGGGACACCGTATGTTATGATGAAAAACCGGGACAATCCCGGTTTCCGGGACGTTTGGTCACCCTAGTCTAACTGTACTGTTACAATCTTCTGCCTGTATTTTGAATTCGTACTGTATGCACTTCGAGCACTTTTGTCCAAAATTAAAATCCTTTTACCTGGTATCTTTGTCACACAATTGTACTACATATATCAAACACTTTCAATTCACACGAATTTTATAAAGCATCCCACTGATTTGTCTTGATAGTTCAAAGGAGTCGCGTCCTGAGTATAAAGTTTTTTCAAAGATTAAATTCATGCAATTATTTTTGTAACTCTGCAACTTTACATAATTTTACTGTTAGTCCTTCAGACGATTTTTATGAAAGAAAAGTCATTAAACATATGTTATTTGCAACTCAAATTGTCTTGTTTAGATTTTTTTTCTATAACTAATTTAACAAAAAAAAAATCAATTTTAAATAATAATAATTTCTTGGACTAAATATCCAAGTGGTGCCCACACACATATATTAGCATAAGTTGTGTTTGCAGGACTACATCTTCGAAGAGAAACAGGCAATTAGTAAGTATAAGTGCGCGGAGTGTAACACCCGACAAGACACACCTCAAACGTTACAAATTGACGAACACACGACGTCACATACACTTCTACTGTGTTATAATATTTGTAAATTTTCCCATATGTTCATTATGGTGCCTTTGTGTGGTATATGTTTTATTAGTGATACATTGGTTATGTCTGGGAATTCGTGTCCTGTGTTTATTGCATGTGTGGCTAAATTGGATTTATATATTTCTGGTTTTTTGTATGCGTTTAGGTGTTCAAAATAACGTTTTTGAAAAAAACAGCTGAAAACGTTATTTTGAACACCTAAATGCATACAAAAAAACCAGAAATATATAAATCCAATTTAGCCACACATGCAATAAACACAGGACACGAATTCCCAGACATAATCAATGTATCACTAATAAAACATATACCACACAAAGGCACCATAATGAACATATGGGAAAATTTACAAATATACAAACATAAAACACAAAACAAACTAATACCAGAACAAATACAACAATACAAAACATGACACAATATTCAAAGCACTCAACATTGAAAATACACAAAATACAAAAAGATATACCACAATCACACACAATAATACAACTTTAAAATACCAAAGACCAACAAACAACCTTAATAGAATCCAGCAGCCAACACACAAATACTTCACCAGAAACAAGATCGCGAAGGCTGAAGATGAGAGAACAGGAACTCTCGAAACATGTTCCAAATAGCAAAATAACATCTTGAGGTAAATTTAATTATAAATATTAAATGTAATATATATATATATATATATATATATTGCAACGATACAGCCATACACTGTATTAGGCATTAATCTGAATAAATATAAAATTTGTAGAATTATTATAAGTTAAGAGTAAATGGACAAGTCTGAGATTGTAAAAATATTTCATTGTTAGATTAGGGGAGAAATTAACCTGTTCCGACAGGCAGTGAACACCTGCTCAATTGTATGTGTGTTACGCGTGTATCTTGTGTGTGTTAGTGATGCATGTACAGACAGGAATCTCAGCAACCCGCCCCAAGTAATTAATAAAATAATTATTTTAATTCACTGTGCAGAAACTAATTATTGTATAAACAAACCAAAGGCACCAAAGTGTGTGTACATTTTATAGTTATCCCCAGTGAAAAAATGACGTTAATAGGACACGCTACGCGAAGACCGTGCGAAATAAATGTGCCAAAAATACACAAATTACCCTAGGATGCTCAAATTAATACAGTGAGTGCTTAATCGAATTAGTTATGATTTGTGCTATCTCGATTCCGTGCAAAACATTGCTATTTGCTAATAATTGCAAATAAATGAAAAGGTTCGGGAGTGGGGCTAGCATGTGATCTGCAGGTCTCGACACGAGGATTTCGGAACCAACTGGCATGGAATCTCGAGAGGGTATAAATTGAGGGTTCGACCGAAAACCCTTCTCTTCATTTCAAGACACAGTTTCATTCGGATATGCTGTCCGTCGGCAGAAGATTAATTTTATTTTTATTACAAGTCGCATTAACGAAAGAATAAAACGTTCATTAATTATGTGACAATATTCCGGAAAACGTAAGTACCGGGATCGTTTAAGTCTACCAAGAGTATCTACGGAGAAGCTACCAGAGCGACGAGGGATGCTGGATGTCAGACGATGTTTAAGATCTACCTTGCAGCAGATAACAACTCTCTGAAGCGGACCACACTGCTGGAGAACGACGCTGGACTCTAGACGTATCCAGGACCACGCCAGGACAGGAGGAATGGAAAACTAACTCTGGACAACGCTGGACCCTGCCAATAAGTCGTAAGATCATCAGAACTCGAGGTGACATGCATAATGCATTTTTAAATGATTTTAAAAAGAGCTCATAAAGACTATATCAAAAGACAATAAATTAAAACAAAGAAAAATTTATAGTTAGTAATAATATTTTAGAAATGTAGATAAATGTTTAGTCGTAAGAATGAGCGATTGCATATAAAGAAATAATAAAAAAAAGAATTTAAAGTTGAGAGAGTAGATTATGTTTATTAAAGTAAATAGTTAAATTGATTTGATATTTCCATTATAGAAAAGAATAATTTAAATTTGAATATTAAAACAAATGCCAATCTAAAAGTAATTAATATAAATTCAAATTAATTTTAAACATTGGTATAGACTGAGCGAGTTGAGGTCAGATCTGAATTAAAAGAATTCAATTCAAATTACATTTTAATATTATATTTTATTAGTAAATCAAATTATTAACATGTCTAGATGTAAGAGGGTTTTTAAATATGTGTAACACTGCATAGTATAAGATATAAACATTTAATAATGAGCAATATCGTGACCGACGATTATTAAGGATGTTTATTATTTATAAGATTGAGTAAACAATAAATATGAATTTTAAATACTCATAAATATAATACTCTTATTATAATTTAATTACACCTGAACCCCAATTACACATACAACCTACATTATATAATTTATGTCGTTACATTAATGTCGCCCACGAAGTGGGACCCAAAACGCCTACATTTAATAATACGTATCGTTGTAATATATATATTGTTACAACACAAATAAGCCACCCCAGTACCAGGGATAAAAAAGATAATTATAAATGTAAAAATACTTCATATCAAATAAAATGTTTAAAAATAAATAAAATATAAATATTATGACACGACGAACGTTGGCATTACCCAACCCAAGTGATTGACCAAACAACAGAAAACAAAAGAAAGGAACCACGAAACATACACAAAGAAAAAGGTGAGTGACTAAACAACTAGGAACTAACAAAGGAAGGTAAGAAACCAGAACCAAAGAAGAATAAAAGGAAGTGAATGAATTCCAACAACTAAATAGAAATTAAACCAGATGAGAAGAGGAGAACCGAATCAAGATGAAGACAATTGAAGTTGAAGAAGATGAAGAAGAAAGAGGAAGAATGAAGAGGAGACAAAGTGAAACCAAGAAGTAACAAACACCACATATAAAAGGGAGAAATGGTATACTCAAAGATAGAATACTGTAAATAAACCCCAAATAATTATCCACTAATGAAAACAAATATTATTGTTATGAATGAAATAATTTATATACCTGTTTTAAACAAAAGACAATTAAAAATAGTATTTAAAATAGAGATAAGTAAAGGATGTAGTATTATTCAGGGAGAAAGCCCAGGTAAAAACAGTTTGTATTAACATGGAATGGAGGAAGATAGTAGTATTGAAATAAGATTTTGCATTAAAATTAAGTATACAGTTAATAAAACACCCCATGTTAGAAGGGAAAGAAATTTAATTAGTTTGAAGGAAGTGATGATGTTCCTCATGCAAAGTAATAGCAAAAGAATGAAATAAATGTTAAACCAACAGTAACTAATAACTTATAAGGAATTGTTTGTTTTAATGTCATGAATAGGATATGGCTGAAAGAGACTTGCAGTCCATAAGCCTAAAATTGTTATATTTTAAATATGTATAATGAAAACTATATTGACTTAATCAGAACACAAACAGAATCAAAACGCAACACAAACAATTATAATAACAAAGTGAAGCCCATCAGGCTGAATTAAAATGTAATTTAAAAGAAATAAGTAAAATACCATCATGGCTACTTTTGGCTATGAAAACGTCTAACTGTCAGACACACACAAATGTCAATTGTAACAAATTCACAAGGAAATTTACTAATCTAAGACCAGTAAATAGCCAGTAATTATGTGTAAATCATTTTAAAAGAGAAATGTTATTATAAAAGTTTAATTTAAAAGAGATATGTAATTTATCAAATGTCAAATATTTAGACTAAAGTTAATGTATAATAGAATATGGCCTTATGAGGTATCATTTTAAACTTTGAAAGGAAAGAAATACAATAGTGATATTATTTATTACCCCAAAGGAACGATAGAGGAATAAAATCATTCAGAAAATATATAATAAATTTGAATAAAAAATTCAAATCCCATAACAATGCTTTTGAAACAGGCCTTAACCAATCAAAGGGTTTCTGTTACCATAGAAACAGGCCGTTGAATACTAATTTTCCGTTAAATTTATTAGACTTGGAAAAAATGACGCGTGGGTAAGCGGTACGCAAGATTGTGATGACTAAAATTTTACATTAAAAAGTTCAAAAGACGTTCAGAAATCGACTACAAGAACTAATGACGAGTAGATGCAGAGCTTCTAATATTAAACGATGTCCTGGAACCAAATAAAAGAAATTAAATAGCAGAAAGTCCCAAGACGAGATAGAAGAAGATGCCCGAAGCCTAAACCAGCCCAAAATTGCAGAATTTCCATCACCCCAGATGACAACATATCACCACTGTCTGAACTGATTAAGTATCAACTAAATTCCTTTATCCCAGAAACCAAATTACTTTAAATATTTCTCAAATCAATCAAAATTTCTCACTATTAAACAAAATTAATTTTCTTTCAAAGGTTTAATGCATAATCAACTTACGTAAAACAATTGTAAATTAAAATATAACCTCACATTAGTGTGCGAACTTTGTAACAAATAATACGACACTACCAAACAATTGGTAAAAACACTGTATACTATTTAAGTACGTATAAGGTAACCAACTTTTATGTTTTATTTTATAACCCAAAGAACCCCAGATTTTGAACAGATTAATATATTGTATGTAAACAGAGGCCATGACAGCATTGAAATAATTTGTTTCAAAACCAATTTCGCCAACTTTGAGATGTGTGTCTCATGTTCTAAGCCGGAGCAATTTGTTATTAAATCATTTATAATCTTTTTGTCATATTCATTAATGACTGAATTTGTATTAAAATTACAGTACAGAGTATTACCATCGTTTTATTTCGTAGGACGTTGTAGAATATATGTGTGTTAGCAATTTTTAATAAGTAACCAACTAGCGCTCTTCACGAGTGGACAATACGACAACCTGTACAGCGGCGGGAATCATTTGAACGCTCCAGCCGTCAACGCGAACAACACTTATTAATTTGTAATTTAACAAATTTAATTGTTTTAATATAAACAATCTGGCGCCATCCGGGATTCGCAACCCCTATGAACAAACAGGTAGGTTGTACTGGTAATTTAGACCACGCTACGGACTTCAGTAGTGACAACCATTATTGTAACGACAGGTGTGAGGCGAACACACCACATTAACACTTATACACATAATAAACAAGTGTAAACACATTTTAACAGGTATGACCAGAGCTTCTCGTTACAATATATATATATGTGTGTGTGTGTGTGTGGCGGGGAGAGAGAGAGAGAGAGAGAGAGAGAGAGAGAGAGAGAGAGAGAGAGAGAGAGAGAGAGAGAGTACTTTCGAAAATTAGTACGTTCACTCACTGTGAATTCAAAGTTTGGAGGAAAAGTTAGGTATATGGTGTAGTACTGTGCATTGAAGTTTTCAGGGAAGTACTAGATTAATAAGCTGGTGACAAAGTAAATATGGCCTCACAAGAAGATTTGTAAATTGTTCATCTAAAATAGTGACAGCTGTAGTCCAGATACTGATATAACACTGCTAAATCTATCCTACAGATTATTTCAGTCTTACAAACAAGTAAATACAAATTTTCAAAATACATTTAAGAATTATTGTGAAACTAGAATAAATATACAGGATGAGAGTTTTTAAACAATAATATGATAACTTAAAAGGAACTTGCTAAATTTAACACTTTAAGGGATATCTGTAGTTTTGCTGCTGGTCTATTGGCTTCCTGTTTTTCTTTCACTATGGTTTTTAAGAATGAAGAAACTGCTTGAAAAAATAATAATAAACGGTGAGATGCCACAAGTCAAGATAGGTAGCAAGTTGAAAATTCAGATGTCTGACAACAGATTAAGACTATCTGTTGTTATCCGACTATAAGTAAACCACAAAATATGGTGATGACTGGGACTGACACAGGTTTACACATTAAGCAGTGCTCATATCTGTAACATCAAACATTACAATGATTTATAGATGAACAGTGCATTCACTCTATCTTATCCTGGAGAGTTCTCTTCAGCTTGTTTTCTATGATTCATCACTATCTCACATTTTTCCCATGTTACCTCTTTCTTCCCACTCCCTCTCAACAATTCCTTCTGCATACAGTGCCTCCTCTGGAACATGAGTGATTCAGTTACCTTATCTTTCCTAAATGTTTTAGAAACTTTTCTGCTACTCTTTTCAGTTCCTGTCTTATTAGTAATTATGTCATTTGGAGTATACTATTTTACTTGACAACTACATTTCATAACTCACAAAATATCTCTACTTTTTCTTCCTTATTGTCAGTGTTTGTAAGTCTGTCACCAGATGAATGCTTTGCAAATTTGATTTTCAAGACCAATGTACATTCTTTGAACAAATAATTGACAAACTAAAACTAAACTATGGGGAAACTTCCTCCCTATACCCTACTTTACTTCCTCAACACTGCCACATAACACTCCCTACAGGACTTTCTGCAATGATAAACTGAGGGTGATATAGGTATCCATTCTACCTGAAAGTAAGGATCATATGAAAGTCACAAGTTAAATATACAAAATTTACACAACCATGAGAAACATGAAAACTACAAGTGACCAGTGGCGGCTTGTGAAGGAGGGCTCTGGGGCGCCGCCCTCCCTGCATAATAACGCAAAAGAAGAAGTAAAAAATGTTTGAAATTCACACAAATTTTTTCGTTACATAATGAAAAACATAAATGAATAACATTTTTTCCATTACATAATTTCCCCATTTTATTGAGGAAATTAGTAAAACCATAATCACATCGACGCGAAACAACAAGCGCGCCTACTAAAAATTAGTAGGCCGTCCCACTACAACAAGCGTTCTGTGATTGTGGGCGGCTGGTCGCAGAGCCCAACTTCTGTACGCAGCACAGGTTGGTTGCCATGGCAACCTGACGTCACTGCTGCTGGCTGAGCGGCTGTTTGCAATGGAATGTGGACTCCGCTATTGAGAGTCCCTGATACGTGCAGTCAGTAGTGCATTTGAACTGTAGAGAGTGCGACGCTACCGGTTTCCGCTCAAGTTTTCGATTACTTGATTGAAAATGAAAGTTTCCGATATTAAAAAACTTAATTTTTGTTCTTTATCATTAGAAGAAAAGCTTGAAATAAAAAATAATGCAAGACCAGTGCCCAATTTGAACTTCAGTCAGGTACAAAAAAAGTGCAAAGGAAAAGGAGAATTTACGCGCCGTTTTAATAGGAAAGAGTTTGAAAGAACTCCGTGGATATGTGGGTGTGAAGAAAGTAACTCTTTATTTTGTTTTGTGTGTTTGTTATTTGGTGGTGATGACAGATGGGCAAGAGATGGTGTAAGTGACCTTAAGCATCTTATTTTGAAAATTAATAAGCAAGAAAACTCTAAAAAGCATAAAAATAACTTCATCAGCTTTCAGCTGCTAGGAAAAACTAACATTTCTGCTAGTCGGAGTACAGCATATGCGGAAAATATTCGCAAACATAATGAAAGTGTGGAGAAAAATCGACAGATTCTTTCTAAAGTGATAGACATTTTAAAATTTTGTGGTAACTGTAATCTTCCTCTTCGTGGTCATACCGAAAAGGAAGGCTCTAGTAATAAAGGTGTATTTTTGGAGTTGGTAGATTATACCAGAAAAATTGATGCTGCTTTCAATAGCCATATGGAAGAAGCCCATGTTTTTAAAGGGACCTCCAAGACGGTACAAAATGAGCTTTTGCAGTACATGCTTTATACGTGCCGAGAACATATTATAAAAGAGATTAAGAAAACCTCATTTTTATCTCTCATGGCGGACGATACAACCGACGTATCTGCGAAAACGCAAACAGTCTTGGTTTTTCGATATGAATTAAACGGTCGAATTCACGAACGCTTTTGGGGCTTTTCGAACCCGGAAAAGCAAGACGCAGATGGATTGTCACAATGTATTTTGCAACAGGTTGATCCGATTTTAGAAAATAATTCAGATAAACTGATTGCGCAGACATACGACGGAGCTGCTGTTATGCGCGGACACGAGGGAGGTGTAAATGTTAAAATAAAAGAGAAATATAAAAATGCCCATTATGTTTATTGTTACGCCCACCAATTAAATAAATTGCTCAAACAAGCTGCTTCTAATATAACGAGTGTGAGAATTTTTTTTGCCAATTTGAATGGTATTGCCGCCTTTTTCTCCCATTCTCCAGACAGGAGAGCGGCTTTAGAGCATATATGCGATAAAAAAATACCCTGACCCTCAAAAACTAGAATCGAGGATAATACAAACAGTCTTCACTTACAAAGACGATACTCTGGAATGTTTCGAAAATGTACAGACAGGCGTTCCGAAAATATATAACTCAGAAACGGTAACACTGGCTGCTGGGTTTGTTAACTGGCTTGAAAATAGCACTTTCTTGTTTTGGCTAAATTTTTACTCAAAAATAATGCCTCACGTTGATATATTATTTAATCAGTTGCAAGTTCTGCAAACCGATGCAGTGAGAATTCATACTGCTATTGACGACTTCGAAAAGGCGATAATCGAAATTAGAAATAAGCTACCCCCTGTGATCGATAGACAAGAGGAAAGAATTGAGATGCTCGCAGAAGGACCTACGCCTAGAAAAAGGCGACAATTGAATGATGAGAATTTAAATTTATCGGCAAAGGAAGTGTGTGATACAATTGTATTTCAAATAAAAGATCGCTTTGTATTCAAAAACCATCTGTGTGGAGCAAAGATATTTCAGTATAAACGCCTCAATGAACATAAAAAAAATGGTCTTCCGGTAGATGATATTAACCAGTTTTGCAGTGCATTTCCAATGATTGATAAAAATTCATTTATGACGGAGCTTGAAGTTTTTTACTCGAGGTCAGAAATAACAGAAGAAAATATGGCTGGCTGCTTGAAAACATTAAATTTTATAACTTCTTTTGGATTGGACGGTACATTTAAAGAAATCACAAAAGCATTGAAAATTCTCCTAACTATTCCTATGACTACTTCGGAAAGTGAGCGGTGTTTCTCAACTCTGAAGTTAATCAAATCCTACTTAAGAAACACCATGAGTGAAGACAGATTAACTGCTCTGGCTATGTTGTCTATTGAACAGCTGATGATTCGCGAGATACCAGACTTTAAAAAATTCATTTCAGACAGAAACAGAAGATTAGATTTTTCTTTCAAACGATAAACTTACTGACAAACTAATTCTTATAGTATATAGTATATATAGTGCTCGATATAGTGTTAAAAACCTATTTTATATATTTTTTGTTTACTTATGTGTGTGTGTGTGTTTGGGTGGATTTCACGATGGACAGTCTTCGACTTCGAACCAAGTGAGTTATTATACTTGTATAACTTTTATTAACTAACTTTATACTTTTTTAAGTGTACTTTTCAAGTTAAATACAGGGTGGTATAAGGTTAAGAGAGAGAGATGGTGGTAAATTTTTAAGAGAGCGCCCTCCCTTAAGGTTTACTCACGAGCCGCCACTGCAAGTGACATATATTGAAATACTTTTCTACCAACATCTGATGTGAACATGTCATGTACGGGCATTAGGCAATCACCATGCACTTTCCTAGAAGAAAACAAAAGGAGCTTTTCTTTACACACTGTAAGTAAAGAAACTAAAACACATACAGAATCAAAAACAGAATCTGCTGACGTTGACAAGCTGGCATCAAACAGTATGAAAAGATGTAAGAGCAAGGGGAAGATGAACACGAATGGCAAAGAAATGAAAACAATAGGCAAATAGTAGTTGAACGCATTGCAATGGAGATGTAAACAGAGTGTTAAGGTAATACATGATGACTTGTAGGCCAATGAACACAAACAACAGTCTAATTATGGATTAGACTGAATTGTATTGTCGAAACCTTTCAGGTTTTGTAATGAAGAAGCCTACACCTTACAATACTTGCAGAAACAAAACTAGTGTTAGAATAGTTCAAAGTTAAACAAAGATCGAAGATAACAATGTTCAGGATATCCTTAAGCTTCATATCTAAACTGCTGCTGACCAAACCCATATTACAGAAGACAGATCAAAGAAATCCTCACTAAAATGGAAGGAGGGCGTTGCAAAGATATGTCGCCATAAAAGGATAAGATAAACAGATTCAACAATGAGTTCCATAATTGTGTTCCAATATACGTGCTTTAAAAAAAAACATGCACTAAACTTTTTTAACTGTACATCAACTGGATCACAGAGCACGCTGCCGCTATTAAGTGCACCTAGCTGCAGTTTTTGACAACAAAATGCCATCTGCCCTGTTTTGTAACAGAGAATTATTCTTCACTCTAGATCTACTATTGTAAGCACACAACAGATTGACTGTAGACTCTGAGGAAATAAATAGTACTGCATCGCAGACTGGTTATGTGACTCTTAGACACATGGGGCTGTTCCTGACGTGTATAGATAATTCTATGTGGCAGAATTATGAAGTACTCCTTCCAGACATTACTCGATTATCCCACTGGCATCAAAGCTTGCTAGCTCACTACATTGCAAGGTGACAAAGGTATGAATACTGAATTTCAAAGCAGCCCAGTCAATTACACCTGGTGATTTTAGAAGTATGTTTTGGAGTTATTGTGGTGGTTTTGTGGGAAGTGATAATTGTGTTAATTAAAATGAGACTGTAATAAGGTGACACTTATTGTAGTGGCTGGACACATTTAACTTGAATTATTGTATAAGAGTTCCTTTTCTTCATTTGTAACTGCTGTGTGTGGTTAAGTTTTTAATTAGTGACTTAATTGGTGTCAGTTATTCTGTTTCCACTGAACAACACGATGATCAGTGGGACCATCATAACAGTTGTGTCAGAAGTGCGTTAGAACCTTTAACGGTGAAAACACAGGACACATCGTAGAGAAGTGAATTTAAAAAATGGATATCAGTCAGTTAATGGGATCTTTCCAAATGCTGCTACTGCAGACAGGATGAGAAAGCAGAAGAGAGACAGAAAGTGTTCCTGTTGGTAACTCAAGAATGCCAGGAAGGACTACTGCTTGATTCAGGGGAACGACAACACAAAAAAACGTAGGCAGGAGGCAGAAGAACAGAAGCGTGAAACAGAAGACATAGAGGCATTGATACAGGAGCAAAAACAATTGCAAGAGTATACAAATGCAGAGTTCAGTCTCAATTGCAAACATAAGAGAACAAATGAAAATGTAACCATGTGTTTCAAAACAAACTGCAGAAGAGACTGTACCAATGGGGTAAAGACAGAAAAAGTCGTTGAAAATAAGACAATAGAGAAAGTCATTTTGTCTGCAGTTGGGCCAGTTCATGACAAGGCACCAGCATTTGATGGAAGTACTCACTGGATGACATATCTTCGGGAGTTATCTTCGCTGCATGTACAAATAATTGGATGGAGAAAGACAAAACAGTTTCACCACTGATTCTCATGTTATAAGGACCTGCATCAGAGTTACTAAAGAAGGTGCCACTTGATACCAAAAATACCTATGCCGAATTGACACAAACTCTAGAATTATGGTATTGTGATTAACATTTGTGTGATGTAGATTGCACTCAGTTGAGAGCAAGGTGACAGCATTCTGGGGTAAGTCTTTAAGAGTTTGAAGCAAGTACTGATAGACTAACTAGACTGGCCTATCCTAAAGCACCAGAGGATTTTCGAATGAGGTTTGCAATGCAGACATTTACTGATGATGTCAGAGATTATGAACTTCAGCAAGTTTTATGACTAAAAAGAGACCAACATAGGTCAGTTCTTGTTTACACCCATGAGTTTGAAGCAGCCAAGTCACCATCTCTCTATATTAATGAGTTTGTTATCACACTGTAGTCAGAAGATTCCAATACAACATCGCCGTTATGATGTGAGCAAAAAATAAATGATACAAGGTAAACAATTCAAAAGGTCAAGAATGCCACAACGATTTCAACAATGGGAAAGAAACAGGAGACTGAAGTGTTACAAATTTGAGAAACATGGACATCTTCAGAGAGAAGGGTGTGAACGTACAAACTGGAGAAATAAAGCAGTGGAAACTTGATTTGTGGAAGGTAAACCAACATCATTTATAGCCGACATGGGCCCAACAGTGTCCATTGTGCACACTGACTTAATCAGCAACTACGAGCCTCAATTTAGCTCCTGTGACTGGAAGCCCCATCAAGTGTTAGAAAAGGCAGACATATGTGTACGCATAGGTCGAGTCTCATAGAATTTTGCCACCAAATGCTCGTTCCAGACACTGTCGATGAAGTGATTCTTGGCAAGGACATTCTGAATGCCTACAGGTTCATTGTGGGCTTAACAAAGAATGCCCTGAGAGTTGGCCAAGAGAAGATAAAAAGTTTTCTACAGTTGAAATGACGGATCAACCAAGTATCCAATCAAGCAAGTATGGAGGCTGAAATAGGAGTCAATAGGCTTGGAGAAGAGGGACCATTGGATTTAGATGCAGAAACAGAAGAACAACTACTAGATGAAGGAGCAATTTGTATGGCGACAGAAGAGGTGATTGAAAAACCTACTATGGTCGTCGAGGAAAAGCTCTTGCTTATTCCTGAGTTAAAGAAAAATAAACAGTTTCTGGAAGTTAAACCTAGGGAAAAGCGAAGAATGGCATACCTTGTTATCCACAGGAGTTACATTTTTTAGAGTAGGCCTACTGTTGTTGATGAAACTGTGGATAAAGACTTCCGAGCTTGATCACAATCCAAAGATATAAAACTTTTTTTTCTACAAAAAAGATTATAACCAGTCTATAAGATTACAACAACATACCACAAGCACACTCGAAACAGATAGTTGAATCTCAAACTTATCTGCTAGCTCAGACTTACGACCTTCTTTTTCACTTGGCCATATGGAAGATGAAGCCTGGGAAAGAAAAGAAAAACCAGGAGTATACAAAATACCCTTTTCATATTACAATAGTTAATACATGAGCCACTCATGTATGGGTCCGAAACTTGGACAATGACAGTGACAGAGGAAGAGTGGTTGCGCCGGTGGGAAAGAAAAGTCCTCGGGAGGATATTTGGTGCAGTGAATGTCCCAAGTAACATGGAGAATAAGGACAAATGCAGAAATCCAGCAAATCTATGGCGAACCAGATATCGTCACTGAGATTAAGAAAAGTCGAATCCGGTGGGCAGGGCATGTCCACAGAATGTCAGAGATATCTATTTTAAAGGAAATTTTTATGGGGGGACTTGATGGAAGGAGGAGGGGTCAGCCCAGAAAGTGATGGCTGGATTATTTTGAGGGCAACCTGCGCAAGCTCGGTGTAAGAAGATGGAGACTGAGAGCAGAGGATTGAGATGTCTGGAGGCGGATTGTCCAGAAGACCAAAGCTCTTCAAGAGTTGGAGAGAGAGAGAGAGAGAGAGAGCGAGAGAGAGCGAGAGAGAGAGAGAGAGAGAGAGAGAGAGAGAGAGAGAGAGAGAGAGAGAGAGAGAGAGAATACATTAGCCACACAATCTACAGGGTCGAACAAAGAAAAAGTATCATAAAATATGGTGATAAGTCAGCACAGGCCCAACACTTTATGGAGATGGGACATACCACAACATTTTTAAGATAATAATAATAATAATAATATATATATCAACACCAACAGAATTCACAATTACAGAAGCCCTGTAAATTTACAGCCTAATACACTTCCTAAACATCAGAGTCACACATAACACATTGTTATGACGGTCTCATGGACTGTCATATTGTACAGTGGAAACAAAATACATACACCAATGATCTCACTAATTTCCAGCTTAATTTGTCACAAATAACAAATTGTAATCAACAAGTTACTCTCGTACAATAATTCAAGTTAAATTTGTCCATACACAATATTAATGTCAGCTAATAGAGTTCCGCACTAATTACAACACAATAATCACTTTCCATTAATCTGCAACAACCACTTGGCAGAATCTGTATTCTACATCGCCAGGTGTAACCAACCTTTAAGCTGGCCACTGTTGCTTATATAGCTCCCACAGGTGTTCTAGAATAATTTTCCATACTTTTGGTGGCCTGCCAACATAATTTGCATAGTTCAGAATGCTTGAACAGTCTGGAAGGTACTTTACCACACAGCCTTGACAGACACTGCACCTGCCGACTTTTCGAGAGAGTTACATAATTTCGTAGCACTGCCCCCCCCTCATAAACCTGTTTGTCCTGAACTGGCAAACTGTCTCTGCCAGGCAAGTAATACTTGGCCAGGCGTTCTAGGTGGATGACCAAGAATTTTCACTTCAGGCAACATCGTCATTTGCTTCTTCACCATGTAAGGTCCTTCCCAGTTAATTTGAAGTTTAGATGAGCGACCATGACGGCACTTTGGGTTGAACAACCAAATCCGATCTCCTCATTCGAAACCCACACTATTGCTGTGATCATCATACCATTTTTATTTTATCACTGGCTGTCTTCAGCCATCCTCTTATCAAATGATTCATTTCTCACAATTGCTTATCTAATTGCGAGGAACAGTTCTGTGGCTCTTGGAACTGAGTCTCAGGTGATCCAAAATCAAGCCCCCAACAAGACAAATCTCCCGCCGACACCAATTTTGCTGGAGTCCTGCTGGTTGTGTCATTTACTGATGACCTATAAGACATTAGCTGATCCAAGCCTGTTTGGTTCTCCTCAACAACTTCTTGCATAACTTCACCTTCATCAACTTCACCACTGGGCACTTCCATGAACTCGGGAATAAGCAAGAGCCTTTCCTTGACAACCATAGTTTGTGTTCAAATCACTTTTTTTGTCATTATACAAATTAGTACTTCCTCTGCTAGTTCATATTCCATTTCTCCATGCAATAGGAAAGGTTCCTCGCCTAATGTCACTTGTTTGATCAAATGCTTGGTGGACCCTGTTATTTTAGCCATGCAAAGCTAAAACGCTTCTCTTGGCCACCCCTCAGGTTACTCTCTCTTAAGTCCACAATGAATCCGTAGGCATTCATAATGTTTGTGCTAAGAATCACTTAATCGACAATGTCTGCAACACTGCTGACAATGGCTAAACTCGAGGAGACCCAGGCGTACTTGTAAGTCTACCTTTCCTAACAGTTTGACAGTGTTTCCAGTCACAGTCTGTATAGTACAAGAACTAAATTGAGGCTAGTGGTTACTAAGTCAGGGTGCACAATGGACCCTGTAGTGCCCGTGTCAACTGTAAATGCTGCAGGTTTGTGTCTTTAATAAATCCTTTGACAATCAGGTTACCTGTGGTTTTATGAAGCGTAGACTGTGCACAGTTCTGTATTTTTACATTTCCAATTGCTGCATTCACATTCTTCTCTCCTATTTTTTGTCTGCCAACAATCTGCTCAAAGATGGCCATTTTTTCACAATTGTACTACTTAGGTGTTTTGTCTTTTTCCTTTGGTTCGATAGACTGTTGTGGCACTACCGACTTCTTAAACTGGTGTTCTTGAACACTCTCTTTATTGTGTTATTATGGTACTGTGATATTGGATTGCATGATGACATACTTTGATTAATGTAGGTCGCTGACTTGGCAGCTTCAAAACAGAGAGCATGAACAAGAGCGTCTGAGTTATTCTGATACCATGCCATTCTTAACACTTGTTGCAATTCACTATCTCGAATACCATCAATAAATGTATTGAGAGAAATCGATGTTCGGAAATCCTCCAGTGTTTCATGATAAGCCAGTCTCGTTGACATTTTCTTCAAACTCCTTTTGGCTTTCCCCACAACACTGTTATCTCACTTTAAATTTAACACAGTACACATCCAGTGGGTGTTCTGGCTGTCAGATGGGACTTTTTATAATATTTCTACAGCACGCCATTTTAAACCAAGAATGAGTGGAAGACCTTTCTCTTCTTCTGTCCAGTAATTTAAGCAAGCAGCAGCTTCAAACTGGTGAAGATAAGTTGCCCAGTGAGTGCGTCCATCAAACGTTGAGGCCTTTGCATAAACTGGCCTTAATTTTTCATCCTGTTGGCATTGTTCCTTGATCTGGTGTAGCATTGCTTGGAATATTTCTATCATCTGACTGGTATCCATTCTTTTTTTTATCAATTACCATTCTACTCTTCTATGAAGTGTCTTCTTCTGTTTCCAATGTTAAAGGTTCTGTCGCACTGTTACGACAGTCTCATGAATCGTTGTATGGCACAGTGGAAACAAAATACAGACATAAATGAAATCACCAATTAACCGCTTTAATTAGTCACAAATAACAATTTGTAATCAACAAAGTACTCTCGTACAATAATTCAAGTTAAATTTGTTGACCCACAATAATTATGTCAATAGAGTTCCGCACTAACTATAACACAGTAATTACTTTCCATTAATCTGCAACAACCAACTGATTGCAACTCTGCACCACCAGGTTTAACTAACTTCTAAGGAGACCACTGTTGCTTATATAGGTTCTGCAGGTGTTCCAGAATAATTTTCCATTCTTTTGGTAGCATGCCAAATGTGTATAGTTGAGAGTACTCAAACAGTCAGGAAAGTACTCGAGTACATGGCCTTGACAGAGACAATGCACCTGCTGAGAAACGCGTAAACTTTTATGTAACTGCACCTGCTGACTTTTCGAGAGCAATATGTAATTTCGTAGCAATAACATTACTATGGTAACAAATGCTCCCTATCTACACACCAACAGCAGCTATGTGAACATAAACAAATTAAGGATTGAATAGAGCCCATTGTGCAAAACGAAAAGGAGCAATGCCCAAACGAAGAATATACTCTTGAAGAAGATATGAAAAAGGTGGATGTCAAAAATAAACAGTTAAATCATGTTTATATGTATTTCTTTGCTCATACCACCATTATAATTACAATCATACCTTTTTACTGCAACCTCTCTTCTTGCAGTTTTCCTGTGATATACTATGGTAAATCATCTAGAACCTATTTTAATGCTACCAAATAATTTCTGCCTGGATTACTTGTGGACCTCATTAGATGAAAATAAAGATAATCTTCATCACCAGCAAAAGATCATTAAACAAAAAATGGTCTGTTCCAGTCCCAAGCAGTTAGACTAGAGCTGGTCACTCCAATATTTCTTCGGAGCATCTCTACATCGTTATGGCTTACAATTCAATAGTTGTTTAAGATGTTTCCAACATTTTAGCCTACATTAGGTAATCCTATCTTATATCTGCAATCTTGGAGAGTATATCTTACTACATTCCTTTTGCCTTTTTGGCCACATGCATATTGGCCTTTTGAATACGATATTCAGAATTACTGAACAACTCCAGAACAGTACCATCTACAACAACTTTTACTTGTATGTAATCAGCTGCATGAGAACCATCACTTTGGTCCTCAATGTAATCAGTGTACAGCCACTTTCTGAGTGTGACAGGATACAGCAAAGTCATCAGCAAACATCATGTCAACTGCAAAGTTATCAATCATAAACTGATCTGGAAGGCTCATCCGCCAACAAAGAAAGGAGATAATAGGTAGGCTACCCTTGTTGTACTCCACAATTGATGAGGTCCGCACTAGAAGTTGTGCTTGGTCTTCCTGTCTCATTACGATTTTGTTTTATACATAAAGATTTTGTATGGCTCTAACGAGGTGTTGTGGAATCCCTTTCTTTGCCATTATTGCCCACAACATAATTTCACTCTGTGAAATGAAAATAAAGATATATGAAGGAATTGCATTATTCTCCTAAAACTAAAATCTCAACATAATATAAAGTCTCATACTCAAAACTATGAATATATAAATGGTAACATAGGTCTGTACTACCAGACATGGTATTTAACTTCTCATGATATCTTCCCTACACAGGTAACTACTGTTGTTAGTGTCCTTATACAGTAACCAATTAACAGTTGTTAACCTTGTTCGCAGTCTTGTTATTTTAATTAGGACATAGATCTCAGTAGGATAAAATATATAGGGATACCAATGTCTTTGTATATATTATTAATTCCATTTTTATATGAATAAGTTCACTTTAATTAATATTAGCAGGCAGTATCCTTGAAATCACCTAAATTACTAATCATAGAGTACGCTAAGGAACAGGTCCTAATGAGACATTGGTAATTAAAAACGGAATATGAGATGTAGACAAAAATAATATTATAGAGCATCTATGTGACAGTAAGGAACTGTATCTTGAAATACTCTCACCACAGACCTTGTACAAAAAGGGATAATTTTCATAAGGCTTTAAATGTGTATAGAATTTGAAAAGTCACAGTAATACAATTCCTTGGAAACCTTCACAACAAATCAGTGAAAAAACAAAAAAAGTGAACACATGAACTGAGGTAATGAGAAGGGACAACTGTCAGACGAGAGAAATTATATTTATAAACTTATGAAAGAATGGTGACAAGCCTCAGTGCTGAGATGGAGATACTGGGGAAATTAATTACGTGATATGTAATATGTATGCATTATCCACATGATATAACCAGAATTTTCCACACAGGTTTACTGACCAAAATTTTTCAATGATAAAAAGTTGGGATAGAGGCATTGACTGTACTGTAGTAGGAAATTTTCCAGTATGTTATATTCGCCAATATAGCCCACTCAAGAATAAAAACAAAACTTTCTGCCCATCTTCTGGCAGTACAATAAGAAAGCATGGACAGCTGTGCTATATACCGAATAGTTTCACCAGTGCTTTGTGCCTGAATTAAAAAAATACTTGAAACAACAAAAGTTGCCATTTAAAGTCTTATTAATAATAGACAATGCACCTGGCCATACAACCAGTAACAAAGCGTGACAATTTGGGTAGACATAAAAATACCAGCCAAAAGCAACCTCTTACTAAGACTGGTGACGTTCTTAATGAACCAGTAAAACTATGGTAAACAGAGTGAATGCTACCTCTATCAGATAACACCTAAGTGGCTATCTGAAACACACACATTTCGTTACATAATTTGGCCTAAATATCAAGGAAAAGCTATCGTATTGTTATTGGTGACCTTTATGAATCTTAATTAGAAAATATTGCTAGAAAAATGTATTTTATTGACATTTTTTAATGGTGAAAAATCCAGATTATGGAAGGCATTACAAAGTTTCATATTATCTTGTAAATGAGTTTTACACGCTGTCTCATGTTTTCTTAGTTTTAGCTATGGAATCAGCTCCCGAGAGATTGCCGTGCAATTTTATAGCACTGTGTATTTTATCACTATTTTCATAAAAAGACTCTTCCGCTGCCAATAAATTTCAAGTTTCAGAATAATTACCCTTATTAAGAGATAGCTCATTTTCCTTATGACCCCTAAAAGCTAACTCTTTCTTCCCTAAATAACAAACATCTATCAAACGCCCTACTATCCTTCGATTTCGTGCCACATTTTCATTGTACTGTACTGCTTAAATTCTAGGGGTTTCGGACAAACAATGTTCAATTTTGTTACATCCTAGCAAGTGAAACATCTCAGAATTTTTTATATGAGTTTTGCTACCAGCATGTTTAGCGGCTTTAGCTTCAAAATTTGTTTTAGTGCTACTCCAAATTTGCTCCCATGGTTCCTCTTCATTAAATATCAAACAATAATAGCAGTGCAGAGTTTTGTTTTGCTTATAACCAGAGAGCCACCTATACAAAACGTTCTGAAATTTTCGGACAACTTTTCCATCCTTCTGCGATAAATTTAAAAATGCCCGAGATGTTTTTAACTTTAGCAATACCTTTCACTCTAAATGTAATGTACTGATTTCGTATTTTAACAAATATTCTAGTGAATCAAAATTGTCAGAGTTTATAATAAATACTTCTGCGGTAGAACTGGTACTAACTGTATTTATTTTGCTCATTTAAACCAAGTAAACAGTATGTTTAAAGCACTCAAAAGGATGACACTTAAAACAATGTATTATTAAATAATTAGTATGTTACACATTTCTTAGTCTATAACGCTATTTTCAAAATTAAAGATTTGTAAACTCAACAAAAACAAATATACACGAGCACAATGAAACAAACACACATGGCCAGGTGAGAATTCTGTGCTCTTTAGTGTGGGGGAGATGTGCCTTCTGATGTGATGTACGGGACACATTTTTATGCTGCGCGCGCAGGTCCACTCCCGTTGTCATCCACCGAAGCCCTCCTCACCTCTAGCCTTGTTAAAAAGACATTTCAAGTAACGTCTACCCTGACACTCACCACACAATTGCAAGGTTCCATCGCTCATACTCACGTCATATTTAACTTCTGAAGATAGTTTTGTATCTTTTCTTAGTAACTTATACAACTTAATTCATAAATAAAAATTAATTACTTTATGGATAAATTATTTGGGGAGACAGTGTCTACCTTGTCTCCCCTGACGCTTTGCCACTGCATACAATATCTACTGCCATAGAGAATGCAAATGTTAGGGTTGTATTTTATCACCAAACACAAGCTCACTGCTTCAACCTTTGGACAGGAGATTGGCGGTGTGTCAATTCCACATACACCCACCTCTCATTTGAACATATTTGAGCAGCAATTGATACAGAGCCTAACCTAGAAATTATGGAATGCTGGAAGTCACTCACTATTGCTGATGCAATAAAACTTATCAAAATGGCAATGGATGACTTAAAACCAGAAACCATAAATGTGTTGGAAGAACTATGGAGTGAAGTCATGAATGATTTTAGAGGCTTCCCATCTATTGATAGAGAGGTAAAGAAAATCATCAATTCAGAAAGACAAGTTGGTGAAAAGGGATTTGTTAAAATGACTGATGAAGAAATGGATGAACACATTGAAGAAAATAGAGAAGTGTTGACAAGTGAAGAATTTGTAGAACTTGTTAAATCATCATCAGATGAAGAGGAAGAAGAAACAGAACAAGCACTTGAGCATTAGAAATATTTGGTGAAGTGTTTTGGATTGCACTGACTTTAAAGGAAAAAAATCACTTATTACAATCCTATGATGAAACACAGAGTAGTCACTGAAGCATAAGAACCTCTCCAGCAAATGTTTGACGAAGTGAAAAGAAAGAAACTGCAATTTTCAAACATGATGTTTTCCGAAGAAATTTGTGTTAGTGGTTGAAATCACAATCAGAATGATCAATATTGTACACCGCTATATAAAAATTATTCCGATTTTTATATAAAGAGACAGACACATAGAATTATTAAGAATATACTCGTATGTAGAGTTAGAAGAAATATTATATAATTTTGGTTTGGGGTACATAGAAAAGAAATTGGAAAATAAAAATAAAAAAATGGTAGATAAGTTAAATAAATTAATAAGAAAGAACGAAGTAAAAAAGGAACACCTCTCTAAGAATAACTATGAGAAAAGAGTAATAAACCTTACAGAGGTAAATTTCAATACGGAAGAAAAAGAAATGTTAGCGAAAGGCTTAAAATACGCACCACCACCAGAATTAAATCAAGAAAAAACGATTATTGAATGCGAAAGCATAATACAAAAACTAGGAAATGAAAATGATAAAAAAAGAATAAGGTGGGAAGTAGGGAATGTAGTAGATAAAATATTTAAGAAAAGTTTGTATAATTCAAAGAATGAACAAAAAATCAAAGCAACTGTCACTAAACTAAAGAATAAAATAAAGAAGAATGATATTATAGTTACGAAGGCGGATAAAGGAAATACAATGGTACTAATGAGAAAGGAAGAATACATAAAGAAAACGGAAGAATTTATAAGGGAAGGACCATACGAGGAAATAAAGTATGATTATACAAGTAAGTACCAGTCAAGGATAAAACAAATGATGAAACAGATAACATTTATAGAAGAAAAAAAGAAAAAGTATTTATTGGAAAGTAATCCAACAGCACCAACTTTTAAAAGTCAGGTTAAGATACATAAAGAAGGAAAACCAATTAGACAGATTGTTTCTTTTATTAATGCACCTATTTATAAATTATCAAAGGAAGTTAGCAGAGTACTGAAAGAGAAATATGAATTTGGGACAAAATACAACATAGAGAATAATATAAAACTGATAGAAAAATTAGAAAATATTAGCATTAATGTAAATACAAAATTGATATCACTGGATGTTAAGGACATGTTTACTAATATCACAGTAAATAAAGTTATTAAGTTAATAAACGATAATAATATGGGAGAATACAGGTATAAAAAGCAGTTGATGAATGTAATTAAAGAATGTGTAAATCAGAACTATTTTAGGTTTAATAACAAGTTTTATATACAGAAAAAAGGTTTACCTATGGGGTCTTCATTATCCCCTATTCTTGCTGAAATATACATGAATGATTTTGAAAAGCAATTAATAACTTCCACTAAGTATAAAGACAATATAAAATTATGGTCTAGATACGTTGATGATGTATTAGTAGTTTGGGAAGGAAGCATAGAAGAAGTGCATGAGTTTATAAAGGAGGTAAATAATAAGGATAAAAACTTACAATTTAAGGAAGAGATAGGAGGTAAGCAAATAAATTACTTAGATTTAAACATAGAAATTAAAGATAATGAGAAACTACAGTTTGGGATATTTAGGAAAGAGTCGTATTCTGATATAATTATACCAAGAGAGTCGTACCACCCATACAGATATAAAATGGCGGCAATCAATTCCTTTTGTTACAGAGCTCAGAAGTGTTTAAAAGAGACCGAATCAAAAGATAGGGAGTTAAAAACGATAAGGGGAATTGTAAGGAATAATAATTATAGCACCAACATAGTGGATAAAGTTATGAAAAGGGTCAACATACAAAAAGCTAAAATAGAACCAGAACAAAAGAATTATGCAGGGTCATTGACATACATAGGTTCACATACTAGAAAAATTATAAAATGTTTTAATAAATATGGAGTAGATATAGCTATTAAAAAATGTGAAACAGTATTTGATAAGATAAGGAATAAGAATATAGAAAAAATTCCAGTATTACAGAAAAGCGGAATTTATAAATTAAAATGTAAAGACTGCAACAAAGTGTACCTAGGGGAGACAGGACGAAAATTCGCACGCAGGTTGTCTGACCACAAACGTGGAGAAGGTAATAGAACAACCAATTCGTTATATGCAAGACATTTCATAGAAGACAACCACAAGTTTGTTAATCCTTTGGAAGAATACGAAATTGTAAAAATAGTAAATAACACAGTTGAAAGGAAGCTTAGAGAGGAGTTAGAAATATTGAAAGAAAGAGAAAAAGGGTTAGACAATTTAATTAATATTAAAATTAAATTTGATAATGAAGAAATATTTTATAACATGATTAAGAAGTAAATGAGAGAGGGCAGATAGATAAGATTAAGAATTATATTTCATAGTATATTTTTAATTGTATAGTATAATTATTTTTTAATTGGTTGTTTTAAAATAAGGGTGTGTGACTGACCCACGTGTGTGGAGAGGAAGAGGGTAGTTTAAAAGGATGCACACACACACACACACACACACACACACACACACACACACACACACACACACACACACACACACACACACACACACACACACACACACACACACACACACACACACACACACACACACACACACACACACAAGGAATTTACTAGAAAAATATGTAACTGTACAGATGGTGAGACAGAGTTTAGGGGGTGGGGAAGGGTCATTAATTTTTAGTTTGTTGTGGGTGAGCAGGGTGGAGGAGAGGGGTGAAGGGTTGGGTATTACATATTTTCTGTCTATTCCTGATCTGACGATGAGCTGTGAAGCTTGAAAGCGCTAATCGGAATAATTTTTATATAGTGGTGTGCAATATTGATCATTCTGATTATGATGTTTTCCCACAAGGTTCATAAATAAACCATGTTCACTATTAACAATCCTCAGCCATCCGCATGGACTGCTGCCAACATTATCCAATCATTGACATCAACTGTTGCTTCACCATTCGAAGTGCCAGGTCCACCTTAGAAGATGATCCTTCTTCTCACGATTTTTTATCAGAAGATCAATAGCTTAACACAACATTACAATGTCTACAACATTACCCCATTTCATCTCATTATCGTAGGCACTGTATCACGGTGATATATCATCGCAGCAACAATGGAGGACAGAGAGGCTGGTGAGTTTTTTGTTATCGTAATTACATAAAATAATAATAATTACTATTATGGTGTAATGTATAGTTTGAATTAAAACATCATTTAGCATAAAGGGTAGGTACACACGGACGTAGCGTCGACGCGACGTTATCGCTCGGCTAACGTTGAGCGGTGGTAGAGCACCGTCAATGCGACGTTGCTATCCCCTCCACAGCTCAAATTCAGTGGCATTAAGTCCGCTCCCGCCAGTCACCATTCTTCAAGTGCAATGGAGTTAGAAGTCTATCAAAAGAAGAAGGCAGCATTTGCATATGTTGATAATAGATACTTTATTAAAAAAAAGTAGCTTACTTGTAACCACTGACAGTGTGAATTAAGGTTAAAAAAGTGTTATTTTAGTTGGAATAAATTTTGAAATTTTTAGGATCTATTTTTTAGTGTACTTAAGTATTTGGTGTAGTCTGTATAAGGATAAGTGACTGCACAATGAATATGTGACAAATAGCCTTTCCTATATACGTATATTATCATGATCATATATAACAAATTATATATTACACCTAAAATTATGCCAAGCACAATAAATTATTATAAAAAAGCACAAGTATTATATCAAACAAATATTTATTATGGCATACAAACGTTACAAAATATCATTCTCATCTAAAATGAACAAGTAATTAAATTCAAAAGTAAAACAAAAACCAAGGAAATCAATAATTTAATTATCGTCCGAAAACAAGTCTAGTGAAACAGTAGAATCATCAGTGGTGGCTGAAGACAGAGACATTTGGTTGTGTAACTCATTTAAAGCATGTGTTTGTGACCTAACGTTGGTTAATTGATGTGTCGGAGGTTGCAGGGTGACAAATATTACTTTTCACACTTCATGTCCCAAATTTCCCTATATTTCTTCACTTCTTCAATCAAAAGTTCTATGTCCAATGATTCGGCCATTGATAAGAAAAATACATCGAAAGAGAACATGTCACAGAAAATCAAAATCGTCTGAACGTCAACGGCCAGGTGTAGTCGTTCAATACTGCCAATGTACTAGCACACTGCTCTCAATGCCGCGTTGCAGCAGTCCCAGCGGTGACAAAAACCAACGCCGGGCCAACGCTAGTCAATGTCACGTTAACGCCCGGCCATGTGTAGAGGATAATCTTATTCTATGTACTGTTGAACCGCCCGGCGATAACGTCGCGTCGACGCTACGTCCGTGTGTACCTAGCCATAGGGTTCGCATCCATGGGTTCTGGTATCTGTTGTAGGTCTTAGAATGTATCACCCACGGATATGGGGGGAACTACTGTATTATTATATTTTTGCTTCTTGCTATGATCGTTACTGTACTTCTAAACGATTAACACACTGAATCAATTTTTATAATGAATAGTGGCAGTGAAAGTGAAAACAACAAAATACAACTCCATCTAAGAAGAATCAACACTTGTATGTTTACTTGAGAAAAGGAGAACAACAACAAAAGTCCATTCCTTACAATGTTTACATATCTTACTGAATACTTTATAAACACGAATTCAGTATAGTTCATAGTAAGGGAGTAATACTGACTGCAAGCAACATTCTTGCGCAGAAAGGGCATAAATAAAAGAAAAAAGGTATGGAGACATCTTCAAATTTACATCTCTTCTTCACGAACACCAGGAAAGTCTTCAAAAATATTGTAGGTCAGCTAGCATTAATTGTTTTTTTTTCATTTTACAAAACACAACTAGCTACAGAAGCACGGATTGTTATCGAAAGAATTTTCCATGATACATGTAACTTGGCTGAGACGATGTCATGTGGCTGAACAAAGGTAAAGGCTATTGTAAACAATTTTTTAACACCAAGAAGTGTGCAATATTCGTCAATGTTTTGAAGGGTTCAGCAAAATCAAGCAAGTTTTTTTCTGCTGCTAGTGATGCCTCAGCCAAAAAAAGTTATTCCCTCTGTGTATCAGGCACTTTGGATTCTCCTGTTGTGTCAATTAGGTCCTGAATTTCATTGAACAAACTGATGAAACACTATACTATCCACAATTTGATCAAATTATGCACCAAAAATTTAACTTCACATTTTCATTATCAGCTACATTATTAATGCCAACAATGCAAATGTGAATTGTAGTAAACATATGTTAATCTGTGTTTACACCACTTAAAGAAGATAACAAAAAGATGCTTAAAGTAAACTGCTACATTATGTATTACAAAATGCCACATAACGTTCATTACAGAACACAAATAGAAGTTGAAGTGATTATCCTAAAAAAATTTGGACAGTTCTTGATCAGTAAAAAGAAGAGGAGATTGGAATGATTCTTTTTGTTTACGACAAGACTGGCAAAGAGATTGTTTATCATAAGCCACAAACTCATTGGCTTTCCCTAACATCAGTTTTGGACAGATTAATATAAAAATAGTTACTTATTGAGAGTTATTTCAAAAGTATAAATGACTGACAAGAAATAATAAAGTACATTTCAGTAAAGAAAATCACCAAGAAATGTATTATTAATGGTATTTATATTGAGAAGGGAGATAGTACTGTAACAAACACAACTCAGATGCAGTTTGGACTTGTGATAGGCATTTTCATTTATCCAATTACATACCATCATCAAGCTAGGATATATTTTGCTAAAATCTCATTTAAATCATTATATCAATGAATTTTAAAACATTTATTTTCCTTCCTTCAGTGCTAAATCCTTCTCCATCTATAATGTCCTACCTCCAATCCCCTCTATTTAAATATTATACAGGGTCAGTGATAAAGAACAAGGTTTTAAGTATATGTTTGATTAAAATAAGTCATTAGGTATTAGGTAAGGCATGATTGCCAATTCAATGTGGAGTTGAAATAACAATTAAATCTGCCTAATGTTTTTCTTACAGTTTTTTTTTTTAGCCCAGGAATTGGATTTTGTACTGTGTTTCAATTACATTTTACTGTAGCTGCTTTAGGTTTAGCCTTTACAGACATAATATGAACTATTGCTATTGTATGCAGTTTGTATATACATATCTTTTAATAATTCTGAAATTTTATGGGTTATAATGAAATATTTATGTTTAATTTAATATTTTTTACAACACTTAACTGCTATTTATCATTACTTTTAATATTAGTAACCATTTTGAACTGTAATATTATATATTACATTTTTTCTTTAGAATTTTTCAAAAACAGTGACAAAGGAACTGTCAGAGATTCTATACAACAGAAAATTAATTTTATTTATTACTGGTTTTATTTATATTAATTTATACAAGTATAGTCATTTATTAAAAATATTTTTTAAAAAGTTTGCTTTTAATAATAAGTTTTGATTCTACAAAGATTGTACATTGTTGTCAACTATGTTGTAAGCGTTGTTTTCTATTTCTGTTCGTTTTTTCTATGTATCTGTAATAAAGCACAATGGATCCGCTGTTCACACTACATTACAAATTTTCTTATATGATTATTGGAGGAAAATTTCTGAGTAGGATTAAAAAAGAAAAATCAGTAGCTATGATTTATAGTGTTATTTAATATGTTAATCTATTTTTATACAGCATATTATAGTTAATATTTCTACTTCAGATTTGCTATTTCTTCTTCTTCTATCAATAATCTTCAAATTGGTTTGATGTGATCCTTCAGACATCCCCATTCTGAGCATTTTTTTTCACCTCAACATAACTTTACAATACTGCAGAACTTGCTAACACTCCTGGGAGCATGGCAGATCATCACCTTTATGTTAGACTTTAATTGTCTAATGAAACTTATAATATTCAATCAATCAATTATGGAAAGAAAATTTATGAACTAGAAGCACAAAAAAATAAAATAGGATTTTATAGGATTAGCAGAGACAAGAATAAAGGATGAACAATTAATCAAGTTAACTTTTAATACACACAAAATTATGGGAATACCAACTTTGACACTGGATTCATTATAAATAAAGAGACAATAATTCATACAAATTGTAAAATGCATCTTTGAGTAAGCTGGTGTAGCTTGCATGAGTCAGTTTGAAAATAACATAAATCTAACTTCTCCAACATGGCTACAAAAACAAAAACGTAGGAAAATCTTATGAATTAATAACAAAAGTGACCAATGAAAAAAAAAACATAACAAAACGAGGGAAAAAATTTCAGAGAAAGAATGTGATAAGGAATCCTGTATAAGAAAACAACTGTTTGCAGTGACTTGTACCCTTTATAAAAAAAAGTGGATTTAGATAAGTGACATCGGCTTCATCTTCTCATCAGATAAATCAATAGCACAACACGTAACAGTATTAATATTTAATACAAATACAAAATTAGGGATCAAAGAATAGATGTAGGTAAACTTAGGCAACTTACATAATGTGATCAAAGAACAATTAATGGCTTTTGATTTTGAAGAGAGAAACATTGAAGAACTAAATAAGAAAGTCACAGAAACGCTATCATGGACAAGGAAATATAATGTGTTACTATTTCAATTCCCAGAATTCAGTTAATTTCAGTCTGTCCGGAGTAACAAAGGAGATAACACATGTGCACATTGCACTGTTAGCAGAAAGTGAGTGACAGGAATCTGGAGCAGCAGATCAACATCAAATTTTATATAAAAATTGGCAAAGCTAGGACCAAAACTTTAGCTCTAACACAACACGCTAACAAGCTAAGAAGAAATTAGATGTTTTTGAACTTTTGCAGTCTCTTAAAATTTTTTTCTACTTCGGCTGAATGATGGAAACTTTAGAGTCTTTTTTAAATTCTGGAAATATTTTTTCTCAAAACCCTTTCTACAACAAGGTGGTCAGCTAGAGAAGAGGCATGTAAAAGTGTAAACAAAGATTCTGAAGCCATTGTCACAGCCCTTCAGCATATAACAGAGGATGAAAACAGAATCACCAGAAGCCAAACAGTAGGAAGCTTAAGAAAACTTATGTGCCATGAAACAACATTCATGGTGGCAGTATGGGGTGGTATTTAACAATGTAAGCCACAAAGTACAGTCACAAAGGATGAATGTTGAGACTGATATTAAGTTTTACAACTTTGTCACATTGTTCACAAATGAAATGAAAAAAATGTTTACCTTTACAAAAACACTGGTGAAGTTAACTAAAAACTGTCCTTTGAGTAATTCATTCAGTAGAAGAAATGCCTCACACCCACCACAGGTAATAAAAAGAAAGAAGTTCTTTAACGAACTATAACGTCTCGTCGTTATAATATCGGGAACCTGGTTAATTGGCTCAGGTCAATTAAACAGGCTGCCATAATCTTAGGCCCAATGCACACAGAAGTGGCGATGGGCGGTGGTGAGGTGCAGGCGAGGCGGGAAGCGCAACGTTTCCACGCCTCCTCCATGTAAACAAATGGCCAATGCACACTGAGGTGACGAAGCACAGGCGCTCGCCCCCTCGCCACCGCCATGCTTCTTTCGCACTTCTCAAGCCTATTTGAAGAAGCGCGCCTCTCGTTCACTTCCTTAATTCAGTATGGTGCTTGAGCCTAGTTTCTTTACATTGCGCAATATGAGTGACGACCCAGAGTTCAACATACAATTTTGTGAAAAGGTGGAAAGGTTTCCTTGCTTGTACGACAATACTCGTGAGGCTATCCCTTACCAAGTCTAGAACTCTGTAAAAACACTCGTAGGACATCCTGTAGAAGGTTTGAAACCTATCCGGATAGATTTCAAGTTCTCTCATCACATCAAAGGTTCCACCCTTGCATTTTTGTAACCACAAAGGGTGAACCCAAAACTTCCTCTGGCTGTTCAAGTTTGTTAAAACAACAAGATCTAAAACGTTCTCGCCACTTTCGTCGTTGGAATACATGCTGTTCGACGCCTCGTGATAAACTGCCTACTAAGCCGTTTCTCCGGCAGACCTGCACCTCTTGGCTGCCCTTTCTGTGGAGCTTATACTCGCCTGTGCCACGCCTCGCCTCCGCCCGTCGCCACTTCTGTGTGCATTGGGCCTTAACAAACTCATAAATAACTGGAAAGTAAACAAATGTTAAATAGGATCCCGTGAATTGAGGGATATTGACAGGGGTTTGTAGAATTATTCACTCACCTTTTTTTTGACCATGACATCTCTTTATTACATAATGTTTTAACATCTCAAAAAAAAAATTTAGCAATGAGTATATTAAAAGTAAAAACATTTGCACCTCTTGTACAAATAGAATTAGAGTAATTAATGAGTTAACATAGCTTTTACTGCCCTCAGATCCGAGTATTTTGTTTCAGTATATGATATTAAAATTATAATCTTTATTTTGTGCCATCTGAAGAATGGGCTTATTTAACTTTAACGTGTTATATTCATAAAAGCATTAAACTTAACACATAATATTACTAAGCATGAAATTACAATTTTATGGTAATTAAGTCAGTCTTTCGTGTTTTACTTTACTTTCATTTGTTAATTAAGTGTCTATCATGTATTATTTTAAGTTAAGTTCTGAACCATGGAAGCTGAACTTCCGTGTCACCTGTGAGTAACATCGTCGGCGAATCGGCGCTTCTATCGGTTGTGCAGGGTGTCTTGGAGATCTTCTGGCTATCGTGTTTTGGTAAAATCTGCTGTCATTCCTAAAGATGAGTCGTCTGTCGGGTCTGTAGATTCTTGTGGTAGGTTTTGAGTTGTAACTTTCACTGGTGTTCACATTGTTGTACCGCACATATTACTTACGGTTAACAGTTACATGTTAAAAGTTTAACATCACATTTAGGTGATGTTAGTTTGTTACAGAGATGTCATTGTCATACACTCACATCACTTACGACATTTTTACATCATCCGGCTATCTCACACAAGCTTCTCCTCGTTTATTGGTTTTTATATTGACTACATACTTTTGTATGCTGTATCAGCAGCGGAGTCTGAGATACAACTGAACTGGCTAACTATAGGGGTGAAGAGGCTGTCCGCGCGCAGGTAGCTTCTCAGCGTAAAAGTAGTTCTCACTTATTATTAATTATTTTCCTTTAATTCGCTTACAACTTAATGATATCGCTCTTTACTTTGATTACTCTTTTATGAGACTAGGGGTAGTTACGGATTTATTTAGTTTCTCAAATCTAATTTTATTAACTGCTACATTGGCAAATCGGCAGGTTACTACCGGTTTGGGGCATGGAGAAGGGTTCATTCGTACCTTATTAAAGCTAATATTAGTACTATAAATTTTTTTTTAATTTTTGTGGGATTTAGGCTTATTAAATCGTCACATACTCCTCCACTTAAAGAAGACACAGGGTCAGGGACCGATGTGTTTTCAACGGGGAAATAGATTAGAATTGCACTGGGAGTATGCTCGGAATTTCTGTGTGAAATTCCTTTCTCTCTTTTAACAACTTCCTCATGAGGTATATGAATCACTCTCAATTCACTATTTACTATTAGCAAGAAATACAATACCTTATTAACTAATACTTAAAATACATAAAATTCAAAGGTCATAAAATACACAAAATTCATCTTAATTCTACTACCGGTTTTTTCTTTAGCTTTTTCTTACTCTTGTTATGGAGTTACTCTTCACAGAGTAGGTTTCACATCTTTACTGTGATTCCTTTTCTCTTTCAAGGATTTTGTTGAATCGCGGTTGACGAATCATTTTAGTAAAGTTATTGTAACGTAATTGTAAAGTAACGTTACTTATATTCTGTGTCAGCTGACTTCTCACTTTTCTTATTCTCGATGAACATCTCTATGAACAGGATCTAAGGTTGATCAGGCCTCATTCCTATTTATACGATTTGGTAATTAAGTAGTGACTCAATTACAATATAGCAAATATACGTCTTAATACATCTATCCTTTTCTACTTCATTTATTTTCTTGCTCACTAGCATTTTTCTTTCCGTGATAATATTTTATCTGGGAAACATGACTTCTACGTACATATTTATTCGTAGTGGGTTCATACAGTGCTACGGTTACGGGAGTTAAGTATCTGTAAATTTTGTAAGGGCCACACCATCGGTAAGATAGTTTGGAGGTGGTCTTATCAACTGCACTACTCGTAGGGTGAGTTTTGTACATCACTAAGTCTCCGACTTGATACTTTACTTCTTTACTATCCCGCTCGTGATATTTTCGCGATTTTCTCAAGTTCACTCTTAAGTTAGTGCGAGCTTCGTTCCATCTTTTTTATATTTTTACCACTAATTTTGTGGGGTAATAATTCATGTATTTTCCACTTTGTGGATAATGGGTGATTCGGTTTATATTTATACATAAAATCAAAAGGTGTCGATTTATGTCCTTTAAGATATGCTGAGTTGAAGGCAAATTGTATCCAGGATAGGTTCTGGTCCCAAGAGGTATGGTCGTTTGCATGGTAGGCTATTAAAGCAGATTTTAGGTTTCGCAAATACCTTTCAGCAATATTACCTTGTGGACGATACTCTGTAACGGTAATGTGGTCTATGCCTAGTCTGAAACACATGTCCTTGAATTCTTTGGACTTAAACTGGGGTCCGTTATCTGACACTAGATGTACTGGTGTACCGAAGTCTTTAAATAATCTATCTTGCAAAATCTTCAGTGGTAGATGCTAACGCTCGTCGCATGGGATACATCCAGACGAATTTGGTAAATGAGTCTACACAAATGAGTAGCATGGTATTACCTGATTTTGAACGTGGGTAGGGGTCAGAAAAGTCCAAGTAAAATTTTGAAAAGGGTGTCGTGGGAGTCTCCGAGATTAATTTACCTATGTGGCTGTTTCTCGCTGGCTTGCTCAGAGCACACAACTTACACTGTTTTACGAATTTAGCTATCTCGCTGTTCATATTTTCCCAATGGTATTCTTTTCGAATGCGATGTATCGTTTTATTTATTCCCATATGTGCTCCAATGGTGGATGAGTGGTAGTATTCCATAAGCATAGGTTTAATAATATCCGGGGCAATTATTCTCAAGGATTTTCCATTAGCTACTCTATAACATAATACTCTCTTACTCAATATATATTTTTCTGAATAATTTCCTTTATCTAGCTGTTCTATTATTGTATTTAAATACGGGTCTTGTTGTTGATAGTGAGCTATATCAGTAAATGCAAGGGGGAATTCAGTAATTAGCGTATTGATAATCGATGTTTCACCACTTTCCTTATTTTCGGATATTTTATTAGGCGGCTGGAACATACGGGACAGTGTATCGGCAACTACATTTTGGGTGCTACGTTTGGTTGTACCTTAAACTTGTAACAATTTAATCTCAATACCCATCGTCCGATACGACCTAACTGTTTAGGGTGATTTAATAACCAAGATAAGGCTTGATTATCAGTTTCTAACAGAAATTCTTTATGTTCTAAAAAGGGTTTGAATTTCTCAAATGCGAATACTACAGCTAAACATTCTAATTCATATGCTGTGAAGTTTATTTATCTATCTCAAATACAAATACATAATTTGTTTCCACCTACCTGTAAAATTTATCTGGGTCCAGAATTCGGTCACACGAACGTAAGATGCAAGTATGTTTAAAGGTTATGTAAATCATTTGCGTAACTCATTTTGAAGAGAATTAATGCATTTTATTTTTTAACTTTTAGCAACTCTGTTAGATCTTTACTCAAAATTTAGAAAATATAAATACAGCATAATAATTTCTTGTTTTGTTATTCATTCCATGACTACAAATACTACTTTGACCTTACACTAGTATCTTACCTTAAATTAATGTACAGACAGCCCAGCCTGCCAATCATTCACGCATTCACACTAAAACCCCCTTTTAAATAAAATGCGCCCCATTATTAGTGAAATTGATACCGATCCACTTCGTCGGCAAGAGGCGTCCTCTCAAAGTCGTGGCCACTCATTTATCACTTCTTGGATGTCAAAATTTATATTTTGTGTCCTTGAGTTGAAACTCGAACAACACTGTCGCATTGCTGTTAACTTATTTACTCACTTTTTACTTGAAACTTATAAAATTTTGAAAAGAGCCCCATGGGGCTGATGCCTGGCCAGACACCGTCTCTAAGAGAACTGGGAAGGGCGTCTCTACGCTCACTACCAACTAGATTGCGTCTCTCAAGGTGGAAAACAATGCCTGCTATTTAATTGTCACTGTTGTGTCCCATTCAACACACGTAGTTTTTTGTGTTGGTCGTGGATGATATTTAGTCAGCACTGGTTGACGTCACAAAAGAGGTTGGACTTAGACTGACATCCGTCGTCTATGATTATGTGCAATGTAAACTTTCGCCTCATAGCGATTTTGAGTTTTACAATTCCGCGTCGATCCGCGCACCTGCTTGTATGGTGCGTTCAGGCGTAGCTGCCACACACACGCAAAGTTCTAAGAAACGACGCTTGGTACATTCTTTTGCAACGATTACACAACTGATACTGCGTACTGTTCCTTTGTTAGCGCAATGTTTTAATTCAACACGTGGCCTGGTCACAGATGGAAATTATGTTCATGAATATTTTTAATAAACCCCAAAAATTTAATAAAATAAAATCCCTCCCATTCGTCACGTTACAATGCGGAGAATTTCTTTTCCTGGTCGGTTAGAGTTCGTGAGGCATAACTGATCGGTAATCTAGAATTATCTACTTCCTGATATATTACTGCTCCTAGTGCTACACTTGAACTGTCTGTCTTTACTACAAATGGTTTAGTAAAATCGGCTAATTGTAATACCGGGGGTGATATTATGCTTTCTTTCAGTTTTTCAAATGCAGATTGGTGTTGTGGAGTCCATTCAAATTTCGCTCCTTTTTTTCTTAATGCGTTTAACGGAGCTGCTATATCAGCTAGGTGAGGGATATACTTGTGGAAGTACTTTATCATTCCCAAAAATCGGTCTATTCTTTTTGTACCCCGTGGTGGTAAAAATTCTCTGATAGCACGGGTGCGTTCTGGGTCTATACTTACTTTTCCGTCGGCCTTTACTATGTGACCTAAAAATGAAAATTGTTTAACGGCAAAATTTACTTTACTTGGGTTTACTGTTAATCCGGCTTTCTTTAATCGTGATAATACTTCACGTAAATGATGAAGATGTTGATCCATAGATTCGCTGTAGATTTACAAATTTAAAAATTCGCGGTAGTGATATACAAATTTAAATTTTATGTCGTGGAATATTTTCTCTAACAATCGGCTACATACAGAACGTCCTTGGGATATTCCAAAGGGTACTCTAGTAAATTGGTACAGGTTGAATGGGACGGCGAAGGCGGTTAGGCGTTTGGATTCTTCCGATAGTGGTATTTGATGAAATGCCTGATTGAGATCCATTATGGTGAAAACTTTAGCTTTTGTAAAGTAATGGAAGGCGCTGTGGATGTCGGGGAGTGGTATGGACTCGAATTCTATCCTTTTATTTAATTGTCTATAGTCCACAACTAATCTATGTTTATCGGTGCCTTTAGGTACTAAAAACGCAGGTGATGAATACGGTGAAGTGGAAGGTTCTATGACTTGTTGTTCCAACAATTTATTGATTTGATTTCTCAATATTTCCATTTTTTGGTGGTGATAATTTGTATGGGTGCAGTCGTATTACTTTATTGTCACTCAGGTTGATCTTGTACTCTATAAGATTCGTTAATCCTAACTTTGGGGTGAGGACGGTGGAAAATTCTTTTATTAGTTTCTGTATTTTCAGTCTATCTTTACTTTCTAAATGATCTAATTCGGACTCGTGGTGTTCTAGGTGCGTTGCAGAAGTTTCCATTTTTTTACTGTTATTTATTTCATAATCAAAATTATATTTTTGAGTGCGGTCGAATCTAAAATAATACTTCTTATCGTACATGTCAAGAATTATACCTGTTTTACTGATAAAGTCCGCTCCCAATATTAAGTCTGGTCCTAATTCGTCATATACTAACACTGGAAAATACCACGTTAAATTTTTAATTTTTAGTTTAATCGCAACGCTGAGTTTTATGATTAAGTTTTGTTTGTTAGCGGTAGCGCATTTAAAGTTCACCAGTTGACTACGTTTAACAAGATTGTGTTTAGCTAAAATATCGGCTAGCTGTTGGCTGATTAAGCTCCGTGTCGATCCGGAATCAATTAATCCAAGTGTGGTAGTAATGCCAAGGTCAACTTGTAAGTATGGTAATTGACACATACTGGACTTGCAAGTAGTAACTGAGTTGCATTTATCGATAAATCTCTCTACGTAGGGGTCTAATAATTTTTTTTATTATTTTTTTTCCTTTTTGGTACTCCCGGGTTTTACCTATTTTCACGATGCGGCGGAAGACACAGGATTTTGGATCTCCCTGCCTTACAAGTTTTTTGAATAAGAGGGTTTTTGGTAGTGCTGTTTCTGTTTACAGTATCTACTGATGTGTCCTAATTTCCCGCAGTTATAACATCTTTTTTCTCTACTTACGGTATCACTTGTATTCTGTTGAGGTTGTTGATTATTCGATTTAGTTTGGTAGTGAGAAGTTGCAGGAATTCGAAATGGTCGTCTATTACGGTGTGTTCTTGTATCTGATACCAGGGGTTGTGTTTCATTTCTACGTTGTACCTGGGGGAGTAACACACGTCGGTTCTGATCCGAATACCATACGTTGGATGAGTGGATACTGCATTGTTCTAATTCTGCGAACGTGTTGGGCTTATTTATAAGTGCTAAGCGAGATCTCTCTTCCGGGGATAATCCTACCAAGATTGTTTCTACTAACTGCTTTTCGCTCCAGTTTACTTGCAGTAATAGTGAAGCTTCTCTTATTTCAGCGATATAGTGGGCGAGTCTCTCGCGAGCTCCTTGTACTCGAAATACTGTGTTTCGTTTCAGCTCTTCGCAAATTCCCGTTGGAATAAAATGTCTTATCAGAGTTGTATGGAGTTCTTCTACTGGATGTTGAGAGCTTAATGACTCCAGTACATGATCTTTTAATGGTGGTCTACTTTTGGGCAGAAGGACTTGTAATATTTGGCAATCGCTTAGTTGCTGTAAGTCTTTTATTTGTAGCAGATATTTTATGAAAGCTAATAGTTTGGTGATACTCAATCCATCGGTGTATGGGATTTCTGATAGAATTTTTTCTACGGGGTGTTATCTTTCCGTAGAGGTCTGCACTAAAGTTTACGTGGGGTGTTATTCTAGGAGGTCCTGATGCTTGATTTGTCATCGCTGAGGGTGGTAACGCATACTTATTGGTGAGATTGTGGAGGGTATTGGGAAGTGATGCTTCAGCTATCGGTAGGGTATTCACGTTCCTATTCAGTAACTGATCATTACTCGGTTCTATCCTTGATGCCGGGGGTGATTCGAAATTCACGGTAGTGGGTCTCTGTTCTAGGGTAGGTGATTGAAATGGGGAGATATATAATTTTGTCAGAGCTTCTTCAATTTCCTCCATTTTAAATGAGTCGGACTTTCTACGTAATTCTCTTATTATTGTGGGTAATTGCTGTAATGCTTCATCAGCAAATTTTTGCACATCTGGGGGAATTACAGTAACTTTGGGCCAGTTTAATAAATTATTTATCTGACGGGTTAAATGCTCTATTCTCTGTGTGGTACGTAAGATTATAGCGGGTGATTTTTCGTCGTGGAGGGTTTTCGATATTGACGTCAATTCCCTATACTTCGCATAACATGTTTCTGTTTCGCTCTCAAGATCTATTTCGCTTAATCAACCTAACTGTGCGGGTGTATCTGGCCTACTTTCGCGTAACGTTTTGCGTAGTTCCGCGACCATTACGTTCGCGTAAGGGAGTCCGCGCAACAGTGCTTCATAGCATAATTCGTCTTTTAACAACAAATCTGGATTGAATTGAGCCATGTTCTTAAGATGCTAAGTCTTATACACTCCTTATTCTACTTATACTAAACACTCTATTTTACTATCTTTAGGTTTTGTAAAAATTTAAGTACATGAGAGATATTTACAAATAGGTGATACGAGAAAATCGAATCTCGCCTCAGAGAGAGAGAGAAGAGAAATCTCACACAGCCATATTTTACTTTTCAACATATGGTTAAAATCTGTTGTTACTGGGCAAAGGGGTCAAACACTTTGTATTAGACAATAGAGGGAGGTGGTGTATTGTCTAACTCGACTTTGCAGCTTGTAACAATGGGGTTGTTTCGTACAGGCGGTAACAGGTTATTTTCCTGTCCGAGACTGTCGTCAAACCGACAAGTTGGGGAATGAATTTTTGAACAGGAAAAAACCTGGGCTTACTACATTTAAATATCCTTACCTATATTATGTTGCGTAATAATTATTATAATTTTCTCTCTATCCTAATTTATGATTTTACTTATTGTAATACGAGTTCTTATTTTGATTAATTAAATTTTTTTTTTTTACTATTAAATATTAAGGGTTAATAGTAAAGACTTCTTATTTCACTACACGCAAAAGGGAGAGTTGCGTATTTTAAATTAACACGGTAGTTAAACTAACAGAGTGAATAATTCTACAAAATATTAAATGACAACAGCAGAGTAACATATTTTATTTTGCTATTGTCACTGGTGCATTAAAACAAAAACAAGCAGAGTGGCGCATTTTATAATGTCTCGTCGTTATATCGGGAACCTGGTTAATTGGTTCAGGCCAATTAAACAGGCTGCCATAATCTTAACAAACTCATAAATAACTGGAAAGTATACAAATGTTAAATAGGATCCCATGAATTGAGGGATATTGACAGGGGTTTGTAGAATTATTCACTCACCTTTTTGGACCATGACATCTCTTTATTACATAATGTTTTAACATCTCCGAAAAAATTTAGCAATGAGTATATTAAAAGTAAAAACATTTGCACCTCTTGTACAAATAGAATTAGAGTAATTAATGAGTTAACATAGCTTTTACTGCCCTCGGATCCGAGTATTTTGTTTCAGTATATGATATTAAAATTATAATCTTTATTTTGTGCCATCTGAAGAATGGGCTTATTTAACTTTAACGTGTTATATTCATAAAAGCATTAAACTCAACACATATTATTACGAAGCATGAAATTACAATTTTATGAATTAAGTCAGTCTTTCGTGTTTTACTTTACTTTCATTTGTTAATTAAGTGTCTATCATGTATTATTTTAAGTTAAGTTCTGAACCACGGAAGCTGAACTTCCGTGTCACCTGTGTGTAACATCGTCGGTGAATCGGCGCTTCTATCGGTTGTGCAGGGTGTCTTGGAGATCTTCTGGCTATCGTGTTTTGGTAAAATCTACTGTCATTCCTAAAGATGAGTCGTCTGTCGGGTCTGTAGATTCTTGTGGTAGGTTTTGGGTTGTAACTTTCACTGGTGTTCACATTGTTGTACCGCACATATTACTTACGGTTAACAGTTACATGTTAAAAGTTTAACATCACATTTAGGTGATGTTAGTTTGTTACAGAGATGTCATTGTCATACACTCACGTCACTTACGACATTTTTACATCATCCGGCTATCTCACACAAGCTTCTCCTCGTTTATTGGTTTTTATATTGACTACATACTTTTGTACGCTGTATCAGCAGCGGAGTCCGAGATACAACTGAACTGGCTAACTATAGGGGTGAAGAGGCTGTCCGCGCGCGGGTAGCTTCTCAGCGTAAAAGTAGTTCTCACTTATTATTAATTATTTTCCTTTAATTCGCTTACAACTTAATGACATCGCTCTTTACTTTGATTACTCTTTTATATGACTAGGGGTAGTTACGGATTTATTTAGTTTCTCAAATCTAATTTTATTAACTGCTACATTGGCAAATCGGCAGGTTACTACCGGTTTGGGGCATGGAGAAGGGTTCATTCGTACCTTATTAAAGCTAATATAAGCATTATAAATTTTTTTTTATTTTTGTGGGATTTAGGCTTATTAAATCGTCACAGAACCGGAGACTGATGATGATGAGGAAGAAGAAAGCATGGAGACTGAGTATGACTCTAGTTTTCACGAAAGCTACACTCAGATGCTTAATAAGCTACATACTGATCTGTAGAAGAGAATACTGGTCTTCAAAGAGATCTTTATTCTTAAAACCTAACTAATATGGAATCTGATGATATGTCTGCAGTGCTGCAGAATGTTATTGAAAAGCAATCATTTGATCATTTGTTGTTAAATGCGTTCCTTGGAAAACCTTGTTAGAAGAAAATATTGAGTGCGATACCCTGTCACTGTGAGGACTTTAATAAAAAGTTTAGCATCAAAAAATCTACAGTGTTTTTACCCTAATGTGAAAACTGGATTGAAAATTTATTTGTGTGCCCGTGCTACAAATTGCTCAGCAGAGAGAACGTCAAGGATAAAAAACTAAGGGGAACTATCATGGAAAAGTGTCTAGTATATCTTGTTGTTTTAGCAATTGAAAAGGACTTAACAATAAAACTGAACTTTGATGATGTAATAAACCAATTTGCTCATGTAAAAGCCAGGAGTAATAATTTTTTAATTAATTAAATATGGACCAGCAGATTTGATTAGGCCCACATGCCCATAAAATGGAAATCCAGCTATGACTGCATAGCAGAATATTACACACACTGAATCAGAAAATACTACAAACTGCAGGGAAGTAAAGAGAAATCACAATGAAATAAAAGTCTGGCAACATGTTAAGAGCATATCTTCGACTTGTCATTTGCCACACTGGAATTTCATAATTAGTAACTTAAATATGCAACTTTAATATATGCGATAAATATATAAAACTATAACATCAACAAATCTAACATATAATCCTTACAACACATAATTTGATTAACAATACAACTAACAACAATAACCACAATAGACACATACGTAACATAATTATAGACGCAGAAACAGCTGTACAAAACACGCATATTTCTGACCAGGACCCAATACGCCACGACATAAAACGAAAACTCCAGCACACACATATACAACCGAAAAGACACAACAACGAAGTAAAAACACTTAACAGTGTAAAACAAAAGTTACATGAACACAACATAACAATATTAAAAGCTGATAAAGGGAACATAAACATCATAATGGACAAACATCAATTAAACACTAAAATTGAAAATTTCTTTAACGAAAATAATATAACGGAAATAAATAAAGACCCCACACTAAAATTTCAAAAACAGATTAACAAATTTATAAACAACACAAAACATATAATCAAACCAGAAAGCACCAAGTACCTAAAACAAATAAAACCTAACCCCCCTATACTAAATGCATTACCAAAAATACACAAACCTAACATTCCCATCAGACCATTAATAAACAACACACAAGCTCCCTCCCACAAAATCGCCAAACACTTAGACAAAATAATCAGAGAAAACATTAATCTCAGTAACAACACATCTATAAAAAACAACATCGACCTAGTCAAGAAAACTGAACACATCCACATCCCACACAACTCAACACTAGCATCTTTTGATATCACCAATCTATACACCAATGTCCCAGTTCAAGAAACCATACTAATACTAGAAAATTTACTCAGACAAAACAACACACCTGAAACACACATACAAGAGATCATCACACTTACCAAAATAATAACTGAGCAAAATTACTTTACATACAATAACAAGATATACACACAAACAGACGGTCTCCCGATGGGATCCCCCATATCAGGAATACTGGCAGAAATATATACACACAACATAGAACAGAACCATATAATAAACAACAACAAATACACCAACAAGATCATTTACTGGCACAGATATGTTGATGACATACTACTTTTATTCAAAGGCAACATAAGACAAGTTGAAAACTTCCATAAATACATAAACACAATACAACACAAATTAAAATTTACTTTGGAAATTGAACAAAACAATAGTATACATTTTCTTGACCTGACAATTAACAAAACTAACAATACACACACGTACAAAATATACAGGAAACCTACCACAACTGACATGGTTATACACAACACATCAAACCACCCAACACAACATAAACATGCAGCCTTCAACCATATGCTCCATAGACTAACCAAAATACCCTTAAGTAAACAAGATTATACTGACGAACTCAACACAATCAAATACATAGCAATGAAAAACGGTTATAACCCCAATTTAATAAACAAACTACACAAACGCATCAAAAACAAAAATAACAAAACACAAAATACCAATAACACACAACACAAGAAATACATAACACTCGCATACCGTAACTCCAGCACACACAAACTTGCCAACACATTCAGAAAACACAATTACAAAATAGCATTCAGAACCAACAATACCATCAAAAAACACATCAACGATACAAACAAGGACATAGACAAATACAATAGAACAGGTGTCTACAAATTAAATTGTAATAACTGCAATAGTTTCTACATAGGCCAGACAGGAAGATCTTTTTCATCCCGTTACTCTGAACACTTAAAGGCCATAATTACAATAGTTTTGAATCGAACTTTAAGGCCATACATATATGTGATAAAGGACTATTCATGAATGCTGTTGAGGAGTTCGAGATTTATCAGGCATTCAAGTTTGAATCAGACAATGTTTTGAACGAGCAACTGGACTTTAGATCGCACTATCTATATGATACAATCTTGAATAAAACTAAGAGACACAGTGTAATTGATACCGGACAGTCTGGCATGTGACAGAGTTGGGTGCACCCGAACTATGTAATTTTATATATGTGACCATCGTATAAGTGTATACGTGTTTTAATATTATACATATGTTTTCAATGCAAAAAAATTTTAATATTAACGTGACGAAGTATAGCAACGGATTTTCTGAGGATGGAGCATTGAAGAGCTCCGAAACGCGTCAGTAACAAACAACAAGAAAAAATAAGTCACAAGACGGAAATAAGGTAAATTTATAATTAAATCTGTGACTTGGTTACCGTCTTGTAATGATATATTTAAAAAAAAAAAAAAAAAAAAACTTAAAGGCCCTTTCCAACAACAATATACATTCTGCGTTTGCCACACACATAACCATAGCTACACCAACATAGATACTAATCTTGAAATATTACACCTCTTACCCAAAGGGTGAAAACTCAACACAGCTGAACAGTATGAAATATACAAACACCACACAACACAACCAAACAACATACTAAACGACCAATTGCAATATAAATCACATACACTTTTCGACACAGTTATACACAAAACAAACAATAATTTGGATCCCCGCGCCAATCCCCTTCCTCTATATACCACCCCCACTATACCTTCCAACCAACAAACGTTACTAGGTACTGGCAGTCTGTCGCAAAGCTGAAGAAGGCGAACACGACGCCGAAACGCATTCTACATACAAAACAGACAAGTAAGTTTCACTTGAGAAAGTTTTCAATATTATATAAATCCTTACAAATTTTATTCCTAAATTCTGTCACCATTGTTTGGTGACCCACTAAAGGGAAAGTCTTATTGGAAGTAGTCTGGTATCAAATAAACATGAAATATCAAAACAATTATTCAATAAAATTATATTTAAATAAGCATAATAAAAGAAACAAAACAACTACTAATATCCAGAACTAAATTTAAATATAATGTAATTACTGTAGTATTACCTGAGTTCTTCAATACTGTATATGTTAATGTAATTTGAACAAAATCACTGTTAACCCCTACTCATGAAAACAGAAACTCACAAAATTTCATAAGTATAAACTAGCTCATCTTTAATATTTTATTTACATATAGCCTAATATCCTATTTTATGAAAATTTATATAGGCCTACCATGCACAACTCGTTAATTGTATAATTATCAAAACACTAGGAAACTTTATTCATAAAAACAGATAGCTACAAATCATGAGAAAAAAGTATTCTTAAATGGTAAAATGTTATAATTCTTGGAGTATAATAACCACGTACTAAAACAACTGAATTTTAATTAAATCATAATAGTTTTTATGATTTACTCATATTGTAAAATATCAGTTTCTCGTCAAGAGGCGAAACACCCACGTTTTAGAATTTCAGGGTCATACAATACTGAAACTGTACTGGACTTCAAAATGACGGTCTACAATTTGACCTTTTTATTTTATTATGGTTGTCTGAATACATTAATCAATTTCAACCGTATTTCTACTACAGTCAACTTTCGTATAATTTATGTGACAAAATTGACATTCAAACTGCTTGTGATTTAATTTATTAATTTCAACTGCACCAAGCAACAAAGCGAAAACATGTGGTATTTCTATCCACAATCAAAATTATACTGATCTACAGAATTAACAAAATGGGACTTACTTATGGTAAATAATAAAGTAAAATGCAATTCTGAAAACTCAAGAATTGAAAATATTAATAAGTAATCATAATTCACTCAAAACAATGGAACCACTTGTTGTCTAACCTTTGTCAACATTACGAACTTCAGTTTCTCAGCTACAACAGAAAAGCCGGGAACAATGCGCCAGTGGGTATATAATAGTATGTACACAAGACCGCACAAAAACGTTGATTTCTTCAATTGGAGGATATCCATTTTCAAGTATAATTTAATGTACTTAAAACTACTAATTTTTAATATTTTACTAACACAAATTTGGAGTGTAAACAAAACATTGCATTTCAAAACAAAATATGCGGAGTATACCACGTTAAGAAACAGTTATTATAGACAACTGACTTATATAGTGTAGTTGAATTCTTTATTATTACATTTATATGTTACAAAAAATCCTATTTAGTAATTAACACAATTCAGCTAATTAATTCATACACATTTCAATTGTACATAAATTCCTTCAAAACATTCATTTAAATATTTATTTAAACTATGTTGGTCCCCATTAATCGTTTTTTTTTTTTTGAAAATGACAAGTGTGAAGTACTCTGTTTTGGTTTTATTGATGTGCCGGTGTAAGTTGTTGACGTACTTAATTAAGGTTAAGAGGTTACTGGTTTATCTATTATAAACAGTTATTTAAACATTGTATTTGCCTCCAAAAGCGTTTTAAGACTATAAAACAGGTTAATTACCTACCGTCACGCTTTTTGAAATCCGAAAACAGGATTACTCGAGTTTCGACACATTGTCATCTTAAGATGATCTGAAGATGACACTTAATGTGTCGAAACTCGAGTAATCCTGTTTTCGGATTTCAAAAAGCGTGACGGTAGGTAATTAACCTGTTTTATAATTATTTAAAGACAAAAGTTATGGTTAGAGCAGTATCAATTTGTACAGATGCGTAGCATGAATATTTGTAGTAATTAATTTGTAACTTCGTATGTGGAAACGAGGTTATGTTGACAAAACCTTGTATTTAATTCTAATAATCACGATCATTTCATGTAACAGTTAACAAATATTATATTTACATTTCATATTACTCGTCCATAAACTTATGCTGTTAGTTTTGATTGAGTGTTCTGAGATTTAAGAATTGATTAATTTTTTATCTCAATTTTATTGATTTAAGTCTGGGATTTATTTTTAAAGTAATACTGTAAAATTACTTAAATAAATTACAAGTTAGCACAATTTAACGCAGTGTTTATAAAAAAGTGATGACATAATTTTTTTTTTGTGTAGGCCTAGGTAAAGCGTGGATTTTTTAAGTCGTTGCATTTAATTTTCGTTAAACATTAAAGGATTTATGGCTTTTACAGATGCAAGGTAAAACTTTTATTTCATTTCAAATTATTATTTCAACAGTTAATTTTAGAATAATGCTAGACTTTTGATGAGTTATATTTAGTGATACCGTTTTTCTATTTTCAATAAAATATACATTGTTTACAAAAGTATAGGCATGTGCTGTTACATGTTAGACAAAAACATTTGTAGGCTGTTTGTACATTATTGACAGACACCATAACTGTTCAGTCTGAATATCTATGAGTCATGCTGCATTAAATCAACCAAACCATTTCACTTTACTGTTATTTTATATTATTTGTACTGATTAATGTGAAAAATATGTTGTTACAGATTGAGAAAAATATTATTCTACTGTTACATCCATATCATCTAAAAAAACTCAACAAGCTCACTTTGACAAATATAAATTTGATTTTTGTTGTTGTTGTTTAAGAACTCAGTTAAATATCCAGGTTTCTGTCACGCATTGCCAGCTTTTCAAAATGACTCAGGGAGTGAATCAGATTCAATAAAATTTAATTATTAAAGAAAACTTAATTGAATCTGGTTTTTGAAGTTGTAGTTTCTAGTTTTGTCTTAAAATGTAATCTATTGTAGATATTAATTTTGAATTTTTAACAAAACAGCCTATCAACTGACATGCTTATTTGCCATTATTCTCAAATTCAGTTGAAATGTTGTTCCTGTATATTGAAGTAAATTTGTTTTCAGTAAGTCATTGTTGGTAGTATCATTCATTTGCCTAGATGTGGAGACAGATTTTGGTGTAATATTACATTCTCATTACAAATATGAGCGCATATTATTGTTTCAGCAGAAATTATGAAAGTTTATTTGCTAAAATTGCGTAAAACTTTCTAAACCATAAAAAACAATATCTAAGTTAAAGTAACCATTTTTTCATAATAAATGTAGGATATTTTTTTGTCCATGCTACACAAGTAGGGCAACACGGGTAGCATACCCGTAGAACACCTTTAATTTCCTGAGCTAATGAATTACCATTAGTACTTGATGAGCCCACATTCTTCTGAATGTCATGAAACATTATCTACTTGAGATGGACCTGAATTTATGATGGTCTGCTTTTGAAGTGAATGGACTTAATCACTCTGCTGCCTGAACCCCCATCACAAAAAAAAAGCAAAAAAGCTTTTGAGTATGTGTAATTATGTCTTTGGGATTTTTTAAACGGTATATGAGATATTTACTTAAAATTGAATACATTTATTATAACTCAAAGAGAAACTAGTTTTTTTAGCAATATATCTTTTCAGGAATAAAGTATAGAAGGGGATTTTGTTGTTTCTAAAACTTACCTGTATGTACATAAGTTTCTTTAGCCTAGCTGTATTATCCAAATATTTTACCTATTGGTTCAGTATGCTTTGGTTTAAATTCATATTTCTGTTTAGAATGGTATTATATATATGGTTACGTTATATAGAATACTGTTTAGACTGCACTTTGTGTTTATATTCTTCACTGATTTACACTAACTCAAATCTTAATTACCTCAACCATCTTTTAATAGCATTTACACAGATTTTAAACCAAACATGGTTATAATACAGGTGAGTAAACTTCACTATGGTCTTTCTTGGTAACTATTTGAATATTTTCAGGTTAAAGTCCAGAGTTGATACATGTGGCATTTACAAACTGAAATATGAACTGTATAGCCCAGGTGTATACATTGTAGATACATAATTGTTTTTGTCAGGCTTCTTTCTTTATGTAGATAAACGTTTTGTATAAGATCTGTAAACAAAACTTATCTTTGTCTATTATGTGTGGCTGATTCACAAACAGATCTTGTCATTCTCTTCTTTGTCTTTCATAATAAATATGCAGTACTAAATTTGTTAAATAAGCTAAATTGATTAGTTCCTCAAATTTGAGCTCTTTGGATCTGTCTTGAGTCTCTTTTTTGATCTACTGGTTCATTCTTTTGGAGAGTTATTCTTGTTCAGTTGAGTCTTTGATCACTAGATGCTTAGATACACGTGACTACTCCTGTTTTCTTTGTAATCCAGTCTCTAAGTACGTACAAGTATCATCAGTATCTGAAACAATTGTCCGCCAATTCACCCCAGTGATGACGTAGAGATTATGTATTTTGCCTGAGAAGGCCCACTTATATAACTTTCATACCAAAACGATCTGAGCTGGAAAACAGCATCAACCAGTCAGCACCAAGGGGAGCACAGTATGCCAAATCCTTTGTAATAGGGGGCTTACTCCCATAGCGGCGGAACCATATTTGAAGATTTTTATGGATTCCATGTGCAGCCGAGAGTAGTAGGCACTCTGCGAGGACAAGATCTTGGTCTCCTCAAAAAGAACACAATCTGCTTTCCAGCTTAAATGTTTTTTCACAATTAAATGATTTCACTTTTCCCAGCATCTGAGAATTTGTCAGTATATAGTATATTTTAACACCATGATTCACAAGCCAGTCAATTATTTCTTGTTTCAGTGAACCTGATGTCGGCCTTTTATTACTTTCTACATAAGGGTAGCTTGGATGTTCATCACTGTTACTAAGCTGTTTGGGCGATTAGGTAGTAATTTTTCTGATTGCCACTTACTGAAATTATAAAAGTTCATAGAGCTATGGTAGTTTCCAGATATCAGCGAAGACTTAAATATTATTTTTTTTAATTGTTGTATTGGAGTGTTAGTGGTCTCGAATATTTTTACTAGTAATTTTATACAAACCACTATGTTGTCTTTGGTATTGATGAGCGCTTTCGGCAGTCAAGCCATCTTCAGGTCATTTACCAACAACCTTCAACCTTCAACAACCTTGTTGTTGGTAAATGACCTGAAGATGGCTTGACTGCCGAAAGCGCTCGTCAATACCAAAGACAACATAGTGGTTTGTATAAAATTACTAGTGAAAACTTAAATATTAACAGTGCATTGTTAACAGAGCCAGCCTGACTCCCAGCGTGAACTATACAATTCTATTACCTTTCCCAATTTTCGTTGTTATATTGACCTCTTCAGAGGATTTCCATCATGAAGATACTGAATTTGATGCCTGAACATATGTTTCATCAAGATAAACAATATTTTTACCATTTTGTCTGTATTTATTTATTTCGCTTAGATAGGAAATTCTCCAAGCAACGATATCACTTCTTTCTATCAGGAGCTTTCTATTGTATTGGCAGTGGAGTCCATTTAAGTCCTAACTTTTTAAGTCATTGCCTCAAATATTCTCGTTCACATTCAGTGACACCATCTTCCTTTAGAGATTGCAGTGAATTCTTTATTGAGGGGGAGAATTTTTGACTGCAAAAAATTTGGTACCTTATTGCACTATCTGTGAAGGAGTCCACTTCAATTTTTTTTATGAGCCTGCATTTTTTTTTTTGATTAGAAACTGTATTTCTTTCCCTACCAGAAGTAGATAATTTCTTGCATTCTTTTAAAACGCTGTAAACATTGTCCTGAGAGACTCCTGTTGCGTCACTTGTACTGGCTGCAATATTATAACCAAAGTTGTATTCCTTTTTTTTTACCGAAATACTAAACAAAAACTAAATATATTTGTAAATAAATCACAAAAAAATCAAACAAATCGCAAATTATTCATATGTTTATACACATAAATAATACACACCAAATTATACTCGTCAAAATGATCATCTAATGTGATGACTACGGCCACTTACACAGCCTTCAAGGTTGTTGACGCCGGATATAGTGGGGATGAGAGCCTTCTCTTCCAAGCCAGCTCATATGCACTGGAACTAATTTTTGTCTGTGGTACACCTATACTTATATATTGTATTTATAAGTACAGTTTTTTTATTTTATAATTTTTGACTTGACTTGGAGACCATAATCACAAATTATGAATCTTGAAGCTAATCAAGCATGTCTGGTCTATAAATATAAAAACGCTAAATTGAAGATGCTTAAGACTAACCTCAATATCAGATTCATTAAAAAATGCATGCAAATTAACATCACACCAAAATTCGCCCAAGTTAAGATCAACAACAAATCCATAAGTGCAATTAAGACAAAAATTATGTCTCAGGAATTTTGGTTAAAAGAAGAACTTAAACAGCTTTATATAAAGAAAATAAGTTTAAATCGTACGGTATATCGAGCGCATTTAGAAGTTTTAAATACATTGCACCCGGCTATTATCAACAACGTTATCGGAACCGTAAATACACAGATAACAAACACAACAAAAGTCATCATAGCCACGCACAATACGAAATTCACTAAATTACAACGCGAACAACATACACATAGGGACATCAAATGTAAACATGTTTTCCACAAACGAGTAGACAACCACACTAAAATGAGATTTAGCGAAGATGAGATAAAGTTATTATCAATAGGATTAAATTATAACCTACCCAAATTTAATAAAAATAATTTAGTACGAGAAGTAACTAATGCCGAAGTTGCTCTAAAATACATTAAAAATCAAGGAACACAACAGGAGGCACGATCTATAATCAACAACAAACTAACACGACTACTAAGAATCAGCAACAACGATATAATGCCTTCAAAATACAAAAAGGAATTTAAGACAGCAAAAAGTATCAAACAAAAACTCGAATTAAATGAAGCAGTAATAACAAAAGCCGATAAACGCATTACATTGGTTATCATGTATAATTCAGATTACATAAAAAAGGGTTATGAGTTCATTACTTGCAACAACATTGAACGCCTGGAGAACGACCCCACTACAAAATACACAAAACGATTAAACTCCGTTATTAATGAATGCACAACGTTGTTTGACAAAGACACTAGACGTCAGATTAAACAGATGAAACCGCGGGCCCCCATATTCACTGGCTTGCCCAAAATACACAAAGAACACATGCCCATACGACCCTTAGTTAATTACACATCTGCGCCTAGTTATATAGTAGCTAAAAAACTACAACTCATTTTAAAAAATAGTATTAAACTAACAAAGGTTCATAGCATAAAGAATAGCCTGGAATTTATAAACAACATAAGGAACGTCAATTTTGACCCGAACTATAAACTAGTCTCGTTTGACATTACCAATTTATACACTAACATACCGGTAAATGAGACTATAAACATACTTCAAACCAACTTGATTAATGCCGCAGTTTTAATCCAGCAGCAAATTCAAGAACTATTGTCATTGTTACGAGTCATATTACAACAAAATTATTTTACTTTTGATAAGTTTTTCGAGCAGAAAGAAGGATTAGCGATGGGTTCCCCGGTCAGTGGTCTATTGGCAGAAATATACCTTAATTATTACGAAAATAAATATCTTTTGTCTGCTCATAACAAATTGCACGAACTTATCATTTCATACACCCGATACGTTAATGACACCTTTATAATATTCAACGGCACAAATAGACAAATCGATATAATGCTCAAACACGTGAACAATATAAACGGTAACATTAAATTTACTATGGAAACAGAGACATATAATAGCTTAAATTTTATGGACGTATGCATCAAGAAATGCACCGATTCTTTTAAATTTGGGATATACAGAAAACCCACAACTACAGACATGGTTATTCATGCAGATTCATATCACCCATACACACAAAAATGGGCTTCCTTCAATGCTTTCGTACACAGATTATTGTCATTCCCACTAAGCCAAGAAGACCTGAAGGAAGAGATAAACACTGTCAAAGTCATTGCCGTAAGGAATGGATATAAAGACACAATTATAGACAAACTAATTCGTAAACACAAATCCAAAGCAAATAAAGTGATTATATCTAATAATACAGAGAACGCTTTCATCGTGACTGAATATACTAATCTTCTTCCACACATTATAAAAAACGTATTTAAAAAACTAAACATTAATGTATTTTTTAAAACCACGAATAACTTGTGGAATTTCTTCAGACAAATAAACATTCAGAACTTGAAAATAACTCGGGTGTGTATAAAATTGTGTGCTATGATTGTGACATGTTTTACATTGGCCAGACAGGGAGAAAATTTAAAGATAGATTTCGTGAACACATACCGAAGGGCAGCATTAGATATACTACCTCCAACTTCGCGTTACATTTGATTAATAATAACCACAGATACATTAGTTGCGCCAAAAATTTGAAACCATTACATATTTGCAACAAAGGGCGAATTATGAGCGCTTTAGAAGAATTCGAAATCTACAAAGCATCGAGAACACAAAAAAAAACCTAGTGCTTAACGATCAATTGTCGTTTAACTCGAACAGCTTGTACGATACTGCGTTACAACATGTTTATCAGATTATAGACGAATGAGAAATCAACAGTGCGATTATGAACCCGAACAATGCGCACTGATTCTTCGCGCGGTACGTTATTAATGTAGTGTGTTTTTAATTATGTTAGTAAAAGTTTTTATTTACGTTGACAAGTTCTTCATGTGAGAACGAAAAGTTTTTAAACCTGAATATGGGAACATGTTTCCCGAAACATGTCGTGTATGACATATAACGAAGTCGCAAGATGGAAAGGAAATAAGGTAAAACTATAAGTTTTATTTATATTTTATTTTGTTGTGTATTGTGACACAACTGGCGCTCAACGAAATAATATCATTGTAAAGGTGTAATTGTAATATTAAGAATAATAATAATTAATAAATATAATATTTTAAATAAATAAAATTAGTAATTCGGTTCCATAATAATATTTTAAAACATAATAAGGAATAAATAAATAAATAAATACAAATAATTCAATATGGCAGCACCAGGAAGCTTGGATATGGAAGCACTTCAAACTATGATGCGTGTCTGGGTAGATGAATTAAGCACAAAACAAGCAGAAAATTTAAATGAGAAACTAAATAAACAGACAGAAAATTTAAATGCTAGAATAGATGAATTAAAAGAATTTAATACAAAACAAACCGAAAGTTTAAAACAGAATATGAGTGAAATAAAGCAGGATACTATAAAAATAGTCGAAAGTTTGGAAGAATTGAAATTAGATACTGTCCAATTGAAGCAAGATAGTATAAATTTAAAAGAGGAAGTAAAACTGCTGCTATAGCTGATAGTAATAAACTGTTAGTAGAAAAAATTAACGACCTAAATACGCACATAGCGGCAGTAGAAACTACAATTGAAACAGAACTATGTGAACAAACCATAATAATTGAAAGTAAGAGAGAACAGACGTTCTTAATTAATGATGATAATTCTAGTGAGATAATTAACACTAGGGAAGAATATAAAGTTGAATATAAGCAATCACACCTGGTAAACGATAATATCCAAGTCCATTCTTCATCATCTCCAATTCTTCTTTTGTATTTATTATTTTCTTTTGGTGTAATTTTTCTATTTGCTTTATTTTCTGAATTACATGGTTCTTTACCCCTTTAGTGTTGACTCCTGTATACTTACTATCCCTTTTGTCTCTGTTATTGTTATTATCAGGTAACGCTGTATTTGTGTCCTCTTTATTTTCTGTTTCCTTGTCGCTATCTTCTTCTATTTCCTTACTTACTTACTAGCCAACGCCCACCCTTGGCTGTTGGGCCATTAGGCGGCGCGCTGGCCAGTAGAGATGTGAGAGCCTTGCCGTATCATCTTCGTCTTGGACTTGCGTGTCTGAGAGCAAGGCTGGACATGTAATTAGGTGATCCACATTCATGGAAGCGTATCCACAGAGAACACATTCAGCAGATGACAACACGCCGATGCGGTGCAGGTGGGAGGCCAGGTAGTCATGACCGGTTGTAGTTCTAAAAAGAGAACACTAGTTGCTCGGGGTAGAGTTCTGTTGATGGGGCCGTTCCGTAACCAATGTTGCCCATCTTTTTCCCACACAGGCACTTAATTGTTTTTCTTTTAGTCATAGGCTTATTGAGCAGTTTATTCTTGCTTTCGCAGATGCATATGAGCAGGGGGTCTCCGGCTGAGGCAGTGCTGCGCCCATTTTGGCGAGGATGTCGGCTTTTTCATTTCCCATGATGTTGACATGGCTGGGTACCCATTGCAGTTCAATCTGCCAGCCTAATTGTACAAGGTTCTGCAGTTCTTGCCTACACTCAATGTCAGGGAGCAGTTTGTGTCACCATTTGAGGTCACGTTTTGAATCGCTGCAGTTGAGTCTATGAGGAAGACGGCTTTGTTAGGTGGTGAGATCTTGGCAAGCTCAATAGATGCTGCTTTTGTGGCTGCTACCTCTCCGTCATAGTTGCTTAGGCGGCCTCCTACAGCGAGGTGGCCTTCAAATAGAGAGCTGTAGAAACCAGCCCCTGTTGCCCCTGTAGATGGTATAGAGGATCCGTCTGTGTAGATTCGTATCCACTGCTCAGCGGGAAAACGTTTTTGTACAGTGTGTAAGGCTGCTTGACGAAGCTCGGCTTCATTCGACTCCGTTTTTGTCTTATTATGGTCGACGAGTTTCAGGTTAGCATTTGGGAGTTGGCTAAAGAATTCACGGTGATGTATAAATGGTGCCGCCTCATTTGGTTCAATGTCATATTTGCATTGGAGTTCTTCATAGATCACAATCGGGCATTTCTGAGTTTTCAGCCTTTCTGCCGCTGTTTTATAGTTATTCCACCGTTGTTGGTAGGCTCTTTTACATCTCTCCCAGGATATGAGGCACAGCTTTTCCCGTCTTACTTGGATAGGTTCGACTTGCAGTTGTGACTCCATGGCAAGTATAGGAGTTGATTTCGGCGCACCAGTTATCGTTCTAAGGGCCGCATTTTGGACCAAGTGCAATTTCTGGCATGCTGCATTGGAGGCAGTAATAGTTGCTTCTATTTCCTGCCTGACTCGTTCCTTGTTTTTATTGTTTGGTATTTCTTCTGTCGTCTTATTCATATTGTCTATTTTCTCATATAGAACCTCCATATTTTTCTGCCTGTCTCGCTTCAGTTCGTCTATTTTTTCTGTCATTTGCTTATTATTTTTGTCCATCTGTTGGCTGTTGGTGTCTATTTTTTCTTCCATCTAGGGATTGCAATCCGGCATCATTTGCAATCCGGCCGGATCCGACCGGATTCCCAGCGATCCAGCCGGACCCGGCCGGATTGATCAAATCAGGATGATTTTCAGTTTTCGGTTCAAAATGAACTGTTAATGAGTTAATCGAGTGTAATTGTACTTATTATAGGTAGTTTATTAAAAAAACATATATATAATCAACTTTATTTCCAATGTTAAGATTAGACAACGAGCAAACAATTAAAATCTAGTAGTGTAGGGTAAGTAATTAGTAAAATTTTAACAACGTAACGAGTGGTTCAATCTTCCACTTCCTAAATTTCATAGTAAGTAACTTTATAAAATCTAATTTAATTAACCTTACGTAATTTACTTAGATGAGAATTGAGATCACAATAATTATTAAAGTATTTATTTGAAAATGCTAACTAACAAGTCTTATAGTTATGACAGACACCATCATGATTTGATGAATTTGTCTGATGAATAGCACAATTATCACAATCTTTATTGTATTATAATTATAGCTCTTTAATTTAGTCAACTTACGATAAATAATTATTTTAAGTAATGATTATTTCAGTATATATATTATCAAAAAATCAATTTTGATTTTGAAAGAAGGATCTTAGAAAACAAATAGTGTTAATTGTGTCATCTCCTAGTCGACTTCTAATGGAGCTACAAATATAGCCTGCGGCCGAAAAAGCCCTTTCAGCCTCTACACTTGTTGGCTTTATTGTCAGCAAATAATCATGAATAGTAGATAAGTATTCTTCTCGAACTCCTTCACTTTCAAACGCAGTCATTTCCTTTTTTAGTACTTTATCAAAATCTTTTTCTTTTTTAGTATTTATGCTATAACATGTGGATTCTTGCTGGATTTGTAATTGTAGTTCTTCCTGTAATGTCAAATCTTTCTTTACTAATGGTGAATCTACGTTCTCCTCTACTATTTCTTCCACGTTTTCTTTAGACATCATCTTGAATAACTCTCTCTAAGATTTTTTTCATTTCTAATCGTATGACTTTTTTCTTTGGCATAGTAAATGTATCATCGGATCCGTTTAGATTTTCATGATATTTCTTTGGATTCTGTAAATATATTAATATTCCTGATACTACAGTGCGGCGTTCTTTAATCCTTGTACATAGTGCTTCATATAATTCATTACTTAACACCGTGTCATGAGTGAGCAACGTCTCTAAAACAAATTTTAGTGTTGTTTCAGCAGTTAACAGGGTCGAATCTCTTCTGCATAGGGCCTCTACAGCCAATTTAAATGGCTGCAAACTGTCAATCAAATCTTTTATTTTCGACCATTCAAGGTCACTAAATTTAATGTCAGATCCTATATCTATTAAAGCTTTATTGACACACACTTTCAGCTTATAAAATCTTTCGATCATAGAGAGAAGACTATTCCAACGTGTGCGGCAATCCAACATCAGGCTTAATTCTTTACCTATATCTTCTTTCACATACTTTTGCAGATACATATCGTATTTAGTAGGCGACCTTTTGAACAGCTTTACTACTTTTCGCACTTTTTGAAGAATATCATTGAATCTAGGAATTACTTCAGCCTTAGAAAGATAAGGATCCCCAGGATCCGTTATTGTAACTATAACCCCTTGTTCAAGTTGTTCTTCATCATTCATTGTGTCTTCGTCATCTGTATCTGTATCTGATTCATTAGATGTTGTTGACGTTGTTGCTAGGCGGTTTTCTGCCTTCTCTTCATTTTTTTTATATAAAACATCGACCACAGCTAATTGTAACCCATGTGCGAAGCAGAGTTGTTGATAGCAATTCATGAGCTTACCTACTTTGACCATAACACTTGCGCCGTCAGTACTCATGCCAGTAATATCAGTATCAAGACCGAAGCTTTTTAAGCGATTTTTTATTAGACTGATAGTATGTTCCGCAGTACACGAACCATGGATTCTAATCAAGCCCAGATTAAAGTGTTTTTCTTTGTGGTGTAAATTTAGGTTCAAATATCGGTGATTTTTTTGGGAAGTCCATTCGTCAAAACTCAAAGAGAATCGTTTTCCTTGTTTCTTAAGATGTTCGAACTCAATTATCAAGTCTGCTTTAACGGTATTTGCGAAATTTGTTACTATAGATCTTACAGTATTTTGTGAATTAGGAAGTTGAAATCCGCTTTTTCTAAACAAATATCTCAAATCTGGCGATGTACAAAATAAATTGAAGGGCATACCATTTTTACAGACCATTCTCGAGATCATCTTTTCCATCGAGTTTTCCTTTTGAAAATAATTGTCTATTGTTTTAGACTTTTTCTTGGGTATTTCTTCCTCACAAATAATATTATCTGAATCAGTTCTTGATGTGGATGGTTTAGAGAATGAATCAGAATTCGGACGTTTTAATTGGCTATTTTCAGAACTTTGATCAATGCAAATGCAATGCTTTGTTCTCAAATGTGTTCTTAATCCTTTATAAGAACCTTTACTTATTTTTATTAACTTTGAGCACAATATGCATTCGGCGTCGGCGTTGACAGACTTGTCTTTTTGCATTTTTTAAAAATAATGCCATATAGTTTTCTCACTGTCCCCACCATAATCCTCCTCATTTTGACTTGTTTTTGAAAGTGACATGTTTTATAATTTTTTTCAAGTAGGATAAACTAATAATAAATTAGTATACTACGAGTAATACCTGTAACAAACAAAAGACAAAACATATTTAATTACAATATTAATTTAAATTTTTGTTCGTACGTAACGTAACTCAATTTAATTCATTTCAAAGTCTAATAATTCAGACAATTTGTGTAAACTATCCAGCATTATTTATTTATTTAATGATCTTTTATATCATTCACACACTCATAAGTCAACAAAATTTATTTGTCGATTGAGCAAAAACAATTTCTATTTCCATTTGAATAAAACACTTTTCAACGGATACTATCGCTAGCGTAAATACAAAAAAATAATATATATTTACTTACATTTTGATGAAGCACCGACATAACCAAACACATATTTATTGTCTCGAGCGAGGCGAATAATACTGAACTGATCAGCTGGCGTGTTGCGGAGAGAGGGGGGCTGCGCGGCATAGTGGCGCGGAGCGTCTCAGCGTCGAACGACTCGCACGCATGCACTCACACCACGCGTATCACATTTAAAGCACCTAATCTTGCAACAGCGCTATTATTTTGTCATAAATTGCTAACACCGGACCCAGTCACCGGATCCGGTATATTGGTGCCGGATCCGATAAAGGTTTAATGATGCCGGATCCGCCGGATTCCCGGTCCGTTTTTCCGGATTGCAATCCCTACTTCCATCTTCTTAAAATCTCCCTTAAAATCTTTTTTTATTGACGCTATATTTTTGTTCAATTCTTCAGTTTTCATAATCTCCTGGAATCTCTCCTCCTTAGTTTGTATTGGTTTCTCTGGTTGGTTTTCTGACTGCACGGGTTCAGCAGGTTCCATGGGAGGTAATATCTGTTCTACGTCCTCGACCGGAGTCGCTTCCTTATCATCCATGTCGACGTCCTCCGTCCTCTTCTTTGGTCTGCCTCTAGTGATCATCTTGCTCTCCTTTTTTCATAATCGCCGCTAGATACAAATCTTCCTGTAAATCTAGCCCCACGTTGGGCGCCACTTTGTTATAAACTCTTCGTGTAGTATGGTTTGACAGCCACACTATCGTAGGTGTCAATTTGTGATAAAGCTGTCGCTGATTATGATGATCGCGGATGCGCCAATAAGCCGTCCCGAATCTTGTTGTTGTCTGTTAGTCCTTACCTGTCCTTACTCACTGGTTTTTTCTTCCTGATAGGCGCCAAATTGTTTTCCAGAAAAACAGTTAAAAGATTCAATATCAGTTTGTTTGTTTACGGTACTGTGATGAATAATTCGAATTACTCACAGACTGGCGGGAACTCAAATTTCGCTTGTCTGGGGGGACGTGTTGCCAACATAAAATTTGGGCAAATAATTCTATTCACTGCTACAGAACACAACATACATAATACATTTGAAATAATTACAGGACAGCTATTAAAGATTCATACTTATTTATTTGGCTTGATAGCTCATTAATTTTCAATAATTATGGTACAATTGAGATCATTATAATAACTTTTAGCCTCGGCAATAAATTAGTTTTTTACTGAGCAGAGAGCAGGGTGGCAGCACAAAGTTAGTTTGACGACATGATGGTCGCCGTGTCTCCTTATTTATACAAATTAAATTGCCAATGAATTCTTTTGAGTACGAAAAAAAAGGTTTAGAACAAGATGTTTAAATAAAGTACACCACCTTACAATTGTGGTACTTAAATATGAAAGAGGTTTACATTGAATTCAACTCTGTGGTGTTAAAGGTGTGTGTCAGTGTTATCGTTTTATACATAGGTTATCTTGTAGTTACTTCAGGTGTTCTTAAATATTTTTCATTAATCTTTGAAAGAAATAGGTGTTCCAAGTTTGGAGTGAGAGTTCTAGAGTTTGAAAAAAGTTGATCAGTTTTAGTTTTTAATTAATTATAATTTAATTTATACTTAACACAATCACGGTGTTAGCGTTATCAATCATCAATGGTTTCTTCGCTGTTGTTAATGCATTCATCTAATCTTAAAGATAGGGTTGTCGTCTTCGTTGGCGTCTGTTTCTTTTATTACAATTTTTAGTTGTTTATTAATTTTGTAACTTTGTTTATTCTTCCTCCTGGTGTTACTGGAACTATTGTTTACTTAGGGTATTCAATTTGGTGTCATTTCTTTTTGATCTTCTTACTTATTTGCTTTTTAAAAAGGTCTGCATCAGTATAGCGTCTATATCCCTCAGAATTGTTAATAATGGAATCTAGTTACCTAACGGTCAAAATTATAATAACGTTCTGTTTCTATGGTAACCGGCTTGGCTCTGATTGGTTAAGTACATTTGATACTATTGTTATAAATTCTGGTTTTCTGTTCAAAATGAATAAATATTTTATAAATGTTATTTTTCCTTGGGGATATTTCCAATGCTTGTAATATTACTATAGATGTCCCTATTTTCTTTCAATGATCAATTTGACATCTCATAAGGCTGGTCTAGGCCCTGTACTAATGTTTTTGTACAAAATTGATAATTCTATTTTAATACATATTTTACTTATTTATACTATTTATCACAATTCTGACATGTTATTCTGGTTATTTAATTGTAATTACATAATTTATTTGGTCATATCATTCAATTATAGTATTCAATTGTTTATTATTGGTTTTCTGAACTTATACAGCTGTGTCATTGATAGGCCTAAACTGTAACATCTTAGAATTTCTTAATTTGCTGTATTTAAACATTATTTACTAAGCACGTATGGTTTGCTTATTTGCATTCGTGCTTATTGGCTTTTGAATTACTTTGAACTGTTTTACAATTTATTCATGTTATTATACTTTTACCAAATTATTTCCTATCTGATATTTTACTTTCTATTTATATTATATTTATTAATTTGTTGTTTGTTACTTTTTATGTCATTATTAGTTTTACTCCTACTCCCATTTCTCACATATCTATTTAACTTAAATCTATTAACAAAACATAACATATAAATAACTTGATGGTCTGTATATTGTTCAGCCATATCCTTTCTTATTAAAATACAATTATTATACTGTATGTCATTACTCAGAATGTTCATACTCTTCATAACATAGAAATAACTCCTTCTTATTAAAAAATACAATTATTATCTTGTACAGTATGTCATTAATTAAAATGTTCATATTATTCATCTACTTATACCTTCCTTACTTATATATAAATACAAACATATTATTGTAAACTTCTGCCTTCTGGGTTTACACTCCTTTGAACATCAAACAAACAAATTACTTTTCATTTACTTAATAACATAACAATTTTGGGAGTATTGTATTGATACCCTCTATTCTATATAGATAAACCTTCTAGTCATTCTTTTGGTAATGGAATATTTTTTTATATTTTCTTACCCTCACACCTACGCTGTTTCTTACATTTTAACACAATTCACTTATTTTCTTATTCACCATTTGGTTATGGTTTTGGTTTGTTACACTGGGTCACTATTCTTTTCCTTAAAATTATAAGTTGTTTATTTTAATATTACCACCACTTCACTGTTTATTGTTACCACTTCCTACCAATCTCTCACTCTTGGATCGGGTTTTAAAACACAGTTTTATAGTCATTTTTCTATAGTTGATGTTCTACTTTTTCCCTCACTATAGGGTTATTAATAATACATACATTCTATTAACAAAAATGTTTTCCGTTAATTACTATTGGTAGTGTACTTTTTGTTTACATACTCTATATAATACTTGTTACTATTATTTACTTTATTATTTGTGTTCTGGTATTGTTTGTCTACCTTTGATTATTTTATTTGTCTTTATATATCCTATCACTGGGGTTGGGGGTTGTTGTACCTACTCACTTACCATATCTATTGGGTGATTTTGGTTAAATCGCATTGTACTATCATTTTTCAAGTTTTGTTTCGTTGCTTGCTACATTTCTCTTATCAGAGGTTACTTTTATTATTACCCTTATCTGTTTGATCGCATAATTATGTTAACTACCCATTCCTTTATCTCTGGCTCATCCCTTTTAATTCATAGTGTTAATCATTTAGTATTTTATTCTTATCATGTTGCTTCATAAATGTATGTTGAAGAGATGTACCCTTACAATATATATATATACAGTAGGACCTCCGTATATCGAATTTGATGGTTCCTAAGAAAAAATTCGATATATAGAAATTTCGATATACAGAAACCTGTTTCTTATTATTATTCGTAGGTTAGGAAAAGCACTGGAATTTGTTAAAAAAATCATGTATAGGCCTCCGTACTATTAAAACGACATTTTGGTAATAAATAAATGAAAACCATAAGCTTTTATTTAATAAAAATTACTGTATTTATTTAATAAAAAGTATTTAGTGTATAGTACAGTACAGTATTTATTTACTTTAAAAAATTGTTTGTATTTAAAAAGTAGGAACTTACGTGTTAAATGAGTAATACTGTATTTTATTAATTGGTCGTAAAATAATTTTGAATGTCTTTCTGAACCAAATTTGATGCAGATTCCTCATAAAAGTGTTCACATTTGTTCAGCGACTGGAAAATATCGTCAGGCACATATTCTTCCGATTGAAGACCTCGACGGATTGTTTCAAATGCTGCCATCATTTCTTTCTTAGAAGGTTTAGGAACTTCAATTTCTTCTGCCTCATTGTCTTCACCTAAATCTTCAGTACCTTTTAATGAACTTAAAATGTTATCGTCCGTTGGATATTCTGCAACAATAATGTCTTCGTCGACGCTTAAAAATTCATCGAGTGATATGTCTTGAACTATTGCGCCAGTTGACTGTAACTGGTTCCAACAATCCTCAAGTTGTGGCAGTGCAGTAACTTCTTCCACAACAGTATTTTGAGAGAAGCCAGCTTTTATAAAACAATTCTGTATTGTTGATTCTGCTACATAATTTTGCCACACCTTTGCTACCTCTGATATACACAGTCTGAGATTAATCGCATCATCAATAGGTTTGTTGTTTTCCAATGCAAAAATGAGCCTCTTGAGGATCTGTTTTCGGTAAAGCATTTTGAGATTTTTTATTACTCCCTGGTCCATAGGTTGTAGTTTAGATGTGGTGTTTGGAGGGAAAAAAACCAGCTTCACGTTTGTTAACTTTTTTGCCACAAAAGGAGGGTGTGCCGGACAATTGTCAACAAAAAGAGCCACTTTTCTTTTTTGTCTTATCAGTTTTTTGTCAAAGTTTACTATCCATTTCTCAAAAATCTCACTCGTCATCCATGATGTTTTATTGTATTCATAGTCGGTTTCTAAAGACTTCACTCCTTTAAAACATCTTGGTTGCTTGCTTTTTCCGATCACCAACAGTTTATTTTTTTCTTTTCCGGACATATTGGCACACACGACAACAGTTATTCGTTCTTTACTATGTTTACCTCCGAAGCATTTATCGTCTTTAAAGGTTAGAGTCTTATTTGGTAAACATCTGAAAAATAGTCCGGTTTCATCCATGTTAAAAACATTATCTGGTTCATACTCTTCTAAAATTAACCTTAAAGTTGTAGTTTTCCACTGGTTACAGTCTGGTTCAGATACACTTCCACCTTCTCCCGAAATAACTTTTTCTTTAATGCTGTGACATTTCTTAAATTTGTCCAACCATCCAGAACTTCTTGAAACTCTTCGTGCCCCAACACTTTAGCATACTCTGCCGCCTTTTCCTTTATAAGTGGTCCTGAGACAGGCATGTTTTTATCTCGCACCATTGTCACCCATTTAAGAACTGCTTCATCCACGTCATCATATTTGCACGTTTTAGACCGTTTTCTATCTGCTCCTACATTTTCATGAGTTTTTAAAACAGATTCTCGATTCTGTATTATGGTTGACACTGTACTCGGCGGAATCAAAAACTTTATCGCAATGTCTTTTTTTCGCATTCCACTATCCACATCTTTTAATAATGCCACCTTTTCTGCAACACTCAAAGATTTTCTTTTTGACATTACAGCATTTACGTTCTCGTGAACTGAAGAAATAATAAAAAATAAACTCAAAACAAAAAATAAAGACTGACTGAAACTGAGTTAACCTTACTCCTTAATAACGTACAGTAGGCTTACTACCGAATGATGAGATACTGTATGCGCGGGAACGATTGTTGTAGATTGAGAGAGTGAGGAACACGCACAGTGTCACGTGATCAACTGACTAATCCAGACCGGTCTAACAGGTTTCATTTTTAGTCAATGTGGAATCACAGATAATTTTCCCCTCATTTCTGAAGTTACAAAGTTCGATATATAGAATTTTTTTTGGATATATGGAAATTATTTTATATTGAAATTTCACGGGACTTAAAAAAAATTCGATAAATGGAGATTTTCGATATAAAGAAGTTCGATATACAGAGGTCCTACTGTATATATATATATATATATATATATATATATATATATATATATTACAATTAATATTTATAATTAAATTTACCTCAAGATGTTATTTTTCTATTTGGAACATGTTTCGAGAGTTCCTGTTCTCTCATCTTCAGCCTTCGCGATCTTGTTTCTGGTGAAGTATTTGTGTGTTGGTTGCTGGTCGCTGTTAAGGTTGTTTATTGGTCTTTGGTATTTTAAAGTTGTATTATTGTGTGTGATTGTGGTATATGTTTTTTATTTTGTGTATTTTCGATGTTGAGTGCTTTGAATATTGTGTCATGTTTTTTATTGATTTGTATTTGTTCTGGTATTAGTTTATTAGTTTGTTTTGTGTTTTACGTTTGTATATTTGTAAATTTTCCCAAATGTTCATTATGGTGCCTTTGTGCGGTATATGTTTTATTAGTGATACATTGGTTATGTCTGGGAATTCGTGTTCTGTGTTTATTGCATGTGTGGCTAAATTGGATTTATATATTTCTGGTTTTTTGTATGCGTTTAGGTGTTCAAAATAACGTTTTTACAGCTGTTTTTGTGTTTGTCCTATGTAACATTTATTGCAATCTTGGCATTCAATTTTGTATATACCGTTAGTTGTTGTATTATCTTTGTTGTGTGAGCTATTTAGAATTTGTAATTTATTTTTATTAGTTTTGTATGCTATTTTTATATCTGTGTTTTTAAATAGTTTTGTCATTTTATTATTTATGTAAGTGAATGTGGCCGATTTTTTGTTGTTATTGTTTATGTGTTGTTCATTTTGATTAATTCTTAATTGTTCAGTTTTTATTTTATATTTGATTTTATTTTCTATTTTGTTCACAGTATTTTTATTGTATCCATTTTCATAACCAATTTGGTATATTATATTTCTTTCTTTGTCAGTTTCTTGTTTGTTTAGGGGAATTTTGTACATTCTGTTAAATAGCGAATAGAATGCTGCCATTTTATGTTGTGGTGGGTGGTCAGAATGGTTAGGTATAATGATGTTAGCGGAAGTCGGTTTTCTATATATTGCATATTGTATGTGGTTGTTGTATCTTGTGATGGTTATGTCTAAATAGTTGATTTTGTTATGTTTTTCTTTTTCTTCTGTGAATTGTATTTTAGGATGTATGTTATTGATTTGTTTCAGTATGTTCTCTGCATTTGTGTTTTTGTTATTTGATACATATAGCCCATCGTCTACATATCTTATCCATATGCCATTTGGGTCATGTGATTTTATAATATTTTGTATTTTTGTGTGTATGTGTTGTAGGAATATTTCTGCTATTATGCTTAATAATGGTGATCACATTGCTAAACCTTCTTGCTGTTGATAAATTTTGCTATTAAATTCAAAGTAAATTTGTTTTAGTATTAGTTGGAGGCTATTTTTTATTTCGGTTATATATTGTTTTAGACTGATAAAGCAGATTACATTGATAAAGCAGACTACATTTAAAAAAACCGAAGACTTCATAAACAATAATAATTGCATACAAGTAAACAAAAACCCAACAGAAAACTATCTTAAACAAACAATAAAACTAATAAAAACAACTAAAAACATTTTCAACATGAAAAACACAGACATATATATAAATAATAATCCAGAACCACCTAAAATGAATAGCCTAATAAAAATACACAAATTAAACAACCCAATACGTCCATTAATCAACTTCAAAAAAGCTCCTACATACAAAATAGCAAAAATAATAGCACATAAACTAAACAATAACCATCATAACATAAAAAATACATACGAATTAATAGACAAACTAAAAATAATAAATATAAACGAAAATACATTTTTCACATCATATGACATCACTAACATGTACACCAACATCCCAGTAGAAGAAACAATAGACATAATAATAAACAAACTTAAAGAACAAAATGAAAACAAACAATATATAACCGAAATAAAAAATAGCCTCCAACTAATACTAAGACAAAATTACTTTGAATTTAGTAGCAAAATTTATCAACAGCAAGAAGGTTTAGCAATGGGATCACCATTATCAAGCATAATAGCAGAAATATTCCTACAACACATACACACAAAAATACAAAATATTATAAAATCACATGACCCAAATGGCATATGGATAAGATATGTAGACGATGGGCTATATGTATCAAATAACAAAAACGCAAATGCAGAGAACATACTGAAACAAATCAATAACATACATCCTAAAATACAATTCACAGAAGAAAAAGAAAAACATAACAAAATCAACTATTTAGACATAACCATCACAAGATACAACAACCACATACAATACGCAATATATAGAAAACTGACTTCCACTAACATCATTATACTTAACCATTCTGACCACCCACCACAACATAAAATGGCAGCATTCTATTCGCTATTTAACAGAATGTACAAAATTCCCCTAAACAAACAAGGCTTTCCTGTTACTGAAGAGGATGACGTTCCGATTTGTCCCTCGTCGATTCGAGTCCTTCGCTAGACTGACAAAGAAAGAAATATAATATACCAAATTGGTTATGAAAGTGGATACAATAAAAATACTGTGAACAAAATAGAAAATAAAATCAAATATAAAATAAAAACTGAACAATTAAGAATTAATCAAAATGAACAACACATAAACAATAACAACAACAAAAAATCGGCTACATTCACTTACATAAATAATAAAATGACAAAACTAACAAAACTATTTAAAAACACAGATATAAAAATAGCATACAAAACTAATAAAAATAAATTACAAATTCTAAATAGCTCACACAACAAAGATAATACAACAACTAACGGTATATACAAAATTGAATGCCAAGATTGCAATAAATGTTACATAGGACAAACAAGAAAACAGCTGAAAAAACGTTATTTTGAACACCTAAACGCATACAAAAAACCAGAAATATATAAATCCAATTTAGCCACACATGCAATAAACACAGGACATGAATTCCCAGACATAACCAATGTATCACTAATAAAACATATACCACACAAAGGCACCATAATGAACATTTGGGAAAATTTACAAATATACAAACGTAAAACACAAAACAAACTAATAAACTAATACCAGAACAAATACAAATCAATAAAAAACATGACACAATATTCAAAGTACTCAACATCGAAAATACACAAGATACAAAAACATATACCACAATCACATGCAATAATACAATTTTAAAATACCAAAGACCAATAAACAACCTTAACAGCAACCAGCAACCATCACACAAATACTTCACCAGAAACAAGATCGCGAAGGCTGAAGATGAGAGAACAGGAACTCTCGAAACATATTCCAAATAGAAAAATAACATCTTGAGGTAAATTTAATTATAAATATTAAATTAATATATATATATATTTCTAAATTAATTAAATAAGTTTAATTAAGTGTTATATGGTATAAACTTATCCAGTACGAGTGCCATTACAATAAGAGTATTGGAAAGAATACTAGTAGCAGTAGTAGTAGTTTGGTGTTATTCAGTCATTAACGCATTTGTCATTTCAGATTGGTGCATTTGGATTTAAAAGGAGCTCCATTAAAGATAGATTATTTAGAAAAGGTATGGTCATTTCTGTTATGTGTGAGGATCATGTTATCATCACACATATGCATGTGCGCATGTGTGTGTGTGTGTGTGTGTGTGTAGACCTGAATCTCTTTTGCTGTAATGTTAGCATATGCAGTTATTTTGTTAGTATTTAAATATCTCTTTAGTATGCAATGTGCAAAATCAATAATTAAATAATGTTTACTAGCAAAAGTATTTACATAACTAAGACCTTACTGAGCATGAAGTCTAGATATGAGTTGAACAGAGAATCATTAGCATCGTGAACTATATAGATTACCTACGTAGCCTGTTCCATAGCCAGACATTACAGTTCCTCATCACCCTGTTCCTCTGTTACTGGAATTATAGTCCAAATACTCTAGGAATTCTATCACAGCTCATGATATCCACACGTTTTCTGCATGTCTTGCTATCTTTCTATCACATTATACCTTGTTTCATAAAGTAACATCACTTCTTATATCATCCTCAATGATACTCCCAATATTCTTCGTAAAAATACATCTCTGTTGTTTCAGTTCATTGACACTCACATGGTATGTAAACGTAAGTTTCACAACTCTATAGTAACAAAAGCATGCTATAATTTGTTTTGTTGTTTTTTTTTTAAATTTAATAAACGTTGTTTCTTACACTTCGTATAAGCATTCTTTCAATAGTTTCCAAAAGTTTTTTAAATTTATGCAACTATTCTTCTACATCTTTCAATTTGTTAAAGAATAGCTGACAACCCAAATAACAAAAACCACTAATGTGCTGTAAAACATTATTATTATTCGTAAGAGTTTTTCACCTCTGAATCTCCATATTTTTCAAGCAGAATGATCACTGTTGCACACCACTATATAAAAATTATCCCGATTAGCGCTTTCAAGCTTCACAGCTCATCGTCAGATCGGAACAGGTATATTTTTATATAGTGGTGTGCAACAGTGATCATTCTTCTTGTGATTTCAACCACTAACACAAATTTCTTCATTAAACTCCATATTTTTGTTTTTAAGTACATATTTCTAAATCATATTTTGTATAGAATTAATATCTACAGTGTGTGAAGAGTTTAAGCAATAAAGAGGCCTTATATAAATACCTTATAGAAGAGTTGAACAAGGCCAAAGAAGATACTGATTACATAAATAATAACAGGCCAGTTTTTGTTAGACTGGAACATACACCAGTTCAATATTACTTCATGCTTATGTAGAGCTGAGTGCTTAACCAGTGATTACTGGTGCTATTACAAAACAAAATATGTTGCCTCTCTTTGTGGTTACTAACATAAATCTGTTATAAACACTTCCTTTGTTTACATTACTTTAATTAATAAAAAAAATATTTATATTTCATTGCTAGTACAAATATTCTACCACGAAGCAATCAAATTCAACTATGAAAACGTGTAAAAGAGTTTTTGTGATACTAGTGTACAACCTTCATTACTGTAGCACCTTATCAAACTTTCTAATAATTCAGCAGCACAATTAGGCTGTTGCAATTGGATGCTTGTATAGCTGAGTTATAAACTAGAAATAATACACTTTGTACCTTACTTACAAGCATATCCTGTTGTGTAATTCACACCTTATATTTAAGCTAAAAAACAAATATAACAGGTTTATTTTTATCAATTTTTAAAAATGTTTAATTAATGTACTGTTAATTCTTATAACGGTTAATCTTTTAACCTTGGGGATAAAAACATGTCATCTCTTAGTTTTCATAGGTTAGAACGTGGGCCAAGTCTTTGCCCAATTGTAAGTATTTCCTTAAAACTCCCACACAATGGGTGAATGTTATCTATTAAAATCTGCTAGACTGCTCCTGTTGTCATCATTTTTACTTATAAAAGTTGACCCCCCCAAAATCTGTGGCCTCAAGTGCTGATAAAGGTGGTTGAAGGACCTTGTTCAAAGACACAATGACTTTTTTCACTACAGTTTTTTTGATCAAAACATTAAGGAAAAAAATTAAGTAATGGAAGTAGTTGTTTAGCTGGAGATTCTACCAGATTGGGACTTTTTACCATTAAACAAAAATTAACAAATACAAATTATGGCCAAAAGACATGTTAAATACAATAATTCCAAAGGTTTTGTAAAATATATAAAAACACTTGGTAAGTTTCACAAATTTTTTAATTAATTATAATAAAGGAATTAATATAATCTAAAAGATTATTTAATATTAATATTAATATTAATTAGATTAAATTAATATAATCTAAAAGATTATATTAGATTATATTAATTCCTTTTATAGTAGCGTGCAATTTACACTTGAAACAGAAAATATGAAAAGTTTAAATTTTTTGGATCTCACCATTACTAGGTCACAAAATAATCTTAGTTTTCAGATATATAGAAAACCTACTTTTACAGATACCGTTATACATAAACAATCACTAACATCATGGCACATAAAATTAAGCAGTTTTCATGCAGTGGTTAATCGTCTCCTTGTAGTTCCTTTATCCAAAGAAAATTTCAATAAAGAGGTAGATATTATAAAAGCCATAGCACAAAATAATGGTTATGATGAAAAAATAATTGACTCTTTAATTTAAAAAAACAGAAGAAAATTACTTTAAAAGAATTTTATTCCATAGAGCCAGATCAGGGTAACAAAAAATTTCAGTTAACAAATTACATTCCGTGTATAACAGATAAGATTAATAATAGGTTAAAAAACCATGGTCTTAACATGGTATCAGTAAACAAATGTAATCTTTTTTCACTACTAGTCAATAATAAAGAAAAATCTAACACACTGGAGAAAAATGGAGTTTATGAAATACACTGTGCAGAATGCGATGCTATTTATATCGGACAATGTGGCCGTGCTCTGAAACATCACATTTCTGAACATAAGAAGGCGATTTTAACCAATACATCTAATATAGGTTTTGCAGATCATTGCTTACAACCACACAATCATTTCATAGACACAAAAAACATAACACTACTCCACAACATACAAAAAGGTAAAAAAATGGATTTGTTAGAAATTTTAGAAATTAAAAAAGCAATAAAAAATAACCAAAATTTAACCAATGAACAGACTGAATTTTGTGTATCCCCTTTATTAAAATCTGTTATTTAGTTTAGTTTATTTTATATTATTTTGACTGTTCATCATTATTTTAAATTTTGCATTCAGTTTATATTTAGTTCAGTTAATTTTATATTTTACATTCAGATTATATTTAGTTTAGTTAATTTTATATTTTGCATTCATGATTGTATTTAGTTTTGAAAGACACCTGACCTTCCCTTGTCTCTTGCACCCCCCTCGCCATCACAACACAGATGTTCCAGATATGCCCTAAACAGATGTTCACCACCTACACTCCATCACATCCTGTGTTTAATAATTTTCATTCATTCGCCTCTTTGACAATGGCTTAGCTAGTCGAAACAGCTGTCAGAGTTAATTAAAAAATTTGTGAAACTTACCAAGTGTTTTTATATATTTTACAAAACCTTTTACTAATATGTTTCACCAAGTGCCCAACGAGTCAACAATAATTCCATTTAGAATGACGTTTTCTGAAACAATTGTTCATAACTGGAAAGACACAGTATGCAAACAATAACTTTATGAGTGTTTTGCATATTTGTATCAGGTGTTTCCATTTTTCCGTGACTGTGGTGCAACAGGACTTCTAATTGAATGGGAAGACACTTTTCCATACTCAGGGAGACTTTCCAGTATAGGCTCACAGAAATCTTCAACATTAGCATACACTGAAGCTGAAATCCAGAGGATACACTGCCTAGCACACGACAATAAACTCTCCGTTACTCCCTTAGTACAGACATTCGGTCACCTCGAAGTAAGTTGAATTTGAATAAGCTAAATCATTTCATAAAAATAAATGTATTTTGCTTGTAACTAGGTATTTTCATTAATGTCTGAGTATCTTTGCACAGCTTTTACATGTACATGTTTATATATTTATATTATAATAAATATAATACATATTTATTCTTCATATTATTTGAATTAGCAGCCATCCTTACTATTTCTTTTATGAAATTGCTAAACTGCTACAAATTTTTGTTCAGACAAAGCTTTTCGTCATCTCTGACATCATCAGGTCTTGAACAACAGGTTGTTCAAGACCTGATGATGTCAGAGGTAACGAAAAGCTTTGTCTGAACAAAAAATTGTAGCAGTTTAGCAATTTCATAAAAGAAATAATACATATTTACTATACAACACTTCAGATGCATATACAATTTTGAAATTTCACATATTTTCAATCTCTGATTCAAAAACAATTTTTCTGTTATTGGCACATGTATGAATATCAGTCGTTTAAATTTATTATAGCCAAATTGGAACCATAGTCTTGATTTGATAGCTAATTGATTAAGTTGTAAGTAATTCTATACTGGAATAATTCTATAAATGTAGGTAATTCTACAATGGAGTGTTGTAGAACTTTCATTAAATTTTGTGTAAAAACTTAGAAAACCTGCTCTGTGACATTAAAAAAAATATTTCAGAAAGTTTTTGGTGAGTCTTTGATGAATGTTGAACTAGTGGTTTCCAAATGTTACAAATGCTTCCAAGATGATTATAAATCAGTTGATGATGGTAATAGTAACATAAAGATGTGTTGCATGAATTTTTATCACCAGTTGTGAGGCAATTACTATTTGGCCATTGTATTTCACATGTGTGATGTTGGGATGTTATAGAAGAATAATTATGGAAGTTGAACCACATTAATACACTAGAGCACATGTTACTGCTGGTTTAATAGTTTAGCATTGAAAAATGTTAATAACACATTAAATCAATGTTAAAAAGGAGAATATTATTTTAACACACACGAAATTATTTTATAAAAACTCTAGAAACTGAAAAATAATGTTTACATTCAGTGCTACGCAATATGGAAATTATGAAATTTTGTGAGGAAACTGTACCATAACTTTTATTATGAACCTGTGTACTTGGTTTCTTATGCTAATTGGTTAAAAAAAACAAGCCTTCACATAACTTTACCCCAGTACTGTCTGGCCGCGATTGGAATGTGCGGCTTGGCGTCCCCACCACTAGACCGGCAGATGCATTGTTACTACTTAGTACTATCCATTCAGTATGTACATTCAGAAATATGAAGTACACATTTTTATAAATTTCTTTTTGTAATGTAATTCTACATCTTATGCTGATCATTTCTGTATAAATTATATGTCTATAATATAATTTTGTTGATAATAAAAAAAATTTTATCAATTTTTGTTCACCTGTGCAAATTAGTGCAACATTTCAATCAACCAGTGATTGCAATCCTAATATGAAAATTATGGAGTTCATTTTTATAACGTTTTATTCAAAATAATATTTCCTTTATTATGAACATATTTTGATTGTCATAACACTATAAATAGATTTTTGGTCGAATTATTATCTCTGTAATTTTTTAATTCTGTCAGTAAGTGTATTACAATTTGTCGTTTGTGAGGAAGTTTTTTATTTCTAAAGATAGACATATATTGTAAGCGAGAAGTTGTAGTAAATAGTCCAAAGTTATTTTTAATGCAAATTCCAATATCCTACTGCCGATGGTTTAGACAGAATACGTCGTTATTCGAAAAGCTTATACCGCACGCCTCTGGTGACAAGTGAGCCGCTACCGCTACAAAGCAAATAGGCCTACTTATGGATGACAATAAAAGAACATAGTATACGTCGTTTTTACTCTTTTAATAAAGGTGTAACAGCCAGAACACGTGTCTGATGACAATAAAAATTATGAAACAAAACTATGTGCTTTTTGTATTGTGTTAATACAATAATATAAAAATTACTTTACAGGAAACACTAGTTTTAGAAACAAATGTGTCATGTTGAAGGCCATCCAATCTGTCACAAAGGGATGTAACGGGGCAAAAAGGTGTAAAACAAATTTTAATTATTTTAAACCAATCTTTGTATTATTTGGTAATCATCATTGCAAGGTACGCATTGGAAATTGCGACAAAGAATATATAGTGAATTGACTTTAGCGTCAATGTGGTACAGGAATGTAAAATTGTTAGCGAGGGCGCGTATTCACCTTCATGCGTGCGCTCAGACGGCCAACGTTCTCAGGCTTTTGGTCACGTATGAGTAAATTTTTTCACGCCCGGTGTGCGGAGAACAAAGACAGTCGGCAAATAACATCTGAAGGTAACGGATGCGAACAGTGGTGTGCGTCCGCCGGCTACCAGTTTTCATCTCGTTCGCATATAAAAATGTGAAAATAAGTTAGCGTCTGTCATCAAACTGCCATGGCCGCGGCCGGATGAACACAACCGGCTAGCGAGCCGAAAATTTAACTAAAGTATTAAAATGTGATTAAATTAGAAAACAGAACCATAGAAAGCGTGTGAGGACAGTGTAACATTAAACAGAAGTGCAGTGAACAATTTAACAGTGAAAACGTAATTTGGACGAACTATAATATACTGCTGGCAACACGTGGTCTGGAGGGACATAACCAGAGAAGTACCTGTAATTTTAAACCAATAGTCATGACGAGTTAATGAAAGCGCTAAATAAAACAAAAAGTAAAATGGAAATTTGTGTGAATGAGAGAATGAGCAAACTGGGCTGCCTTTATTTAATATAGGTACTTATTAAGCAATAATTAATAATTTAATAAGAAAAACTAACGTAACTATATTTTGTGTAAATTCACATCATTGCAAAATTGTGTATGTTTATGTTACATGGGGTCTCGACCTCAGAACGGAAATTTGTTGAAATAGAGTTTTGAAGATTTTTATCAAACGAAGTGTGTGTCATAATGTGTCATAAAATATGCTTAAATATAAATGTCTAATAATAACTGAGTGAGTCAACAAGAAATGAGAGTCGAATACATTAATTTATACGTATACCCTTAATCACGCTTATAATTCGCAGGTTTGTGTGCCGGACTCCTGGCTATACAAGGTAAGCAATGAATTTTATTATAAATTAAAAATGTGGTAGAGAGTTTATAACATCACAAATGGCGCTCGAACTTGGACAGTTTTTATAAATTTAATTTTGTGTAAAAACCACACCCACAAATGAATGTAAGCGTGATTTGGGAGTGCGTAAAAAATTACGATGTCATGTTAGAGTAAGTTGTACGTAAGTAATACTGGATGATGCGCACCATGAGGGCTAAAATGTTAATTGGAATCCAGGCACGGTGGACCAAAAATGATTAGTCCCGATCCAAGTGGACCGAAACTGTTGGATAAAATAATGTTACACAAGCGTGGACAGGAAGTGTTAGTTAATTGGGCCCGAGTGGGCTAAATGTATTCTTCTTGGTTTAAATATTCTGCTGGCTGGTCTTCCATAGTGATTGAGATAATGTGTAAATGAATTATTCTGAATTAAGAAATAACGAGAAATGGACTGTATACGAATAAGTTTAATATTTTAATAATCACATTACAGATGTAAATTTGAATGAGGCTGGCTAATACTGCATGTTGCAAGTTAATACGAATTTAGTTAAACATGAAGAGAGCCTAGTTGGCCATAACCGAGAATAAGAAGTTAATTATGGCGCTAGTTGGCCATAAGCGAGAATGTAAGGGCCTAAAGCCTACATTTAATGTCGACACTAATTGACAGAGAAGAGTTCGGCGAACCGAACGCCGAGAAAACTGAATGTGCACTGTGCAAAGTTCAACCACGCGAAAATTGATGCGCGATATAAATCAGATTAGCCAACCTAGAAAATAAAATCATTGCGCTACCGTCCATAAGCTGCCCGTCAAAAATCAAAAAGATTTTTTAATACACATTTTAATAAATTATAATACATTTACAATTTGATTTAAAGAGTACGGTTGTTATTAACCATGATCAGCTTCAAGGCCAAGTTGAACCTTGAGTTGAGATTAGATAACGGCAGTCTGCCGCTAGTTTAGAGATAAGCATGCAGATAGGCGACTGTAGGCCAAGGTCGGCGAACAGCTGTTTCATATACGAATAAGTCTGGTTAACAATATTTCTGGCACAAGTGTGCAGTATGTAACATTACAAAACATGAAAGAAAATACATAATTATACAATGTTTAATACATGAACAGAGGTTCATCATGAACAAAATTGTTGTTGAACATGTTGTAGTTGCATGTTCTATTGTATATTCAGCAGTGCGGCATGTAATGACCTAGACATGCTATTCCTGAAGTTTCAGGAATTTACAATATGTAACAATATATGAGCAAGCTAGATGCTGAATGCAGCCCAGCTATGACATGTATGTCATAGTTTTAAATAAAGAATTGTGCATGCTTACTTACAAAATGAATAAAATATAAAATACAATATGAATAAATTAGACGAGGCAGTTACATACGGCAGACGCTTACAATCGTTTTTACATAAACACAATTTATGTGAATACAATGACAATAATTTAAATAACATACAATACTGTGATTACAGAAACAATTGAAAATAAATTTAGAAGTAACCAAAGTTGTACACAATAGTGAGGAAGACATGAGGCATGAATCAAATGTTCCACATACGAAAATACAAATAATAATAAGCATTGCATATTAATTGAACTAATACTTGCTTGAGCAAACAAACAGTTGCTAACTCAAAAATAATTAGGATTATGCTGAAACGAGTGCTTGTAACTTAACAAGCTGGAACATTTGATTTATGTGTCCTCAAAATAAAACAAAATAATAATTCCCTTACGTTATTGTCTGCCTCCTTTACAATTTTAAAATGAGGCCACCAAAACATGAAAATTAGAAGCGTGCAATGACGCACAATTGACAAAAATATTGTGACAATTCATCACAATTATGTTGACCAAATGGTCGTAATAAATAATAAGCCAATGGCTGAATAAGGTAGCATTGTGCTATAATCATAATGTCAAATCTCGTCTCGCGCTGGCAACAGACATAATTTATGTATTGGTCTCCGCAAAACACCCGTAGGCGTGCGAATGTCTACGACGCGAACCAAGTTATCTGGGCCGGGAAATGTGGCGATGATCACGCCAAATTTCCAGGCTAATGGAGGCAAGTTATCCTCTATAATCAAAGCTAAGTCACCAATGGAAACATTATCCTTGGCAAACTTCCACTTGTGACGCTGTTGCAGCTGGTGCAAATAATCGCGAGACCACGCCTTCCAAATGTCCCGGACAAACCTCTGAATCAGCTGCCAACGACCAAGACGAGAAACAGGAACGTGAGAAAGGTCAGGGTCAGGAATCGCAGTTAGGGGCGCGCAAATCAAAAAATGGCCAGGTGTAAGTGGCACCGGGTCGTTAACATCCGAGGAAATAGCAAATAAGGGTCGAGAGTTCAGACATGCCTCTATCTGAGACAAAACGGTCGTGAACTCTTCGAAGTTTAATATAGATTTGCCTACCACGCGCCGCAGATGAAATTTCAAACTCTTTATGCCGCTCTCCCAAAGGCCCCCGAAGTGAGGTGAGGAGGGCGGAATAAATGACCATGATATCCCCTGAGAGGATGTGAATGACCTAATCGAGGTGATGGCACTCTTGTTGCGCCAAAAGTTGTAAATGTCATGTAGGATGGTGCGTGCCTTCCTGAAGTTCGTGCCGTTGTCGGAGTACAGCTGACTAGGTATACCCCGACGTGCCATAAAACGACGTAAAGCAGCTATAAATGCGCTTGCAGTAAAATCGGACACCAATTCCAGGTGAATAGCCCTAGTTGCTAAGCAAACAAACAGAGATACATATGCCTTAGTAAGTGTTCTAGACTTCTGCCCGCCATGACGAATCATGAAGGGACCACCATAGTCAACCGCGCAAAATAGAAACGGCCTTGAAGGAGTGACTCTAGGGGGTGGCAAAATGCCAAGTCTCTGGACCTGCTGTGTGGTACTAAACCTGATACACTTGAGACACTTACGAATAATGGAACGGATGACTAGCCGGGCATTGACAATCCACCAACGTTGACGCAGTGAATGATGCACGAGCTGAGCACCAGCGTGAAGTAAACGAATGTGTTCACGTTCGATGATAAGGCGTGTAATATGCGCCGAAGGGGGTAATACGATAGGATGTTTCGAATCGTAGGGTAATTGGGAATGCTGCAAACGTCCGCCCACGCGTATCACTCCAGAAGTGTCAAGAAACGGGTCGAGAGAAGCCAACTTGCTCCTAATGGAAACAGAAGATCCGTTACGAAGACAACTAATTTCGGTTGCGAAGTGGATCGACTGAGATTGTTTTATGAAGAAATTGAGAGACTGATGAATTTCTACAGGGGTCAGATCGCCCGAAAGTTTGTCCGTACATGGGTGCCTAATATTTATGATGAAACGAAAACAGTAAGCGTATACACGTGTCAGCCGGTGCAACGAGGAAAAGTCCAACGATAAGTCAACAGCCAGGGTAGACATTAGCGACCGGTTGTGTGCAGTTTTCTCTTCCGCGGTGACCTCCGAAGACGATGGAGTGGCCGGTACGAAGGATGGGACAGGATTAGAATCTGACGATTGAGACAGACAGCCAGGACCGCGCCACCAAAGCGAGCAATCGCGCAAAACGTCAGGGAAACACCCCCTAGATATAATATCAGCAGGATTGCGTCGCGAATCAATGTGATGCCAGGTATAAGCTTGCGTGCGACGCTGAATTTCAGCAACCCGATTAGCGACGTATGTCTTCCAACGCGTAGACTGCGCATGAATCCAGAAAAGAGCCACCATAGAATCAGAATACAAATGTACACCATCAATAAACGAATGAAGAGCAGGAATAACCTTGGATACAAGTCGCGATAATAACAAACAAGCGCAGAGCTCGATGTGAGGTAATGACACTTGGCGTAGGGGAGCCACGCGAGATTTGGAACACAGGAGACGACAGGAAGCAGTAGAATCCTGATAAATGACTCGAATATATATACAACAGCCGAACCCTTTCTCCGAAGCATCCGAAAACCCATGCAACTGAACCGTAACCGCCTCACGGTTGAAACGAATAGATCGCGGGACTATTATTTTACCAATCAAACTCAATTTGTTACACAAAGAATGCCAATCCGAAAGTGACTGACCGGAAATCGGTTCATCCCAACCAAGCTTACAAAGGCAAAGTCGCTGCATAAAGTGTTTATACAAAAAGACAACTGGTCCGATTAAACCCAGCGGATCATATATTCCGGCGATAATTGAGAGAATCTTTCTCTTGGATATGCTATGATCGACCGGAGATAGTTTGACATCAAACAAAAATGAATCGGCAGTGTTGTTCCAAAGAATGCCCAGGGTACGCACGTTGTCCTGTTTATTTAGGGGTCGTGAAAAGTTGTGATGATTTGCGACCGCTGTGGGTTCATTTGATGCCCATTTGTGCAACGTGAAACCATATTGAGCAAGTAACGCACCTAGGTCAGATTTCAGCTTGGTTAGATCGGGGATAGTGTCCGAACCGGTAAGTAGATCGTCGACATAAAAATCGTTAGTTATGGCTAAAGCCGCTTGAGGAAAGGAAGTTTGATTGTCTCTAGCAATTTGTAGAAGGCACCGAGTGGCCAAAAAAGAGGCGCTAGCCGTGCCGTAGGTTACTGTTTGCAGCGCGAAATGCTTAAGTGGTTCGAGGGGAGAGTCACGCCACAAAATACGTTGATAGTGACAATCTCCTTCAGTTACGCGAATCTGACGATACATTTTCTCGATGTCGGCAATCAGGACATACTTATGTATGCGAAAACGCAACAGAATAGAGAAGAGATCCTGCTGAACATTGGGACCTACTAATAATATGTCATTTAACGAAAGACCATTAGTAGTCTTGGACGAACCATCAAAAACAACGCGCAGTTTTGTGGTCAAGCTAGAATGTTTAAACACTGTATGGTGAGGCAAGTAGTAAATATTTGACGCTCCTGAATTGATAGCGCCATGATCGATGAGTGTCATGTGCCCAAGATCCATATATTCCCTGATAAAGTCCGCGTAGTCGTGAGCGAGCTTGGGATCGCGCCTGAATCGACGCTCCAAGCTTAAAAATCTTGATTCGGCACTTGTGTAAGATTCCCCCAAGTGGGGATTATCAGATTTGAATGGGAGCGACACTATAAATCTACCCTCGTGGTTGCGCTGAGTAGAGCGCACAAAATGCTCTTCGCAAACCGACTCGCCGTCAGGGGTATCGCCAGGGATTGTTTCTGCCTCCCAAAATCTCTCGAGAGATTGTAGAATTTGACTGTCATTGTTCCTTGCCAGGAACGAAACCGCAGGACCCTGGGTGTGGCAGTGTTTGGGCAGATTGCCGGCCAGAATGTAACCCAGTTTTGTTTCCTGAATGATAGGGAAGTTGGGTCCGCGTGTGTATTTATTGGCTAATATTAAATCCAGATAAAATTGTGCCCCTAATAGTATGTCGATCTGTGAAGATATATTAAAATCTGGGTCGGCGAGAAAAATTTTATTTGGAATGTGAAACCGGTTGATGTCAAACGAGATTGAAGGTAGATTATGAGTTAAGTTAGATAGGACGGCACATTTGGCCTCAAAACTATGTCTCTGATAGCGAGAAATAATATGCATAGAAACAATGTCAGTAGCGCAACACGCTGTGTTGTTTATTCCTGTAATTGGAATATTAGATCGGGTTAGTTTAAGGTGCAACCTTTTCGCAAATGATTTCGTACAAAAATTGATCTGGGACCCGGCATCTAGGAGTGCCCGAGCTTTATGCCTATTGCCAGCCTGATCAACGACATATACAACCGCTGTGGATAGAAGAATATTGTTTTTACACTGTAATTTAAATGAACAGTAATTGCTGCTGGCAGCTGCTGATTGTGACACGTAATTTGCGTGCAGCAATGTGTGATGACCCTTTGAACAAATTTTACAGACTCGTTTACTTTTACAATTTGTTATCAAATGACCTGCTCTAAGGCAGTTAATACAGTATTTATGATTTGCAACCAATTGCCCCCGCTCAGCGGCACTTAATGTACGAAAATTGTTACACATGTAAAGCGGGTGGTCAGATTTACAACACACGCACAAATGCCTTGCCGCTGCGTGATAATTTTTAAAGGTATTGCTGCCAGCAGTATTTCTTAAGCTATATTTCTCAAATTGATTGTTTGGTTTTACGCTAGGTTTGTTGAATTGCTGTCCGGATTCAATTGGCATTGTATTTTCTAAAAGCTGTCGGCGCAAGTTTAAAAAATGCGTAAAGTCTTGAAAACTGGGCAAGTTGTCAGGGTCTATTGACTCCTTCCAAAGTTTTAAAGTAATAGGGTCAAGTTTGGTGGAGAGCAACTGTATGGTAATAAACTCAAATGTATTTACGGACAGCTTCATTGCCACCAGTGAATTAATGGAAGACGTTATTGCATTCGTAAACTCCGCCAAGCTTTGGACTGAGTCCTTTATTGTGGACTTAACCTGAAGTAGGTTTTGTACGTAATATTTGGCTAATATAAATGGATTATTATACCTCTCGGACAGCAAGTTCAACGCTATTACATAATTTTCTTGACAAATGGGTAATGATTTAATTAAGTCTAATGGTTCACACTTCACCGAGGAATGCAAATAATGCAGTTTCTGTACTGGTGTTAAGTCGGATCTTGAATGCACTAGATCATTGAAAATTGAATAGAAGTGTTGCCACTCAAGTATGTTGCCTGAGAAGCAGGGCAAACTTATCGGCTTTAAATGCATAGGCGTTGATAGTACAGGAGGCACTGTCTGAGTATTAAAAGTGTCAAGAAGTTGTAAAATGTTTGCCTCAGTTGAGTATATCATTTCCTCAACCTCTACTCGGTCTGCCTGAGCAGCGCTCGTATCCTTACTGATAAGTTATATCTCAGACTGTACCTCGTCGTACTTCGAGGCCAAGCTCTTAAGACTTTCTAATCTTACAGTCAAAAAATGTTTTGTGCTTAAATGAATGTCAAACGAATTTACCGCGGATTGTATCCGCACTATCGCGGATTTCAATCCGCCTCTCTTTCTGGTCAGCACCTTGAGGCCTTCTTCAGACATTTTTTACGCACCTTTTTACTGTTGCTGGTGGTACCTGGTTGGCGACATCCCACAGCATCGGCTCCTTGGTGACGATGGTGAACAGCTGGCAGAGATGACCTCTTTGAAGCACTGCAGCCGGCAGGAACTTGCTATTGCGTTGTCCGAAGATGATGGACGAAATGGCGACGCAAATCACGCCACGGTCGCATTAGCTGACGTGCTAATTCACCCGTGATGGCCAGAAACAGATGTAAAGATATTAAGTGGAAATCCAGGTCCGGAGTGACCAAAAATATGGATGATGCGCACCGTGAGGACTAAAATGTTAATTGGAATCCAGGCACGGTGGACCAAAAATGATTAGTCCCGATCCAAGTGGACCGAAACTGTTGGATAAAATAATGTTCCACAAGCGTGGACAGGAAGTGTTAGTTAATTGGGCCCGAGTGGGCTAAATGTATTCTTCTTGGTTTAAATATTCTGCTGGCTGGTCTTCCATAGTGATTGAGATAATGTGTAAATGAATTATTCTGAATTAAGAAATAACGAGAAATGGACTGTATACGAATAAGTTTAATATTTTAATAATCACATTACAGATGTAAATTTGAATGAGGCTGGCTAATACTGCATGTTGCAAGTTAATACGAATTTAGTTAAACATGAAGAGAGCCTAGTCGGCCATAACCGAGAATAAGAAGTTAATTATGGCGCTAGTTGGCCATAAGCGAGAATGTAAGGGCCTAAAGCCTACATTTAATGTCGACACTAATTGACAGAGAAGAGTTCGGCGAACCGAACGCCGAGAAAACTGAATGTGCACTGTGCAAAGTTCAACCACGCGAAAATTGATGCGCGATATAAATCAGATTAGCCAACCTAGAAAATAAAATCATTGCGCTACCGTCCAAATACTTAATGAATACTTAATAAGTGTAAAATAAGGACCATTAAAATAGATAATTTCATAATTTAAAAAATGGCAGGAAATAACGAAAATGATATAGAGGAAATAATTAATTTTAATGAATCAGCTGTCATGAGTAACCTTGAAGTCCATTCGACTCCAAATGTGGGTCAAGACAAAATAGTCGAATTAAGTGTAATAGATGAAACAAATATAACAGAGGATTCAGGGGTTCAGTTAACTCCAACGTCAAAAAAATGTAATAGTAAATTTGATAATGACATGATGAGTATTTTACTAAATCAATTCAAGGAATTGAAAGAACGCAATAAAGAAATAAAGAGTCGTTTTGATAGGAGTGATGAAAAATTCGATAAAATAGATAGTCGTTTTGACGTCCAAAATAGTAATTTTAATGATAAATTTAATGAACAGAATAATAAATTTGATGCTAGATTTGATGAACAGAATGATAAGATTAAAAATAATTTTAGCGAAAAGTTGAATGAGATCAGAGATGAAATTAAGCAAGAGAATTTTAATTTTAGTAAGCAAGTGGATGAAATTAATACACGTTGTGATGGTATTAAAGAGCAGATTTTAGAATCAACAAGCAAAAATTGCAAAGAGAAAATTAACGAGATGAATAAAAGATTAGACAGTAAAATAAATCAGATAATGAATAAAAAGGTAAGTGACTGTGGTAATATGACAAAAAATAGTGAAGAAATTAATAACAAGGTAAGTGGTAAGTATGGTAGTGAGTCTAATATTGAGGTAAAAAGTGAGAATAACAATAATACAATTAAAAATGTGGTACTAGAGAGTAAGGTGGTTAATCTTGAGAGTGATAATGAAGATTTTGTTGGAGTAGAATTTAATAACAAAGTGTTAGTGAGTGCTAATGAGGTTGTGAGAGAGTGTGATGAAAGGTTAGGTGGGCAAAGGGCAGATTTTTCCCAAGTATATGGTGAAACAGAGGTTTCACAGGTGTTTTATGAGGACAGAGTTTCCTCCAGAAGTTATGTGGAAGACGAGGTGTCTTCAAATAGTCCCTTAATTTTTTGTGGTGTTCTTGGAAGTGCCAAGAAATATAGTAAGTTTATGGTGCCCTTTGCATGTAGTGAAGTAGTTAAGGGGGGTTATGACAGGTGTTATGATGATGAGAGATATTTAGAGAGAGAGAGAGAGTTGTTTATAGATAGGGAGATAGAGTTATTCACGTTAAGTAGAAGCTATAAGGATTTAAAAAAGAAGTTAAAATGTGAAAAAAAAATAGATGATATGAAAGACTTACCTTGTTGTGAAGATAGTGCAGAAATAAATGATGATAATGTTGATAATAATATGGGAAGCTTACCTGTGCTTAGACGTGGAGTATTAGTAGTAAGTGATTTTGAAATTGAGAGGTTAAAATACTTAAGGGTGATAGATAATTATACAGACGGTGACAAGACCAAAACTAATGATGTAGACAGGCTATATGATTTAATAATAATGTGGGATAATCCAATATATTATTATGTGGGTTTTACGGAACAATTTGAAATATTAACGGGTTATTATATAAATAACAATGATGTAAGGAGTGTAATTAAAGATGATAATTGTTATATAAAATAAGACTATTGTATGATGATGGGGGTTAAATAAAAAAATAAGTGAATGAACATTTTATTATTTTAGTTTATGGTTATGACCTTGCTAACTTATGAAATGATGTGTGGTAAACAGAAAAATAATGACAAAAAATTGTAAATAAGTTTATAGTGAAATTAAGTGTGTCTATGTTGTAAAATGTATTTTACGTAAACAATGTGTGTATGTAGTAGAAATTGATTTCATAATAATAATAATAATAATTTATTAGACTAAATAAATAATGAGAGTTTGTAATAAATGAATTGTAATTGTTTTGGAAGAAGGTAATTAAAGTAATGTTGTGTTTAAATAACTGATTGAATTAAAATAGATTGTAATGAATTAATTAATTAATGTGGTAGAGATAAAGTTTGATAATGAATTTAAATGATGTTTCCGAGATTTGAACTGTATAATACATAGTAAATGAATAAATGTAAAATGTGTTTAGTTGTGGAGTCATATGATTGTTATGTTTCAGAAGGTACATATGGTTGTATGTGGTATTTGTGGTAATGAATGTTTATAATTTTGTGTCTATGACAGGAATCATGTGTTTATTCAAGTGAGTGATATAATGTAAGTATGAAGTTTATAATACAATTTAAATGAAGTAAAAGGTTTTATGTTTGAATAATAAATTTTAAATGTTTTAAAGGTTTAAATTAAATGATGAAACTATTTTGAGTTAGTTATGAGTTTTCTAGTGTAGTTTTCATGGTTAACTTAATGTAAAATGTTGTAAAAGGTAGAATTTGGGTGATAATTGTTTCAATAAGGCATTTGAGTCAATCAAAGTTAATTTTAAATGGGTGTTAGACAAAATAAGGATTTTGTAATACAAGTAATACAGAAATGGGTCAGCAGTAGGGACACAGTAGCGATAGTGCATATATGTAGAGTAGTGAGAATGATGTAATTGGGGAGTGAACAGGTGGTGGTGAAATTTTGTAAAGAGGGTGGTGTGGTAAGGAGTCCTCAACGAAAGGCGTTGTGGTGGGAGGTGAACCGTATGAGCGTTGGCGGAGTTACCTGGGGGAGTCCAGGAACTAATAAGGGAATGAGTATAAGGGAGGGAATACACATCCTAGGTGCAAATGGGGTATCGGGTATTTTGTAATAAGAAGGAGAATGATTTAAGTTGACAATCAGAATGATCACAGTTGCACACCACTATATAAAAATTATCCCAATTAGCGCTTTCAAGCTTCACAGCCCATCGTCAGATTGGAATAGACAGGAAATATGTGAAAACAACCCCTTCACCCCTCTCTCCCACCCTGCTTACACACAACAAGCTATAATATAAATGACCCTTCCCCACCCCCTAAACCCTGTCCCACCATCTGTAGAGTTACATATTTTTTCTAGCAAATTCCTTGTGTTTCAGTGTTGTGTGTGTGTGTGTTCATATTTCCTGTCTATTCCAATCTGACGATGGGCTGTGAAGCTTGAAAGCGCTAATTGGGATAATTTTTATATAGTGGTGTGCAACTGTGATCATTCTGATTGTGATTTCAACCACTAACACAAATTTCTTAATTTAAGTTGAGTTAGAGAATTAGTGGAGGTAAATATTTTGAGAGATTGGTGTCATCCTATGTAAATCTGTTAGTGATTGTTAGAAGGGATAAAGGGGGGTAAGGTTATATATAAATGCCAATTCAATAAATTAGATCGTTGTGGATAACTGATAATCACCCAAACCAATTGATGATGAAAATGATTAATAGAAGTTCATAATTGAAAGGTAATAATAAAATGTAACAAAATAAAAGTTACTAGAATTTGAAACTAAAACTAAATTTGAATGTTTGTAATTTTTATTCAGATGCAAATTAAATGTTTATTTTAATGGAAGTAGGGAGAGTAAATTCTTTTCATTAAATGGTCAATTAAATAGTAATTAAAGATTTAATCGTTAGTCAGTGCTGGCCTATGTAAGTAGGAATAGATTAGTTGAAGTGAATAAGTAAATATTTTGTTGTACTCACTATTTTAGGTTAAGGAAAGTCAAAGTAGGGAAAGTTAAGAACGGAAAATGTATGGTGTAAGAACACACAACCAAGATAGAAATTTCATGCAATGTAAATTGTAAATTTTAAATGGAATGAAATCACAAACATATATGTTTTACTTGTGATTCCCCAACTTTTGGGCGGTCACGGAGTCACCGAACCCTGACCGTGGATTTGCATTATTGGTAGCAAGGGTGGTTAGGCATATTGTATCCTAGCCATGCTTGTTGTTACTTTCAAAATTGGTGAATTTAGAAATTAACTGGGGGGGTCAATTCAGGGGAATCACCAAACTATGGAACAGTGCCTATCATCGTAGGGGGTGATAGTGCCGTGTTAAGGGTGTGTAAATAATATTTAGTAGGATTACTGGTGTCCTCGGACATCAGTAATGCCGAATTTTTTTTACAACGCTGAACCAAGAACGGTATAGGCAGCGTCTATACCCTATATATATAAACTTACAGTCTACCATCAGGAAACAATAGTGTGTGTGGAAAAGGAGCTGGCCGTTACAAGCCAGGGGCACAGATAACGCATCTGTGGAGAAGGCAAACGCTCGATCCGGTTTATCCGGCGGGTGGTTACCTAATTGTAACTGGGTATAAAGGGGGGAATTAAGAAATTGATGTAGTAGGAGTGGTAACTGAGCAATCAGTGAGAAGGTAAAGACCTCTGTAAACAGCAGGCCGACCAATTTCACTTACTCTAAAGAGAGAGTTGGTGGTTGGTGACCCAGTTCCTGTTCAGTAACAGTTGCTATAACTATGATTCGGTGATTAGTGATGTATTTCACTTATGAGAACAAACGATTTTAAGTGCTAGGTTAAATTGTAATGAGTTTAATCTACAAGAACATTTATGATTGTAACTATATAATTTTGTGTATTTGTGTTAGTTGTATGCAGTGTGTCTAGAGAAAGGTCATTCACCTGTTAGTAAGACATCAGCTGATGACTGGTAGGAACTATATAATAGTCAATCAATAATTATATGATTAATTGATTAATAATCAATAGTAATCAATTTATATGTTCTTTTAATTATAATGTAATTTTATTTTATAATTTTCTTTCTATTAATTGTCAGAATATATGTTTAATAAAACATTATTATATTTTATTACATTAAAAAAAAAAATTTGTTAATCGGAGTAAAGTGCAGATTGGGTTCAATATATATTCATTGTGTGTATTGATAATGTGTTAATTGATTCATAGTGTCCATATTATAGGTTTTGTAAACAGATGTAGTGATAAGAACATTTATAATAGAAAGAAGTTGTTCATTTTATTTTGTTTATTGTGATGGTTAATATCTAGATAAGAGTGAAGAAATATAAGAGATATAAAATAAATTCATTTTGAAGGATTTTAGAGTTTTAGGATTTATGACTAAATTAATTAATTGAAGTAAATAATATGAATTATCTTAAAAGGTAATCATTGATAAGGGACTGGGGTTTATTGCATTATTGAACAAAATTTACATAATTTGAGTTGATTTGAAACCATAATGTCAAGCCAATTAAATGGAGAAATGAGAATGAATTTTGTGGAGAAGCCAATATAAAATGTTTATGAATTTTACATTAACACTTAAAATGTGGAGGTCGTATGTAATTAAATAAATGAATATGTGTATGCACCCAGTACTTGCTAAAGGCAACCCAGTATGTATGTAAGGGGAGATAAATCGGTTGACGATCTGGTATGGTATAAGGCCAGTTTGGGATTTTATTTGGAGTGTTACAAGGTAAGGTGGTACTGTGATGAGTACCTGTCCGATTTTAGGGTGTTGGGATCTCGAACAGAGAAGTCCAGTAATGTTGTTCAGGTGCAACCATAGTCGCCTAATTAGGGGGGGTAGTTTACCCATGATGTGTTAAGAATTAAAGGGTGGTTGTTGGCACCATATCCTCACCGATCCTCTTAGGGTTTAGCAATGAGAGTTTTTCTGTTTCGGCAGAAAACCTCTCATTGGGGGGGGGTATTGTAACGGGGCAAAAAGGGGTAAAACAAATTTTAATTATTTTAAACCAATCTTTGTATTATTCGGTAATCATCAGTGCAAGGTACGCATTGGAAATTGTGACAAAGAATATATGGTGAATTGACTTTAGCGTCAATGTGGTACAGGAATGTAAAATTGTTAGCGAGGGCGCATATTCACCTTCATGCGCGCGCTCAGACGGCCAACGTTCTCAGGCTTTTGGTCACGTATGAGTAAATTTTTTCTCGCCCGGTGTGCGGAGAACAAAGACAGTCGGCAAATAACATCTGAAGGTAACTGATGCGAACAGTGGTGTGCGTCTGCTTTTCAACATCACAGGGAAGGCTTTTCGACATATTTATGACGGGGCATTGTTTGGTGTATACCCCCTTACACCCGGCGACCACTTTGGTGTTATAAAAAAAGTATAGTAACTGCTGTTTTTGGATGTCGTTTTGTCATTCTGTTCCATGAGTTAAAGTTAGTAGTGATCGATGTTTATACTTATTGTATATGTTTAATTTCTTATTAATTGAATAGCGTATGAATTTTTTGCTCTAAGATAATTAAGAAAATTAATTGCTCTAAAATATGAAAAAAAGTTGCCCTCCTACTTTTTCATCATTTTCACCGTGATTCACTACGTTCTTTACCTAAAAAAATGATTGAATCTCTTCAAATGTGACAGCCTGGCTTGGGCCAGGCATATTTTTCCATAGAAGTGAGAAAATATGGCGAGTTACAACTTTTTTTTCATATTTTTTATTTTAAAATTTTAAACATTTTTAAATTTTATTTTCTATTAATTTATATTAACTTTTCCTCTTAATTTTCTGACAAGTCACTGAGGCCGCTCTCTTCACTGTCTTCTTCCTCGCTCACAGCGATGACAAACTGATCTAATGCATTTTCCATTAGTCCATCTTTTTCCCAATATTCATTTTCCAACTTCTTTATGTGGTCACATCATTTTTTCGAGTCTTCATTGGTGACGTGTTTAATGGCCTCTTCTGAAAGCTGGAGAAGGCGCTGAATTCTTAAATCTCCAACATTATTTTCTCGAACGAATCTTTTCATTATTGCCCATATTAATTCTATGGGGTTTAATTCGCAGTTGTAGGGCGGGAGGCGTACTACTTCGTGTCCATATTGTGCGAAGATTCTATTGATCTTGTAGTCCACTTTAGTCGGTTTATTTTTCTCAATTAGTTCGTACAGTACAGGTTTCCTCATTTCCAGGACAGCTGGAATGTTCGCCTTTGTTAGCCATTCGACCATTGTCTTTTTTGTATCATACCTATTCGGGACCTTGTTCTCTATTTTGCTGTGGTAGGGAGCATTATCCATGATGACGACACTGTTAGCAGGCAAGTTGGGGATGACCTTCTCTGTTACCCACTTCGAAAAATTGTCGTAATTCATTTGACCGTGGTAATCCCCAGTAGTCACATCAGCCCTAAAGAACAGTGGGGCCCCAGGTAGAAATCCCTCCTCAGAGCCAATACCAACAACAATAATCCTATTACTTCCACTAACACAGTCCATCGCTCCAACGACATCGGGTCCTTGCCAACACTTACGAAACGTTAGGTTGGAGTCGATCCATGACTCATCAAGAAAAAATATGTTTCGATCGTCCTCTCATATTCTTCGCATACGCATCAAATATCTACACCGCCAATCAATTATGTCGTGTCTCTCCACTAAAATTTTCCTCTTGCTCACAGCTCTTTTCCATCTGAATCCCATTTCTTTCAGTATCTCTCTCAGTTTAGTTCGTTAAAATGGAAAATTCATTTTCACCTTCAGTTCGTTAATAAGTTTCCACACAGATGGGATTGTCTTCTTGACTAAATAAAACTCTTCGATAGTTGACTTTATTATGTTTCTATCGAAACTGTCGACTTCTTTGGGAATCCTTGTTGGAGCTTTCCTTTTTTTGCTCGGTGAAATTACGGTTCCCTCAGTTTGTAGCTCCCGATGAATTGCCTGAAGTGTTCTAGGCATACATACCTGTATATGCTTCTGCTCGTTTAGTCGGGCTACTGAAAGGGAACATGAGTTTCTTTTCTAAATACTCTTTTTCCATGGCGGACATCACGTTTCCTAGAACCTTCCTTTCTTTCTCGTGAATCACGTGCCTCTTAGATGGCCCGGGTGAAGATGTTTCACTCCTGATCATACTGGTCAAAAGTTCAAAAGGAGACACAATACACGGCACTTCACTATAGCCTAGTAACTGAATTCTATTAACTAATAAGTAATAAACTCAATTATATACAATTAATAAGTAATACAGAAATCTCAATTATATACACGCCGTTTACACACGCAGCAGGGAGCAGGGAGCGCGTTGTGAGTGTAAGTATGGGAAAAGGTAGTACAAACGACAAGCCTGCCCATTCCCCCACTTTACCTACCCTGCGCACTCCAATCGCGGCCAGACATTACACTTTTTGATGTCTGTACCAAGTAATTTTTTTTACCTTACTAATAGAAAAACGAAATCACATTTATAGCTTCTCATATATGAACCCTACCCAGGATATATGTATTCTCTTGCAGGTCCATGAATGCCCTTCTCACTACACTGTTCACACTTTACCCGACTCTTAGCAGTTTCCAACTTGACTTTTGATTTCGTAAAACATTAGTTGGTGTTATGTTTTATGAGTTAGTAAGGTTATAGTTTTTTACAAAATTTCCGTAATTTCCATATTGCATAGCATTGTTTGTAAACATTATTCACTTTCTAGAGCTGTTTATATAATAATTTGAGGTGTGCTAAAAATACTTTTTTCCTCTTTGAATCTGGTTTAATTTTTTCAAAAATTTTTATTTTTCGATTTTTAGTATTAATTTGATAATTATGCCTACATAATTGGTTAAATTATTTTTTTATAAATACAATTTGTATCTAGCATACAAATATTTTAAATCATGACCAGACGAATGAAGGATGCATCACCTGTGCGAAAATATCAGGTTAAGGAATCTGTAAAATAGAAAAAAATTTGTCTATTAAAAAATGCTCACCGAAATGCCAAATTACATTCTCAAGGGACCAAACTAGATAGTTGCAAATGACAGATTATATGCTTTCTAGATTATTCCAAGTGTCATGTGCTGCAAAAGCTGATCGCCTCAGTTATATCTGTGAATGTGTGAGCAACGAATCAAGCATTCAGCATGAGCACAGTCTCAGCTTGATTAGTGATCAATTCAAGTGACAGCATCGTCTTCATTCCTCATGAAACGTTGAATGTTGCCCTGTGCTGATCTTCTACACAATGATTTAGTTGACTTGTCTAATGCACACTGGCACACACTTGTTTCTGCAGCAATATGAAGAAACGTAAAGTTCTTTCTCAAGGATTTTAGAATAAAATGGGCATCTTGCCTATACCACCATAATTGAAGAATTTATCAGATATACAGCAACAAAAGCTGGCAAGAATAATTCAATTTTCATAAAGCGTGAAGGTACAAAATAGATTTAGCCAAAGTTGGTGTAAAGGCAGTGGTGGCCAGTAAGTCCTGAGGAAGGGGAGGCTACGAGAGAGTCACCTAAGCCGCGATTAGTCTACCACCCCTGCACCCCCACCCTATCCAACACATCACTCATTATTTCACATGTAAGTATGGTAGTGCTATCTGCTTTTTACAGCATACACGTCTTATTAGAAATATATGCGTACCTTTAACATGATAAATGGAATATTAACTTACTTTTGTTGTAGTACTAGTAAAGAAGTAAACTGCTGAGTAGATATATGTTTTGTTAGCTGCGATGAATTTTTACTTGCAGACCTTCAGCAAATTCACTCAATGGCCCTTCTTATTTGCAAAATTGTTGGTACCGTCATCACGCCATATCAATAAAAAATCGACTTTTCAATTCGCAGAGAATTCCCTTTTCAATTGAAACTAAAGCAATGGAGCTGAGACGATCTTGAGTTATGCAGTTCCTTAAGTAAGTTTTGATTCTCTTCAGACAAGAAAAGCTTCTCTCTAAAAAGAATTACTGGCACTAATTGTTGCAGTAAGAGTAAATAATTTATATGCTCTGGGAAGAATTTTATTTGTACCTGTCTTTTATTAGGTACAAATTTTATTTGTCCATTCATCTTTTTTATTTCTATTATCACTGTGTAACGGCAAGTAAGGGGTTTCAAGTCTTGTTCTTAATTTTTCTTTGTTAAACTGCTGAACACATATTTCCATTGAAGAAATAAAAGAATCAGTCATGCATTTTTTTATTACAGTAAGACAAATTTTTAGTGTCACCTAATTCCTCACAGTTGGAAAATCATACTTCTAGTTGAGTAATAATATGTCTAATGCTTCATAATAAATTTGCTTATAGTGACCAGAGTACATGATAGCCTCATTTCCTGGATGACGATGTTTCAAATTTAAAGAACTAGATCCAGCAGTACCAGACTCAGTTGACTGAATGAACTCATCATATTTCTTGTCATGTCTTAAATTTTTGATGTATAAAATACATTCAACAACCAAACTGTGGTGGAACTGACTGTGAATATATTTTTTCTGAGGAATATTGAAAAGTAAATTGGTTTTCTGAAAAATGTGCTGCAAAACTGATAAAAGGAAAACAAAAGTGAATGTTTCCATATTATTTAAATATCCTTGTTCCTTTCTTACAGTCACATAATTTTGCGATTCCATCAACTCTTAGGAGTTAAGATTTCATGAAACATCATGAAAGCATTCAATGATCTCGTTTTGTATGGTTTTCGACAGCCCTCAAAATAACTCATGTTTCCCAGTATTGTTTTAAATCTGGATTCTTGGTTAGTATGGGGTAAAAAATAACTTTAAAGTTATTTAATCGACTCCTCGGGTTTGTCATAATCCTTGAAAGCATATGCGTGTGCATTTTATAATTATTGAAGAACTTCATACAATTTGATAATAACAAAAACTAATGAGACAAATGTAATCCTAGTGATGCAGTAAAAACAGTCTATGTTAATAACTGCAGAGGACTTTTACATACATTAAAGTTATCTATAGGTACTAGGGTGATGTTGAGATACAATATACCATGGACCATGGTACTGTATAATAAAGTAATAGTACCGTAGTAGTAATAAAGAAATTGTAATGCCCGGCATTCCGTCTTGACAGTTAGAATTTAAACATTATTATTTGCCTCCAGAAGCGGTTAAGACTATAAAACAGGTTAATTATCTTCTGTCACGCTTCAGTTTTTAAGAAGCGTGACAGAAGGTAATTAACCTGTTTTATTGACAGTTAGATACACGTGAATTGCCTGATGCTGTCAGTATTCAATTTGATGATGTAACTATTGCAAGTAATGGAAAAACTGCATAAATGAAAAAAAAATAAAAAAAGATTCATTAAAATTGACTCAGCCATTCCTATCTAATCGGCTGTACTTGTTAAGTTTTTTAAATAATGAAATTAACATTCACTTTACCTTGTTTGTTTACATACCGGATGCCATCTTGCATTGCTGCCAATCTCTAAAACCAAATACTTACCTAGTTCGTGAAAGAATATTTTGGAGAGCGAATGGTTGTTGAAAAATAACCAACCCGTTTTGAAAGAACTATTTCAACATTATTTAATAAATCATTTATCAAATGCATCTTTCCATTTTTGATCACAAACTTGTACATTCCCTTCAATTTCCCTGATACAAACTTTAGCAATTCGCTAGTCACATTAATTAAATAATTACTGATTCAAAAAGAAATAAAATTTATTAAGACAGAAACAAAATGATTAAATATTATATTATAACCAACACAAACCAGCGCTTAATTTTTTTTTTTATAATTACCATGCCCACACACATGCGCGCACACATACCATATCCTATTTTCCCTTATGAGCTCATTTTAGTTTTAAATTTTGAAAGAAAATTTGTATGATTTTGGTCGTCTTTTCTGGTTACTTATCTGTGAATTCTAAGATCTTGACGAGTCCGTCTTTACCACGCATTTTGCTTCCACTTCGCACATTTTCCCTATTTCACTCGTTCACCGGAACTGTAAATTTATTAAACTGTTTTCTTTATGACTACTTCCACATTTTGAGGTAATTTGTTATGTACGGGCGCCCGTAAATTTGTTTCGTAACTTTTGCGGCTGTACTGCACTAAGGATGGTGGTCAACTGGGGCGAACTTTAATGTCTCAATTTCCGAAGTAGTGAGGGAAGTCACGTGATGTCAACCTTTTGTTTCTTCGAGTCTTGAAGTCGATTTTTGACGAGAGTATAATTTTAGATCTACATTCCAGTGGAAATATGAAGCTGGGTGGGTCTCTGACGTCATATTGTATGACCCGTTATCTCATTGGTTATAGGTCATGTATCTAAAAATAACTGTTCATCAGGTGTCTGGAGCTGACCTTGACACAAATCCACTCGCTTCATATTACGTCGTTATAAAACTTTACGATTATTTACACTTTTATGTTTCCCCAAAATATCCCTAGGCGGGCTTATATGTACCATTACAATACCCTCTCAATGAGAAGTTTTATGCCGAAGCATAAAACTCTCATTGACGCTCTCATACTTCTTAAAGGGATCAGCCAGGATATGTCGCCACAGCCCCCTTATGTTTTATTGAAAAATCGTGGTTCACTTACCCCCTGGTCCAGTGATTATGACCGCACCTGAATGACCTTACTGGACTTCTCTCTCGAGATCCCAACACTGCAAGGCCAGACAGGCACTTGACGCTCCTGCTCTGACGCGCTGGCCAGTACAGGACCGCCGCCACAGCATCACCAGACACTGAAACATCAAATCAAAAATCAAATAGTGGCCTTGTATAATACCATATCCCTAACTGATCTGGTTACCCTTAGCTGTGCGCTGGTTTGCGTTAAGAAGCACTGGTTTTCCTCTTAACTTCTAACATATACATGAATACATATTTTTATGGTGATGAGATCGTCTCTCCCGTTTTGGTTAATATATTTATTATAGGGTCTAGTTGTTCATTTTATTATTATTGTTGAAAGCTTGTTTTTATTATTAAGTTTTGTATTAGTGATTTATTCCACCCAATTCAATCTATTATTGAATCCGGTAGTGAATAAATCGATTCACTTACTCTTTTTATCGCCATTTAATTGTTTCAGTTTATATGGTCTAAAATGTTTTTTAATTCACTTTCTTGAGTTCGATTCTCTGGAAGTTCCGTTGACTCTTCTATTATCAGCTATGGTGAGTTGATCAGTAATGTCCTGCCTATACACTAACATAAACATAACATAGACATGATATTTACTATGAGTTATAATGTGTAGCAATGTATTGGATGGTGCGGTTGGTAAAAATCATTCTATTTGAATGTCCGCTTTTGACTACTGGTACCAACCATCTCTGGTTTCTCACTAAGCTGTATTTCTATTGTTTACAATAAAAGTCAACACTTTTAAATGTTCATAAAACAATGGTTGTTTATTCAACTCAAGAAAAATTAATATTTTGATACAGTGGAATGGTTTATCTTCCTTTTGTAAAATAATTAAAATAGAACATGGACTCTAAAACATTGAAAATCTCAGGATGGTATGTCTGCATTTGGCAAGTCGAATATTTTTCATTAGTAAACAAATAGGTTATAATGTTTTATAAAATTTGTAATAGGTTCTATGAGTCTGCAAAATACACACACACACACACACACACACATATATATATATATATATATATATATATATAATAAAAAGTACTACTATAATAATAAGTAGACAAAACATAAAATCATTGATTGTTAATTTAATATAATATAAAATATGAACAACTGTTCATTGTTAGTCATTGAGGTTAATACAGGTTTATGTAACCTGGTTTATTTAAAATTGGTTAATTATGTTTCTTTGCTGCTTTAGTGACTTAATATGTGATAATAATTGTTTAAATTCAGTATCATGGTTCTGAATACTCTCCTAGATTGGATGTAACTAACACAGGTAAATTAAATTCATTTGATACATTTAGGTTACACTCTTGTGTAACTCAAAGTTCGATTATTAAAATAAAATATAAAACATTCTTAAATTCTTAATGGTCAGGGTTCAGTTTCCCTTCATTGATCATTCAATGTCATTTCTTATGCTAATACATTTGAATCATACAAATAATTAAAATTGTCGTTATTGAAATCGTTCAATTTTATCATTGTTTATCTGACTTTTCTAAGTTCCCTTCCTTTTGGAATTCGGGCAATTTATCGATTAATTTAAATTAATTTGATTCGCTACTAGCGTTCTTTAACTTATTAATTACTTGACAAGTATAGTATAATTGTTATTTGCATTGATACTTGCGTAACTGGTCGTTCGAAGAATTAACACTTTTTCACAACTTTTGCAATTAATTAATATTCTTTAATTAATTAATTAATTTTAATAGATGCACTGCACTCACTCCTATACGCATATACTCCGAATTAGTTCACTTGAAAATATACTGCACTGTCTTCTTCTGTTGTGCTAACCTCCACTCAAAGTTTGAGGTTAGTGAGTGTGTTTACAGCTGTTCGCTGTCAAAAGCACGTTTTTCTGGACGATCGACTTGCGTGTAGTCGCTCTCGTTGCTGGTGAAATACTGTCTCTGGTTCCTCTGTCGGAATTCTTCACTTCGTATTTTTTATAGGCTCTGATTGGTTAATAGTTTTTAATTCGTTTACACTCGGTGGGCTTCATTAAAACAGACGCTTAGAGTCGCGTCAGGAGGCTGGTTCCAAGATTACGAATTTCTGGTTCACCGACCCACGCGCAAGGGCTCAGCACTTCTCAATTATTTTTATAAGTCAAATATCTTATTTATAACTGCACTGACGTTATTTTTATTATCCCTATCGTTTCTATTTTTTAATGACGAGTATTTTGCATACCCTCATCATATGTTCAGATTTGGGGTTGCTGAAATCGCACTTGGTATAAATACATAATGTTCATTAAGCTATTAAATACTTTAAATACATTGTTTTTATCCCATATTTTGATGGTGATAACGTATCCTTATCGTATTATTCACTTTTCCCTTAAGATTATTTACAAATAATTACACAATGTCTATTTTCATAGGTTCAAGTCCTATGCCTAATGTTATACATTTTGTTTATTGATTATATTATACTAATATTAACATTTAATTACATTCTATTATGGCCTATGCATACTGCTTTGGTCATTGTCACTATTGATAGCGTCCTTTTTCCTTATATTCTGGTTTTATTATCTTAACAGTGGTTTGTTAAGTATGTTTACTATACTTCATGGAATTACTTTATTACATAATAAAGTAATACTCTTCATGGAGTACTCTTTTCATATTATTCTCATTGTTGTTTAAATGACTCTTATTATAGTTTTGATAGCATTGTTCTGATTGTGCAGCAGTTCATTCTGCATTTATACTGGTTATTACCTTGGTTTAGATGTTATTAAGATTAGTTGCAGCTAGTTGTTAACATAGTTTTGTTATTATTATTGTTATTATTGGTATTTAGGTAGTTATACTTCTTGAATTTACTCAAGTGAATAGTATTCTGCCTCACTCTTTGTTGTTAGTTGAGTTCATACTTTTTATAATAAGTTTACAACATAATTTTGTTGCATCAGGCATCTTTGCTGTAGCAAGCATATAGTTATACTCGCGGCTTCGCTGCTCACTGGGGGCTTCGCCCTCAGACCCCCTCGGTAGACGCCCCGATCCGACGAACGTTGGGGGAGCTATGTACATATTTACAACGGCCTCCGAACGAACCTATTCGAGACAATATATTCTCGGTAATGCCTTTTATTTATTTACAATATCTGAATATTTACAATCACTTATTTTAACATGCAAACTACAATATTACATAACTTAAACATTATTACAGTATATTACATATTTACAGGGTGGAAAGCTTATTACCGAGAATACATTATTTATAATAGTTCTTTATACACTATGTTTCTTGTGTGAGGATCGCCATCTATAACCCGGTTGGGAGGAACAAATAAGTGAATATTTTTCGGAGTACTCTTTTCATATTATTCTCATTGTTGTTTAAATGACTCTTATTATAGTTTTGATAGCATTGTTCTGATTGTGCAGCAGTTCATTCTGCATTTATACTGGTTATTACCTTGGTTTAGATGTTATTAAGATTAGTTGCAGCTAGTTGTTAACATAGTTTTGTTATTATTATTGTTATTATTGGTATTTAGGTAGTTATACTTCTTGAATTTACTCAAGTGAATAGTATTCTGCCTCACTCTTTGTTGTTAGTTGAGTTCATACTTTTTATAATAAGTTTACAACATAATTTTGTTGCATCAGGCATCTTTGCTATAGCAAGCATATAGTTATACTCGCGGCTTCGCTGCTCACTGGGGGCTTCGCCCTCAGACCCCCTCGGTAGACGCCCCGATCCGATGAACGTCGGGGGAGCTATGTACATATTTACAACGGCCTCCGAACGAACCTATTCGAGACAATATATTCTTGGTAATGCCTTTTATTTATTTACAATATCTGAATATTTACAATCACTTATTTTAACATGCAAACTACAATATTACATAACTTAAACATTATTACAGTATATTACATATTTACAGGGTGGAAAGCTTATTACCGAGAATACATTATTTATAATAGTTCTTTATACACTATGTTTCTTGTGTGAGGATCGCCATCTATAACCCGGTTGGTAGGAACAAATAAGTGAATATTTTTCGGAGATCTTACCCGGGTAAGCGCGACATAAAGTTGCCCGTGGGTAAAAGGGTCGGACCATAAATCTAATCCCACGAAATCTATGGTTTGCCCTTGACTTTTGTGGATCGTTATCGTGTAACATAGTTGGAGGGGAACTGCCACCTGTACATTTCGATGGGACTATTTGGGAAGATCGGAAATTTAAAAGTTATTCTTGGGATGCCAAAAAGCTCATCAGAGCATGTTCTTCGGCATGTGATAAGTCGACGAGTAATTGAGACGATAATTACTTTTGTGCCATTGACTAAGCCGAGATCAAAATTTAAATTTCGCGTCACCATGCAAAGTGATCCTATCTTAAGCCTGAGAATGTGTTCTGGAATTCCTTTCCCTTGAGCCTGATGTAATAGGGACTCATCAACATCTATTCCCGCTCCGTCCTCCTCGACTACACTGTCGAAACTATATAAATTTTGAATTCCCCGTCGAGCACCTGTAATACTATACCGTTAATTTCTTTGACATTATTATTCAGAGTGCATATTAAAACCCTTTTTGCACATTCATCTGGCTTCTGTAAAATTTCTTTGGTGAAAACAAAGTCGATCAATTTGCGAAGCTTAGTCACGTAGGATAGCTGTGGTAGTGCCATGAGTTTTTACAAATTATGCCCTTCGCCGAGCTCGCGTTTTTCGGTGAAGTCGGAATCTATCTTCATTAAAAATTCTTCATAATATCCTTCGCCCGTTAACCAATGGGCCTTTGTAAGCGTGAATGACTTAACTATAGTCATAAGTTCCGCGAACTGACGCACAAACGATATCGGCATTTGTCTTAGCGTTTTCTACTACAGGAGGAATTTGCCTGAAATCTCCTGAGAAAATCGGGATGTTCCTTGCGCAGGATGTTCTTGCGAGTAATTTTCGACAGCCTTTCTGTGTACCTCAGGATGTTCTTGTGTGTATTGTTTTACCGCTTTTCTGTTTACCTCCGGATGTGTTTGCGTGTATTTTTCTACCGCTTTTCTGTTTACCTCTGTATGTGTTTGCGTGTATTTTTCTACAGCTTTTCTGTGTACCTCTGGATGGCTTTCGGTGTATCGTTGAACCGCTTCTCGGTGCTGATCTCTTGTGCTCGACAAGGAAGTCTTTGGATGACGACGGGGCCTTTTCGGAGGCCTTCCGGCTTTTCTTTCTGGCGCAGTTTTATCCTTTGAAAGCTCAGTGATGTCTAATCCCCCAATATCTTCAAAACTACCGATATTTGCGCTTTAAATTTCGGATCCGACTTAAGTTCGAGTGGAATTGGTCTCTTTGTAGAACACTGGGGCTCCTGACCTCTTGTTGCTACCACCCGCATAATTTCATATTGGTTAATTAAACCATTTAAAAGGAGACCTTTTCATAAGAAACCTTGCCATTTCTTTCAAATTAGAAAATGCGAATAGGCGGCCGACACCATCAGAAGAGAGAGTTCCATTCTCGTTTACCGCGTGGGAATCGAAAATAAAATATCGGGAGTTGCATTTCCAAAGCGAAACCGCGACGTGTAATCCGATAAAAATGAAACCCGAGTCCGCGTAATTTTCGAATAAATTTGTAAGCTTTTCTTTCAATTCCTCCGTGCAAGACCCTAAATCATTATCCGAAGATGGATAAACACCGTAATCTTCAAAGTGCGATTCAATTTTAAAAGTTATCTTTCTAATTTGAGATATTCGGCTACCTCGTTTACCGTTAAAAAAGCGTGGCGGTGGTTTTCCCCGAGTGTCCGTTTTGTTTGTTTATAATAACAATTGCCCTGAACTATCAAGCGGTCAGTATCTTGTGTTGTGAGATAATCTCTACGCACATTTTCGATGAAGCAACAGGTTGCGACTGAAATGCAAACACATTGAACGTTACGAGTTTCACTAAATCGCGGATTGGCCTGGGAAATGGTACCGGAGGCTACGCATTCGAAACGCGACATCTTTAAAAATAATTTTAAAAAATCTTAGAAATAAATACAAAAAAATAATAATTGCTTACAATATAAAATATAAAAATAAAAATATAAAAATATAAATAAACAATAAATATTATACTAATAATATAAATACAAAATTATCATGCAATAAAAATGAAAATAATAAAGTATTAAATTTTTTTAACTCACATAAAATGATGTCTTCAAACCGTCAGCCTGCGTTAATCCTGTTCCTACGATAATCTGGAACTGATGACGTATGATCCTCTACAGCTGCTAATCCTCGTCAGGTTATCAGATGTCTTCAATGATGATCCAGACTGCAGAAATATAGATGAATTGCAAACTGTGATGTCTTGAAATCTGGAACTGATGGCTTCTGAGTTGTCAGCTGCTAATTTTCCTCTGCATAATGTTTTTCAGATGTCCTGCGTGATGATCCTCGCTGTAGTCGTATAGTTTAAGTGAAGTGAAAAGTGTGATTTCAGAAAATTGAGTAACAAAGTAGCACGGGTTCCCCCTTTTTTACTTGTTTACTCTTCGGCTCCTGATCTCACACTGAGCTCCGATGTGGAGGCAAAAGCCTTTATAAAGGTAGGATCGGTGGTGGGGAGAATTGGTAGTGGGGGTTGCGCAGTGATTGAAACAGTTCATTCTGTGCAATGATGAGAGGGGATAGGATGCGCATTACACCGAAGATTCTAGCATTGCGAATTTACGTCAATGCTGACGTCATATCGATTACGTAACATTCTGACATAACATGATGACTCATCGATGCGCAATATTGCGCAATACCTTTCATTTTGTATTTCTACATTTAAATACATGGTAAATGGTAGTTTATTGCAGAAAACAACTGCTCAAAATAAGAAACTAATACCAGTCCCCCACTGGGCCATAAAACAAACAAGAAACAATAAAGTTATTCATAAATTTCAAGCAACCGATAATTGGTTTACATTTAGTCAGGCGAGCCGACTGGATTAAAATTACTCCCAGCTCGATAGCGCTAACCGTTCTCGAGATAGGCTCCCCTCTTATATCCGGTATGAAAATTGGTCACACGAAATTCGTTTTTTCGGGCTTCCGGTTGCACAAAGCTTTGGGTTTTATAATTTTTCCCCAAGTTACTTCAGACGGGGAATAAAAAAGGTCTCTTGTGTTTTTTCGCTCCGAGGCTTCCTTATGGGTTAGAATTTATGTCAGTCAGTGAGTGACCTCTGGGGCTTTATATGTTATAGATTGAATTACATTAATACAGCTTTTATATTTACTTATTACATTATCTATTGTATACAAAACGTTCCTTATATCATCTAGTTACTTCACATTATAATACATTTTAGTTTAATATTGTTTTGGCTTTGTTTTTCTTCAGTTTTAGTGAAAACTGGTTGCCCAGATTAGGTTATGTTACATACTAGGTAAGCAGTAATGGGTTGCTGCTGGATTTGTATCTCTGCATTATATTTGATTGAGTTGCTTTCATTTAATGCTGGTACATTTATTGTTAGTTATTAGAGTACCTTTTGTTTATCTTTTATTGTCTTAATTACTGATAATTAGTGGTTTTTTCTAACATCAGTTCCACTGTACATCTGGTTATTTATATTTTGGACATAGTCTTTTTTTATGTCTGCACATCATTTAGCTAAGAACTTATCCTATTATTATTCATTCTCTTTGTTATTCTTTATGTATAATAATTACTCTTTATTGATTACAGTTTATTTTACATGGACAAGGAATGTATTCATTAAATGAGTTTGGGTCTGTGTTGATTTTACCTTACAGCTTAGGAAATTTATATCGTGTTATTTATTCCATTTCTTCTTTCTTCTTTTATAATAATTCTTTCATAGGTTTATGTTAGTTCATTATATTTCATTTTATTTCCCTTTTTGTGTCTGATCTGGATATCTTTCTTCTTCTCTTCACTGATCTCTCTCTCACTCTTAGTTAGTTTATACATGGTATTGTCTTCACTTGTTTCCTTCTCATTGTTTTGATAAGTTTCTTTCTTGAAGTTGTTTTCATGGGTTTCCTTCCCACTGTTTGTTCTTTCTTCTTTCTTGAAGTATTTATTCTTCTTTCCTTCTCACTGATTCTTCTTGTTTCCATTGTGTCCTTCTTACTGATTCTTCTTACTTCTTGTATTGTTATTGTCTGATCCTTCTCACTGATCTATTGGGTATGGTATGTAAGTTGTCTCGTCGTTAGTCTTCTTTATTTTATTTATTCGTACATTTACTAGTAATTCCTTCTTTATTATATTTCACTTGGTTTAACTTATGATACTTTCTCTTTTTTATCCATGGTGGTATGCTTGACCTTGTAGGTATTCTTAATAGTAGTGGCTTTCAAATTATTTTTGGTACGTTGGTGTAGGTAGTGTCATATGTACCATTACAATATTTATCATAACATAATATAAAACATTTTTTAAACTTCCATACTAACATTCCGAACGCCCTTCGCTTGTTAATTCTTATTCCCAAAATTCAAAATATCTCTCTGATTCTATCAGAATTTAAATAAACATTTCCCATTACAACATTACAAATACCTCCCATTATATAATTCATATTTCAATTAAATTCATTAGTAAAATTCTTATATAGAATAAAACACATATAAATCAACTATATCATGACAAATTATTTACTTAAAATTGTTAATTATCTTTATCATAATACTCCTTAAAACAATACAAAATCATTTAGTTATCTCATCAGATCAACTACATCTTCCACATCATCAACACCATAATAAAACATAATTAACATTGTTGTTATTACCTTAAGACTAACATTTCAAATTTAAGTTTGATCAAAATGTACACACCTTACAGCTTTACTTTAGTTTCAAATTCTATTAATCTTTCACTTGTTACATTTATTATTACATTTCAACTATGGTTTTCTATTTAACATTTTCATCATTAATTGGTTTGGGTGATTCTCAGTCCTTCACAATGATTTGATTTTTTGAATGGGCATTAAATAACCTTACTCCCCTTTTTCCTTCTAACAACCACTTGTGAAATTACGAATTTATCACCATTTAATTAACTTAGAAAACCATACCATAATAAAAAAAAAACTTACACTTACCGTTTTGCGTGTTCTTGGGTCCAGGATCTCATACGTACTTTGGGATACAAGCGTAATTTTCAAGGTTGTGTGAAGAACTTATACAATGCATCTTGGAAGAGAAATTATTTTTCGTTTATTAATCAGAAATATTGAATCCATTAGTTTTCCATTTATAAAATTTCCAATTTCATATTTATAGGTTTACATGGTTTTTAAAAATTGTGTAACTCCTATAACTTACGTACTATGCTTAACTTCTATTATTTACTTACTTTAAAATAGCCCAGCCTGCACACGCGCTACTCACATTCTAAAAACCCCTCATATAAAAACTTATAAAAACACCCCCTTGTTATGTAAAATTAACGCTATAAGTCGTTAGTGTGTAACATTACGTGTGTTGCGTCGTATTGCCCGACCACGTTTTGCGTTTACCAAAGTCTTTCATTCTTCGGATTTTTTCAAGCGTGTAACATTTAATCACGATCAATAGGTATTCATCGTCACCATAGGCACTGTTGTATATGTTTTTGAACTCACATAGTTATTTTGTCGGCCGACTTAAGAAGAAATACGGACATTTTGCCCGGGCACAAAACTGATAGCAGCCACGCATGGCGTGGGTGGTTAGTCGACTGGGCCGTCACCGAGAACGTAACAGGTACAGCTTGCTTTCTTTGGAGGGAAGCTGTTGGTCACTGCCGCCCGCTTTGCGTCGTCGTTCATTGCTCATTTGCTGTTGGGTAACCATTTTATATATGGAATGGAGCTGATATATGTGTGTGACCAGAGCTTAATATTGGAGTTGGCTCTGGTGATGTCACCAACAGTAGGCGGAGTTTAACGCTGTTTTCCGGTAGCCGATCACTTGGAGCTACTAACTTTTCGTCCCAGCGCCATGTTTGCCTCAACTTTGTGTCTCTCACGGCGTCATTGCCGAGCCCCGCCCGGCTGAGTTGCATACGGGCGTCGAAACACATGTACAGAGTTCTGCGAATTTTAGGGTGGTAAATTCTTCACCGCATTACTCAACAACAATCTGCGTCTTATTTCTTTGTTTCCAACTGTTTCTCAACACTGGTCTGTTATACTGACAAATACGTTGCACAATAATACATTTATTTTGCAATATTTTACAAGGATCCCGACCGAAAATGAAATGAATACAAATATATAAATGCCCCAAACGGTTAAAATAAAACACCCAAAAATTGACCCGCTACACACTATAACGTCTCAGCTATGTTATAACATCGGGAACCTGTGCATACTCACCTCTGATCAATTGCATGGGTTCCTATACTCGTAATCAACTTTTAATTACTAGATAAACCAGCAGTAGTTATAACTAAAGGAACTTTTGCATGGGGGTGTGATGATTTATTCACTCACTGTTTTAGTGTAAAGTAATGACATCTCTTTATTAAATTATTACTACAACAGCTCTACATAAATATTCCCATATAAGGTTTTCTGAATAAAAGATTACAATTTATAACAAATTTTGGTAAAGAACTGGGGCCAAAACATATGGCTTTATCAGTGCTAGCGTTATCCACGGATCCGGGACCTTAAACTTGTTTATGAGTTAAGCTTGCTTATTTATATTCTATAATACTATTTGGGGGCCATTTGAAGAATGGACTTAATCTAAAAATTTGTATCAGTGAAGCTATACATATACATCAGCATTATTCGGTACTACAAATCTTTTGAATTCTAAAACATACTACATCTTATAAAGTGGTTATCATTAAAGTCTTTCTATTTTTTTTTTTAATTTATTTCAACTGTCTTTAACAATTCATTGGTTAGAATTTTAATTAATCACGGAGAACACGTCTCTGTGTCACCTGCCATATCCATCAGTTTACTCGTAGTCAGGGTCCTTGGTCCTTATGGTGTTCGTCAGCGGTTTATCTTAAGTGGAGTTAACTTTCCTGGTGAAGTTCCTGAAGTGGTTAGTTCATAATCAAGTAGCGTGGAGGTTCTCAGACGTCTCGTAGTTAAACATCGTTAGTAGTATAAGTGCCGTAAATGTTCTTGTTTGTTGCAGAATCGCACGTCACATTATTGTTTACAAAAGTTCTCACTTTTGGTAGCTCGTACCATATTATTTAAAACAACATAGACATCTTACAAATTAAACAAATGAGATGTCATCCCTTACACAGTTATTTATGCATTTCGGTTTTTAACATTTAGACTACTACCACACTAATTTGGCAATACTTTTGCTACACATTGTTGTGTCTGTCTTCTAAATACAAACATTCTGTCTTTCTCTGAGACATGGTTCAAGCGCGTGTTTTCTACGCAAGCGCTTCATCTCGACTCTCTACTATATAGGAAGGGTCAGTTAATCGCGCGGAGTTTACGCGTCGCAACAAAATAGTTCCACATTTATCTTCTATTTAAGGGGTTAAAGTTTTACCTTTTAATTATCCAAAGATATTCTTAATTACAGATTTCATTATAGTACACTACTGTGGTCTTTTTTATTTATTTATTTACTATTAATTTACAAGGATTATTAGTTTGTTTAGGGGTCGGTATTCAAGTTAATTCCGGTTAGCGCATGTCTATGCAGGGTTAATTAACAAGGATTTCCCTATCTGTACACTCGCCTTCCTTTTATTTTATTATTAAAACTCTGTATTAAATATTATTATGTTTTATGATAGCGATAAAAATTAGTTTAAATGTGCGATTTATTGAAATTTAAAATTTCTCAGCTTTTACATTCCCTATTTATTAATTATTTTATTTTTAATTAATGAAATCGTCACATACTCTGTCGCTTAAAACAGACTTCGGGTGGGGGGTGGGGGTAATATATGTTATTTGGTCAGCAATGTACTGGGAGTATGCTTAGGGATTACCGTATGAAATTTCTCTCACTCGTTTCTCTGTATAAAATTATGAGCTGCATAAGTCACTCTCGACTTGCTTATTCTTATTATCAATATATATATATATATATATATATATATATATATATATATATACAGTACCTTACAGACTAATTCTTATATTACATAAAATTCACACATTATAAAATATATCGTAAACATACTAAATTCTTCTTAAATCTACTACTTACGACTACTACCAGATTTTTCTTTAGTTTGTGAGTTACTCTTGTTATAGAATTACTCATTAAGTAATTTATTACTTAATTATTACTTATATTCGATGTCAGCTGACTTCTCACTTTTGCTCTACTTTCGATGAATAGGATTCAAGGTTGATCAGGCCTCGTACCTATTTATACGATTAGGTAGCCAATTGTTACTCAAGTACTCTTTATTAGTTGAGTACCAAACATATACCTTTTTACTACATTTATTTTGCTTGCACTCTACCATTTCCTTTTTCGTGACAACGCTTTATCTGCGAAATATGTGTTCTTCGTACATATTTTTGAGTAGAGGGTTCGTACAGGGCTACAGTTACTGGAGTTAAGTATTTGTGAATTTGATAAGGACCGCACCATCAGTATGATAGCTTGGAGGTTATCTTATCGATTGCACTACTCGTAGGGTGTGTTTTATACATTACTAAGTCACCGATTTGGTTACTTCATTGTTATTATTATTTTGCTCGTGATATTTCCGTGATTTCGCTAAGTTTGCTCGTAAATTAGCACGAGCTTCATTCCAGATTTTCTTTATATTTTTATCCCTAATTTCAAGGGGTAGTAACTCATGTATTTTCCACTTAGTGGATAATGGGTGGTTAGGTTTGTATTTAAACAATAATTCGAATGGGGTAGACTTATGTCCTTCATGATAGGCTGAATTAAAGGCGAATTGTATCCAGGATAGGTTCTGGTCCCAAGACGTATGGTCGTTTCCATGGTAGGCTATTAAAGCAGATTTTAGGTTTCGCAAATACCTTTCAGCTATATTACCTTGCGGACGATACTCTGTAGTGGTAATGTGGTCTATCCCTAATTTGAAACACATGTTCCTGAATTCCTTTGACTTAAACTGGGGTCCGTTATCTGACACTAGATGTACGGGAGTACTGAACTCTTTAAATAATCTATTCTGTAATATACTTACTGTGGTCGAAGCTAACGCTCGCCGCATGGGATACATCCAGACAAATTTGCTGAAAGAATCTACGCAAATTAGTAGCATGGTATTTCCTGATTTAGAACGCAGGTAGGGTCCTGAAAAGTCTAAATAGATTTTGGAGAACGGGGTAGCAGGAATTTCTGAGATTAATTGACTTATTTGGCTGTTTCTCGCTGGTTTGCTGAGTGCACACAACTTACACCTTTTCACATAATTAGCTATCTCACTGTTCATATTTTCCCAGTGATATTCTTTACGAATACGATGTATTGTTTTATTTATTCCCATATGTGCTCCAGTGGTGGAAGAGTGGTAGTATTCCATCAACATAGGTTTAATAATATCAGGGGCGATTATTCGTAAATATTTTCCGTTCGCTATTCTATAACATAATACTCTCTTACTCAATATGTATTTTTCTGACTTATTTCCTTTGTCAAGTTGTTCTATAATTGGTCTTAAACGGGGGTCTTGTTGTTGATACTGGGCTAAGTCTGTAAATGCAAGAGGAAATTCGGTAATTAAAGTATTGATAATCGGCGTTTCTCTACTCTCCTTGTTTTCGTATGTTTTACTAGTCGGCTGGAACATACGTGACAGTGTATCGGCAACTACGTTTTGGGTGCCTCTAATATGTTGTACTTTAAATTTGAAACAATTTAATCTTAATACCCATCTTCCGATACGACCTAACTGTTTTGGGTGATTTAGTAGCCAAGATAATGCTTGATTATCCGTTTCTAACAGAAATTCTTTATGTTCTAAAAAGGGTTTGAACTTCTCAAAAGTGAAAACGATAGCTAAACATTCTAATTCGTATGCGGAGTATTTCTTTTCTTGATCTGTCAGGTGCGTGATGCGTAACTAATAGGTAGTCTAGAGTTATCTACTTTCTGATATATTACTGCACCTAGGGCTACACTTGAACTGTCTGCACTACAAACGGTTTTGTAAAATCGGCTAATTATAGTACTGGGGGTGATATGATGCTTTCTTTTAGTTTCTCGAATGCAGTTTGGTGGTGCACATTCCACTCAAATTTAACTCCCTTCTTTCTTAAAGCATTCAGAGGTGCTGCAATTTCGGCTAGATGTGGGATATACTTGTGGAAATAATTTATCATTCCCAAAAATCGGGCTATTCCTTTCGCATCCCGCGGTGGTAAAAATTCTCTGATAGCACGGGTTCGCTCGGGGTCTATGCTTACCTTTCCGTTGGCTTTTATGATGTGACCTAAAAATGAAAATTGTGTGACGGCAAAATTTACTTTACTGGGGTTTACGGTTAATCCAGCTTTCTCCAACCGGGATAGTACTTCACGTAGATGTTTAAGATGTTGGTCCATTGATTCGCTGTAGATAACGATGTCATCTAAGTAGTGATACACATATTTAAATTTTATATCATGAAATAATTTTTCTAATAATCTGCTACATACAGAACTACCTTGGGATATTCCAAAGGGTACTCTCGTAAATTGGTACAGGTTGAAAGGGACGGCAAATGCGGTTAGACGTTTTGATTCTTCCGAGAGAGGTATCTGGTGAAATGCCTGGTTTAGATCCATGATGGTAAAAATTTTCGCTTTCGTAAAATAATGAAAAGCACTGATGAATAAGATGAAATAGAGGGTTCGATGACTCCTTGTTCTAATAATTTGTTAATTTGGTTCCTCATTACTTCCATTTTTGGAGGTGATAACTTGTATGGGGCTAAACGTATTACTTTATTGTCGCTCAAATTGATTTTGTACTCGATCAGGTCCGTCAGTCCTAACTTTGGGGTGAGGACGTTGGAGAACTGTTCTATTAATGTCTGCATTTTCCGTCTATCTTTACTTTCCAGATGACCTAATTCAGACTCGTGATGTTCTAGATGTGTAGAAGTAGTTCCAGTACTTTCTCTGTTATTTGCATTATCATTCAAACTATATTTTTGTGAACGATCGAATCCAAAATAAAATTTCTTATCGTGAATATCTAGAATTATTCCGGTTTTACTGATAAAATCAGCTCCCAATATTAACTCGGGTCCTAACTCGTCGCATACCAACATTGGAAAATACCACGTTAGACGTTTTAATTTTTACTTTAAACGTGATGATAAGTTTTATCATTAAATTTTGTTTGTTAGCTGTAGCGCATCTAATATTCACTGATTGACTGCGTTTAACTAAGTTGTGTTTAAATAATTTATTGGCTAGCTGTTGACTAATTAAACTTTGCGTTGATCCGGAATCAATTAATCCGAGGGTGGATGTAACACCGAGGTCAACTTGTATATACAGTAATTGACACTTACTGAAATCACATTTATTAATAGCGTTACATTTATCAATAAATTTTCTAACATAGGGGTCTAATTTTCTTTTGTTATTATTATTATGTTTTAACTTGTTGTCTTTCAGGGGTTTACCTGTTTTCACGATGCTGCGGAAGACACAGGATTTCGGATCTCCCTGCCTTACATGTTTTTTGGATAAGGGGTTTTCTGATAGTACTGTTTCCGTTTACAGTTTCTACTGATGTGTCCAGGTTTCCCACAGTTATAGCATACATTTTCTTTACGTGGGGTCTCACTGGTTTCCTGTCGAGGTTGAGGCTCCTTGGACTTACCATGGTCATGAAGATTGGTTGGTCGACGAAATGGTCGTCTATCTCGATGAGTTCTTGCATTTGAGACTAGGGCTTGCGTTTCCTTTCTATGTTGTGTAGTGGATAGCGATGCATGTCTGTTCTGATCTGCGTACCATACATTTGAAGAGTGAATACTACATTGTTCTAGATCAGCGAAAGTGTGGGGCCTATTTATTAGTGCTAATCGAGAGCGTTCTTCTGGAGATAAGCCTACTAGAATAGTATCAACCAATTGTTTCTCACTCCAGTCGACTTGCAGTAGTCGTGAAGATTCTCTAATGTCTGCAATATAGTGGGCCAGTCTTTCATGGGCTCCTTGTACTCGAAGTACGGTATTTCTTTTAATCTCCTCGCAAATTCCCGTGGGGATAAAATGTTTTATTATTGTAGTATGAAGTTCTTCTACTGGACGAGTCGAGCTTAATGATTCCAGTACACGATCTCGTAATGGTGGTTTACATTTGGGTAGGATTACTTGCAGGATTTGCCAATCGTTCAGTTGCTGTAAATCTTTTATTTGCAGGAGGTATCTGATGAAATTTAACAGTTTCATAATACTTAAGCCATCGGTGTAGGGAATTTCTGTAATAATTTTTTCTACTGGGTGTGTGATCTTTCCGTAGAGGTCTACATTAAAATTTACATTTGGTATACATTTCGAAGGATTTGTTGCTGCGTTAGGCGTCGTAATCGCATCTATACTGGTGAGAGTATGGTGACCACTAGGCTGTGGGGGTTCTGATATCGTGAGGGTATTTAATTCTCTACTAGGTAGCTGTTCATGAGTCGGTTGTATCTTCGATACGATGGGTGATTCGTGGTTCGCAGTGGTGGGAGGGTGTTCTAAAGTAGGGGATTGAACTGGGGAAATATATAATTTTTGTAAGGAGTGCTTAATTTCTTCCATTCTAGATGAGTCTGACTTTCTTCGCAATTCGTTGATAATTGTGGGTAATTGACGTAATGCCTCATCCGCAAATTTTTGCACATCGGGAGTGGTTACAGTGACGTCGGGCCAGTTCAATAAATTGTTCAACCTGCGGGTTAAATGTTCTATTTGTTGCGTGACGTGCAATATTACTGTAGGTGATTTTTCGTCGTGAATGTTTTGAGATAACAACGTCAGTTCCCTATACTTCGCATAACAGGTTTCTCGGTCGCTGTCATAATCGAGTTCACGTAATCTATCTAACTGCGAGGGTATATCTGATCTGCTTTCGTGTAATGATTTGCGCAATTTAGAGACTGTTACGTTCACGTGAGGTAAACTGCGTAAAATAGCTTCGTAGCACAATTCATCTTTTAATAATAGATCAGGGTTAAATACAGCCATTTTTGAAATGTGAGTGACTATAAATACTTATTCTACTATTCGCATTAAATTCTATACTACTCTTTCTTGTTTTCACACATAAACGATTAAAGTTCACATTTAAAATTTACATTGGTAGTGCGAGAAGTAAATTTCAGAGAAAGAGAAATCTCACACAGGCGTCAATATACATTCAACGAAGGGGGAAATTCTCGGTCACTACGCACAGGATGATACACGCTTCTTATAACAATAGAACCATCGAAGAGGGTTGGGTATTGTCTAACTCAACTTTGCGCAATGTAACTAGGACAGTTTTACACAGGCGTGGACAAGAAAATTAACCGGTCAGATTTTGTTTACAAACCGACACGTTGATGAATGAAATTTTGACAAGTACGTACCTGATGTTGTTTCGTATACATGTGGTGTTACACTAACATTGTGTAAACTCCTATATTTAATTCACCATTAAAATTACCTATTTACTATACTATTATAATAATAATTATCATTTTTATTTTATTTAAAATTTTAGACATATATTAAAGTACATGTGTGAATAGATCAACAGGGTGTCACAATATTACACAATTATTTATTAAACAAAACAGAGTGGCGCATTTTATATGCGTCACGATGCACACAATTATTATTTTTTTTTTACAAAGCAGAGTGGCGCATCTTATAACGTCTCAGCTATGTTATAACATCGGGAACCTGTGCATACTTACCTCTGATCAATTGCATGGGTTCCCATACTCGTAATCAACTTTTAATTACTAGATAAACCAGCAGTAGTTATAACTAAAGGAACTTTTACATGGGGGTGTGATGATTTATTCACTCACTGTTTTAGTGTAAAGTAACGACATCTCTTTATTAAATTATTACTACAACAGCTCTACATAAATATTCCCATATAAGGTTTTCTGAATAAAAGATTACAATTTATAACAAATTTTGGTAAAGAACTGGGGCCAAAACATATGGATTTATCAGTGCTAGCGTTATCCACGGATCTGGGACCTTAAACTTGTTTATGAGTTAAGCTTGCTTATTTATATTCTATAATACTATTTGGGGGCCATTTGAAGAATGGACTTAATCTAAAAATTTGTATCAGTGAAGCTATACATATACATCAGCATTATTCGGTACTACAAATCTTTTGAATTCTAAAACATACCACATCTTATAAAGTGGTTATCATTAAAGTCTTTCTATTTTTTTTTATTTATTTCAACTGTCTTTAACAATTCATTGGTTAGAATTTTAATTAATCACGGAGAACACGTCTCCGTGTCACCTGCCATATCCATCAGTTTACTCGTAGTCAGGGTCCTTGGTCCTTATGGTGTTCGTCAGCGGTTTATCTTAAGTGGAGTTAACTTTCCTGGTGAAGTTCCTGAAGTGGTTAGTTCATAATCAAATAGCGTGGAGGTTCTCAGAAGTCTCGTAGTTAAACATCGTTAGTAGTATAAGTGCCGTAAATGTTCTTGTTTGTTGCAGAATCGCACGTCACATTATTGTTTACAAAAGTTCTCACTTTTGGTAGCTCGTACCATATTATTTAAAACAACATAGACATCTTACAAATTAAACAAATGAGATGTCATCCCTTACACAGTTATTTATGCATTTCGGTTTTTAACATTTAGACTACTATCACACTAATTTGGCAATACTTTTGCTACACATTGTTGTGTCTGTCTTCTAAATACAAAAATTCTGTCTTTCTCTGAGACATGGTTCAAGCGCGTGTTTTCTACGCGAGCGCTTCATCTCGACTCTCTACTATATAGGAAGGGTCAGTTAATCGCGCGGAGTTTACGCGTCGCAACAAAATAGTTCCACATTTATGTTCTATTTAAGGGGTTAAAGTTTGATTTTTAATTATCCAAAGATATTCTTAATTACAGACTTCATTATAGTACACTACTGTGGTCTTTTTTATTTATTTATTTACTATTAATTTACAAGGATTATTAGTTTGTTTAGGGGTCGGCATTCAAGTTAATTCCGGTTAGTGCATGTCTATGCAGGGTTAATTAACAAGGGTTTCCCTATCTGTACACTCGCCTTCCTTTTATTTTATTATTAAAACTCTGTATTAAATATTATTATGATTTATGATAGTGATAAAAATTAGTTTAAATGTGCGAGTTATTGAAATTTAAAATTTCTCAGCTTTTACATTCCCTATTTATTAATTATTTTATTTTTAATTAATGAAATCGTCACACCACTAACAGATTTGCACAGGGTGACACCAATCTCTCAATAATATTTACCTCCACTAATTTCTTTAACTCCACATATCATTCTCCTCTTACTCCTCTTATAACAAAGCACCTTATAATACCTTTTTTTTTTACATAGGATGTGTGTTCCCGCCCGCACTACCTTATCAGTTCCTGGCCCTTCCAGGTAACCCATAACCCTCTTTAAATCTGTTCACCTCCCGCCACAATGCTTTGCATTGAGGACTCCTTACACCTCCACCCTCACTACAAAATTTATGTACCCTGCTCTCACCTATTTACTCTCCACTTTCATCACTCCCTTTCTCTCTACACACATTCACTCTTGCTACTGTGTCCCTACTCCTACCCCGTTTCTGCATTACTTTTATTCCAGAAATTGTTATTTTGTCTAACACCCATTTAAAATTAACTTTGATTGACTTAATGCCTTTATTGAAATAATTATCACCCAAACTCCATCTTTTACAACATTTTATATTAATATGATCATTGAAAATTACATTAGAAAATTCCTAACTTACCTCATAATAACAATATAACTCAACACCTAAACATATTGTATGTTTAATCATTTACTATTCATTATAGAATCTAAATCTCAGAAAATCATTTAAATTCATCACCAAAATTCCTCTGTACAACATTTTAAATTAATTAATTAATTAATCTCCAATTATTTAATTCAATCAGTTTTTTTTTTTAACACTAAGGTATTTTAATTACATTTAAAATTTTCACAATTACTCTCATCATTTATTTAGTTTGAAAATGTTATAATTATTATTAAATCAATTCCTATTACATACATACATTGTTTACATAAAATACAGAGTACACCATAATGTAATACACAAATACATTTGGTATCAACACACAAAAGAATATACAGTCCAAATTATTATCTGTTATCATTTACCACAAATCATTTCATAATACAATCCATTTCGAAACCACACTATTCACATAATTAAATGTTCATGAACAACAACAGTTTAACCACCACCATCGAATAATAGTCTGGCCTTACGTCTACACAATTCATTTTTTATTAAATACATTATATTATCTCTATCAATATAATGACTATTTAAATGCTCATATTTTCCCACAATATCATTATAATTAACAGGATTATTCCATATTATTATATCATATAACTTATCGCCATCGAGTATATTCAAGTCGCCCTTAGTATGATTTGTCACAATTAGGTAAATTATATTTTCATCATTATTAACATCTGCTGCTATACCAGTTTCAACACAAGGTACGTACTCAATATAATTACCAGCTCTCTCTATACCTAACTCTCTACTAACTCTTTATAATTTCTATTGATCTCAAATAACTTTATCTCCCTATCAACACAATTCTCTCTCAAAATATCTCTCATCATAACGCCATTTCACACTTTCTCTACCATCCCATGCAGAGGGCACTAAATCATCAGAAACATTCAGGGAACAACTTGAAGACCTCATGTCTTCCAATAATAAGGGACTCTTGCCCTTCAACAACAACATTTGTAAACACCTTGGTTCACAATAAACCCGGGGAAAATTTACCCCTTGCAACCCCTCTACCTGTAGACTCTCTCTACACTCTCTCTTTAACTCATCAACACTCATTAACATTCCATTATTAAATTCTACTCCCACTAAAACTTCATCAGCATTCTCAATATTCACCCCCTTACTTAACACCACCTTTTTAATTATATCATCATTTTTCTCACCCCTACTTATCGTATTATATGTTAACTGATCGTCTTTATTTTCGTTTAATTTATCGGACTTTTCACCACTTTCTACCCCTACTATTTTACCATTATTATTATTATTTGTCATATCTCTAACACTGTTACTTAACTTCTTATTTATTATCTGATTTAATTTCCTGTCTAAATTTTTATTCATTTCATTAATCTTCTTCTCGCAATTGTTACTTATTGATTCTAATATCTGTTCTTTAATATTATCACAACGTGTATCCATTTCATTCATTTGCTTATTAAAATTAAAATTTTGCTGTTTCATCTTCTCTCTCATCAACTTCATCTCATTATTTTGTTCATTTAATTTATCATTCATTTTAGTGTTTACTTCATTAAATTTAGCATTAAAATTACTATTTATTTTATTAAGTCTACTTTCATTCTTAACATCTTGAGCTTTCATAAAATTGAACAGGTCATCTAACGACACTTTACTCAGTGGGGTACTTTACTGAGTGGGGTCGACTCAGCGTTTACTCCGCTCATAATCATTGACTCGGTAAGAGTGTTTTCTAGATTTATTTCCTTATTTTCCATTTTTTACTGGTAAAGTTATAACTTTTTTGTCAAAATACTAACATATATAACATATACTTATCACATAACAATGTATTCTATTACCCAACACTTTACGTTACTCCCGTAACATCATACGTACATTATTTATACATTATTTTGTTATCTTAAACAACCCTTCCGCTCACCAAAATAGGCCCCCATCTGTATAAATATTATTTATGCAAATTTCCCGGGTTTCGGCACCATTGTTAAGTTTTTTAAATAATGAAATTAACATTCACTTTACCTTGTTTGTTTACATACCGGACGCCATCTTGCATTGCTGCCAATCTCTAAAACCAAATACTTACCTAGTTCGTGAAAGCGTATTTTGGAGAGCGAATGGTTGTTGAAAAATAACCAACTCGTTTTGAAAGAACTATTTCAACATTATTTATTAAATCATTTATCAAATGCATCTTTCCATTTTTGATCACAAACTTGTACATTCCCTTCAATTTCCCTGATACAAACTTTAGCAATTCACTGGTCACATTAATTAAGTAATTACCGATTCAAAAACAAATAAAATTTATTAAGACAGAAACAAAATGATTAAATATTATATTATAACCAACACAAACCAGCGCTTCATGTTTTTTTTTTATAATTACCATGCCCACACACACACGCGCGCACACATACCATATCCTATTTTCCCTTATGAGCTCATTTTAGTTTTAATTTTTTAGTTTTAAATTTTGAAAGAAAATTTGTATGATTTTGGTTGTCTTTTCTGGTTACTTATCTGTGAATTCTAAGATCTTGATGAGTCCGTCTTTACCACGCATTTTGCTTCCACTTCGCACATTTTCCCTATTTCACTCGTTCACCGGAACTGTAAATTTATTAAACTGTTTTTGTGGGGTTCTTTTTTATTAGCAGTGGACTGTATATTTTAAAAGGATTTATTCTCATGTAATCAACAATGCATAAATATTAAGCGTTTACTGACCTTGTCCTTGTGCGCTGTAAATGTCCCGTTGTAAGCAACACTTTGGTGATTTTTTAGGCAGTCCTAAACTTCACAATAATATTCCAATAAACGTTAAACACATAAAATAAACACATGAAATAAGCACAAAGTAAAATAACAACAGCGGTGAATAGACTTTCTATTCTTGCGGTATGCGTTATTACTGATCTACTAATGGTGGTTGTTTTGTGTTTAGTTTAAATAAAAGTTTATAATTGTTTAATAGTTGTTTAAAGGTATTCGCTGATGTAGTTCCCTTCACTTACCATGTATTTGTAGAATGCAGTCTTCTAAAGTAGTCCCTGTAATATAACTTCACAACACAAGACAAGTAATATAATATTTCACTGATGAAAATTAAATATAGGTTGTAATCAAAAGTACTGTAAGTGATACTGATTCAAAATTCTAAACTCTGGCGCTTTACACTGTACTGCCACCTTCTGATAAAATGACTGCTCTTGATCTACTTGTTTTTTAAAATAAAGACTGATTGTAGATAAGTAAATTGTAGGTTTATTAACATCAAATTAATGGAATACAATCAAAAAATTCCTTCAAACAATTGATAATCACAAATAAAAATAACTGATTCTAATACAGAGATTCTTGTTTCTCAAGGTCGGTAACACTGTTTGTTTTGAAGTTACAAATTATTAACCAAATAGGGTTAACTTTATTTTTATATTGTTACCAAAATCGTGTTTTCTTTTAGACTACGAGATATGAATTGGAAAATGCTTAAGTCTTTTTGTTATGCATTAACAGAAAAGTGTTTACAAAATAAAATAGTGAATGAGATCATATAAAGGTAAAATATCGTATATGGTACCCCTGTTGTATGGAGTACAGGTTAAAATGTCGTATGTACGATAATTAACTCAACAGTTGTTGTTTTAAATTATTCTCTCTCTCTCTTTTAGAATTATTAATAAGTAATTATCATTAAGGATCCATCAATTTAAAATTTATTCAAGTACTTGTTCTTGTTATCTTGTTAATCAAAATAATTTAAAATAGTTACTCATTTGGTAAGATATGGAGGTTAGTTTGTACCTCTTCAAGTCACTTATTGACAGTAATTATTGATATTATATATTAAAAAACTTGCAATAACATTTAAACATACATTAATAAAATATTTTTTTATCATTAATTAACTTTAATAACGTTCTTGAACATAATTACTATAATCATTAACCTTCGTTACAGGTTAGTCAAATCAGCATCTAACCTTGAAAATCGTCAAAAGTTAGTTAACTATTAAAATTTGTTTAATAGTTTTTTAATTATGATTAACCATTTATTCAATTAAAATAAATACAAGGAACGTTATTTAATAAGTGAGTTAATTAATAAAATAGCATCTTTGAGTCAGGTAGTTCCATACTTGACTCAGGTATGACAACAACAAATATTTTTGGTTATTAGAAATGCATAAAAATTGTTAAAATCGTTTAATTAGATTTGTACTCCCTTTCTATTTCACATATCATGCCGATAATATACACTGGCATGATTATCATTTTTCACCACACTGTATTCACTCACTCGAAGGATCATAACCTTGATTCAGTTTTATGGTTATGTTTACTTCCGATGCTTAAGTTAAGCAGGAGGGTCGCGCACAAATTATAACAATACTCTGCTGCGACAGTCCGTAACCTTTCACTCTGAATGACAAAAACTAAGTGTTGCCGCTCCGGACAAATTCTACTTTGAATCTGTCGGGATTATCTCTTCTGATTGGCTGATAAATCTATACTCTCGTCCCCCAAACACCTTTTCAGAAATTAATTTTCTAAAATTTTACAATTCGACTTTGGGTCAGAGAGTATTTATGACATCAGCAATTTGCTTGCAATTGATGCATATAATTTATTTTGCTGACAACTTTTTTTAATACTGTTTTAGTTGGAAAACTAACAATTTTATTAACTCTCGGATGCTCAGCTCTACAATTAAAGTTCAAACAAGCCATAAATCCGTCCATTGATAAATAAGTTAGCTCCTTCACTATGCACTTATTGTGGATCTTATTTATAATATAAGTCCTTCCACTTTTTTTCAATAAATAATTATTACTAACACTGTTTTATAGCAATTAGAGTCATTTCCTCTTATTATCTAATCACAGATTATTGTTTGTTAGCAAATTTATATTCATGCACTGTTCCAAACGATTAGGCATATTATACAAAATGATTTATCCTAATACAATTATTCCTATGGTACATTGTTCCTTAATAATTAATACACATTTATTCAAAGTTTTACTTCTCAAACTGGTTTTGTTCATGTGTACTGTTTGTTTATAATATTACATGTGTGGGCTTTTGATATTTTGATACTTATTTTATATGATTATTGATTAATTAACAATGTATTCCTTTCTTGTAATTTGACTGTTGGTGAGGTTTATTGTGTGTCTTGTTACTATTATTCTCACTGTTGTGTTATATGTCCTGAATTAATTGTAATTATGGTGCTTGCAGCTACTTTCGGTTGACATGTATAATTGGTTTACATTATAATTCAATAATTTTATGTAAATGATTCTCAAAGTAGTATTGGCTATTTGTCTCACTACTGGTATACTCCTTTGTTCTTAAGAATCTGTTTTAATAGAGCTTTTTGTGTAATTATGAGGCGTCACCTCTGCCTTGTTGTTCTGGCCATTCTTTGTTTACTAATTATTAAGTAAATCTTGGTGCTGTCTACTTCTTATTGGTGTTAGTTTGTTCCTTATAAACTCTATTTTGATTGGTGTATAATAGAAATATACTTGTGTGCGTTTTTATTATAGCTACTTTTGATTTTACATTGTATATGTTGATCAGTTGAGGTTATGTTAATCCATTGTTGGCTTGGTATAATATATGCCTTTGAATGTCTTTCATTCACAATTTCTATTTACATATTCTACTAACAAATCTCATTACTATATCTTCAACACATTATTATCCTTATTTTACTAATATTATATTTTAACTGATACAGATTATTTATTTATCATCAACATGTACTATGTGATTACCTTTTGTAATGCACATTAGGACTGAGTTACTTACTCTAAATTGTCATAATTACTTTCATTTATACACATAAATAACTATGTTATGTGTTGTTTCATGTTATTGGTATAAAAACTTGTTCATTTCATAATCATTATCTTTCATAATCAGTCAGAAACAATTATTCTGAAACAGTCTTATTTCTCTAGCTATTTTGAGCAGTTATTTTGTTTCTATCAGAAATTCTGGTGTGGTCTTATGTTTTATACAGTCTTATCTGTGTTTCACAGATCACACACTAAATGTTTGTGTTTTTTCATGAAGATTACTGTTCATTCTACTTGTCACTGGTTCCAAAAATATGACACTTTATATTGTTAGTGTTCATTGGGTTTGGGGCGTGTGATAGTATTTTATGCACTTATAAACGACGCATTGTTATTGTTTGTGTTTGTTTATCACTAGTAAAATTTCCTTCTTCATGTTATCCACTCTTCTTAAACGTCTCTTCCTCTTCTTATCTTGACATTAAAATGCTCATGGGTTTCTGCTATCATATGTGTCCTCTTCTTGGGAATCCATTCTCCATTCATGGGTATGTCCCCTCGTTCATTTTGTATGGGTCTGGTCCTCGTGTATTTTTCTTCTCATTACATATATTTTCTCTCACTTATTGTATGTGTATCCTCTTCTCCTCAGTTTATATTCTTCTTTGTAGAAATACCCTACTCATTCATAGGTTTGTATTGTATGTTTCCTTCTTATGGTAGTTTATTCCTCACTCATAGATATGGTTTCCTCTTCTTTTAGTTATGTTTCCCTCACTCATAGGTCCTATTGGGTCTTGTTTTCTGACTTGGTATTTTAATTCATTTTTCTTCTTTTTCATTATATTTGATTATCCATTTAGTCTTAACTTCTTTCTTTTCTGGTGCTTCCCCTTTTTTTTTATTGTTATCTATTTATTGATATATTGTGGTTTTTTATAGTTGAGCGTTACTCTTTCTCTTATTAGGTTTTAATTATATTAGTCAAGACATGCATATGTTATATTCTTAGGTTTTGGGGTGTTAGTTATATTTTCTATGCAACGATGATTTTGTTACGTTACAGCGTGTATAAACCAAAAAAAACTGAACTGCACGATATGCCTTACACTACAGGAAAGAAAATGCTCTAATTATGACTGTTGATTACTAGGTGAATTGTACTTTGAAACAGTTAATGGGAGTGCACTCTATTAGAGAACTAATGAAGTAGAGATAGGGGGAGTTTTATTATTGTTATGAAAACAAAATATCTGACATACCGGCCCCTTTGAACCAACTAGTTCAACAAGAAACATTAAAAGAACATAAGGACAAATTTGATCCTTTGGAAGAGTATAATAAAACTAAATTATAAGGGGCAGTAGCCAATTGACTGGTCAAGGATTTTAGTGAATGGGAAGACGGGAAACTTAACAGAAGGACGGGTCAAGGTTCCACTGGCAGTCTGCATGTTGACGACATGTACCTCTCCATCATTCCCTGGAGATATTGAGATGACTCTCCTGAGCTTCCACTTGAGGGGTGGCAGGTTCATTTCATGAATAATGACTAAATCTCCTTTTGAGATTTTCTTGAGGTCTGATCCATTTGGACTGTTCTTGAAGTGTGTGGAGGTACTCCATTTGCCATCTTTTCCAGAGATGTTGTGTGAAGGCTTGAACCAGTTTCCAGCGTTTTATGTGATTAAGTGGTGCATTAGTTAGTTGAGGTTCGATCAGGGCATTAAGAGGTCCTCCAGTTAGGAAATGTCCTGGTGTAAGAGGTTGAAGATCTGAAGGGTCATTCGAGAGAGGAGCTATCGGCCTCGAATTAAGGATAGCTTCAACACGCACAACTAAGGTGGTAAATTCTTCATACGTTAAAATGTGTTCACCTATGACTCTGGTGAGATGATATTTTGCACCTTTAATGGCACGTTCCCAAAGTCCACCTTGGTGAGGGGCACGCGGAGGAATGAAATGGAATGTGATACTGTTGTTCGTAGCAAAATCTTGCATCTGTGGTTGCTTCATGAGATCTTGAAAACATCTTTTGAGCGAAGAAGCAGCTCCTATGAAATTAGTCCCACAATCAGAGTACAGGTCTGATACAAGACCTCTCCTAGAGATGAATCTCGTAAGGGCTGCAATGAAGGCGTCTGTAGTTAAATCAGTAACCACTTCCAAGTGTACAGCTTTTGTTGCAGAACAGATGAACAGGCAGAGGTAAAACTTGATAGGCTGTATCCTGCGAAGTGTAAAAAACTTGACTGTGTAAGGGCCAGCATAATCAACTCCAGAAGCGTTGAAACAACGAGTAGGGGTAACACGACCGGCTGGTAGATCACCCATGAGCGGAGACGTGTTTGTTGATTTTGTACGAAAACATCGTATGCATTTAAATATTCTTGAGCGTATAACACTGCGGGCGGAGAGGATCCAAAAGCGTTGAGATAGTGTTGCTTGGAGGAACTGGGGACCAGCGTGCAGGTACATGCCATGATAGTAATCGATGAGTAAATGAATAGCGACATGATTTTTTGGCAGAAGAATAGGATGTTTGGCATTGTAAGTAAGCGCAGAGTTCTTCAGTCGACCTCCGACACGGACTATTCCTGCATCATCAATAAAGGGTGCTAGACGTTGGATGCGGTTTGAGCATGTCCTTTTCTTGGAGAGTAGATCTATGTCTTCTGCAAAGTGAAGTCTCTGAATGAGCCAGCAAATGCGGTTACAGGCGTTATTTAATTCAGTTACTGTCAATGATCCACTTATGGTGGTTTTAAATTTCAAACGAGTTATAAATCGAAGGACATAAGCCATTACATGAAGAAGAGTCTTCCAAGAAGAAAACTTTGTAAGAAATCCAAATGTTGGGACTTCTTTTGTGGTCATCATAAGATTAAGCACATTTGGTTTCATTTCGGGAATAGACTCCTCCGAAATTGGATGAAGGATATATTGTGGCCAGGTCTGCGTTGATTTAGCGAGCCATGGTGGTCCTAGCCACCACTGGCTATGTTTCATCAGAACCGTGGGTGTCAAGCCTCAAGAAGCACAATCAGCAGGATTGTCAACAGTTGAAACATATTTCCAGACGTGCGGTGAAACTAAGTCTTGTATTTGTGCCACACGATTAGCAACATACACCTTGAGACGAAAAGATAGAGTGCGTATCCAAGATAGAACTACTGTAGAGTCGCACCATGCTGAAATGTTGTCAATCTTGTGATGTTGTGAGAGCTGTTCTGTACAGTAATGTAGCAATTTGGCTAACATGTGCGCACCACAAAGTTCCAAGCGGGGAATAGTCACACGCTTCAGTGGAGCTACTCTTGATTTTGCGATCAGCAGTCGTATGTTGACATCTCCTTCTGCGTCTTCTGTGCGCAGGAAGACACAAGCTGCATATCCGGATTCACTTCCATCTGAAAATCCATGAAGCTGGATATTGACTGCAGTTGCTAAGGATATGAAATGTGGTATCCTTAGCTTTTCTATTTCTGGAAGTTCTTTCACGAATCGTGACCACTTCTCGGAAATACGATCAGGTAATGGAGAATCCCAATCTAAGCCTAAGGTCCATACATGCTGCATTAAGACTTTAGACCAAAAAACTATTGGGGATATCCAACCACAAGGGTCATAGATCTGAGCAATTGATGAAAGTAAAGTTCTTTTTGTGTAATTACTTGAAGGTGTGTGCACCAAATATGAAAAGACATCAATATCTGGGATCCATTTTAGCCCTAAAAGACTTGAAAATGGTTGTTCCGACGTGCGTAACATGAGGGGTGTCTCATGATTATCTTGCATGACATTTTCGAAGAGTTTAGGATGGTTTGAAGACCACTTGCTCAGTTCGAATCCACCCTTTTTCAAAAGTAAAACAACATCCTCTTGAAGGTGGAGAGCTTCTTCCAGAGAATTGCTCCCTAATAGAGCATCATCAACATATATTTGCTGTTGGAGTGCTTCAGCAGCAAGTGGATGATTTTTTCCTTCGTCCATAATGAGCTGTTGTACTACTCTATTAGCAAGGTAAGGCGAGGACGTCATACCATAAATGACAGTAGTCAATTGGTAGACCTTTAGCGGGACTGAAGTGTCTTCTCTCCAGTATATTAACTGAAAGATCTGATCATCTTCATGGATGGATATCTGCCTAAACATTTGTTTGATATCACAAGAGAAAACAAATTTATGTTGACGAAAGTGAAGAATTATATCAGTAATGTCATTGTGCAACTTTGGACCCTGATGTAGAATATGGTTCAGTGAGACACCTGAAGAAGATGGTGCTGATGCATTGAAAACACACGGATTTTCCTATCTTTAAAAACGCCATGATGTGGCAAAAAGTAATGCGGCTTGTTCAGAGACGGCACAGATGTGCACAGTTTCATGTGCCCACATGCTAAGTAGTCATTCATAAAATTGACATACTTCTGTTTACACTCAGGTTGAGATTCAAATTTGCATTCAAGTGTATTAAACAGGTGTTTTGCCAAAGTTGTAGAGTCACCTAGTTGAACAGGATTTCTGCTGAAAGGCAAGTGACAAACATGTCTGCCGGAGGCATCTCTCTTATGAGTAGAGACGAAGTGAACTTCACATTTTTCATCTTGTGGAGCGAGTTTTGTATTGTGAGGTGGTTCCTCTATGGACCAAAAACGTTGCAATGTTGCGTGCAGATCACGATCATTCGTCGATAAAAGAGTCACTAAGCCTGAGTAAGGCTTAGACTTAAGTGAAACAGGTGTCGGACCAAGCACAACATAACCAAAGATTGTATTGACAGCGTATGGCATATTCTTGCCGAGATTGATAAAGGTACCACTAAGAGTCAATGCAAATAAATCTGCTCCAATCAGAAGGTCAACTGGACCCGGAACATCAAAAGTTGGATCCGCTAGCATATAACCTTTGAGTAGCTCTTTAATTTCTGGTGGGAGCTGAACACGAGGAAGATTGCATGATATTTTATTAAGAATCATGACTGGGTGAGATTTTGCTAAAATATTCCCACTGAGCGAAGACAATGTCACAAAGGTAAGTCCCTTTGTTTTCACTGGGGCGGTAGAGATGCCACAAAGTTATGGAACATCTGTTTGAGAGGGGTACAAACACAAAGTCTTTGCACAACTTTCTGAAATAATTGTTGTTTGGGATGCACTATCAAGCACAGCTCGTACAACTGCTGCATTTCCATTGGCAGATGTGATATGCACCAAAGCGGTTGCGAGTAACACAGTGTTATTCTGGTTGCAAGAAACACCTATCAAGGTAGTATCCTGGTGAAACTCTGCAGAGTGGTTTTGCTTATGCATCATCGTTTCAACTGAAGGGCACAATGTAGGTCTATTTGACTGAGTCAATTTTTGTTGCGGTTGTGCGGAGCGGTTCTGAACAAAAAAATGTAGTAGGCTATGGTGACGCCTATGACATACATTGCATGTGTGGACGGACTTACAGGTGACTAACTTATGTGGTCCAAAACAATTTTGACAGAAGTTCTTATTTTTAACAAAAGCTTGTCTGTCTTGTACAGTAAGTGTGGAAGAATCTGCACATCTATATATGTTGTGTGAATTTGATGAACAGAAGATACAATGCTGAGTGTGAGTAGTGACCATTGCTATTTTGTGCGGTTTAAACTGGTTTGTGTTCATTTTAAAGCCACTGATTTTTTGAGAGGTTTGAAGAGAAGGTTCATTTTTTGAGATGATATTAGTTAAACCCGCTGCCTCTTTGCAAGAACATTCATTTTCTAAGAATGTAATTACTTCTGCAATGGTAGGAACATTTTGTAAATTATCTCGAGAACGTTCAAGTTTGGTCCTGAATTCCATGTCAAATCTACGCAAAATATATGAGGTCAACAACAAACTTTCGCTAGCAATATCATGTCCTAGTGCTTTGAGCGCTTGATAATTTTCACTGTAGGTCGACAGAAAATTCTGCATTTGTTTAACTGAAGGATTGTGCAATTGTGGTAACTCAAATATATTGTTTACGTGAAGTGTTATCAACAATCTAGAATTTTGATATCTTTTTAGCAAAGTTTGCCAGGCTATGGCATAGTTTGTATTAGTGACAGGCAATGATTTAATTAAATTTAGCGGCTCATCAGTCACACAAGAAAGCAAGTATGTAAATTTCTCCACATTAGAAATGGTTTTATTTTTGTGCACTGCATTTTCAAACAGACTGTGAAAGGCTACCCATTTCTCAGGTTGTCCAGAAAATGTTCCCAAGTTTAAGCGAGGTAAATTTACGGTGGGAGTGGGCGCAACTAGTTGTGATGCACCAGTGTGAGACTGATCCAAGGTTTCCTGCGGTAGCGATGGTAGAAAAGGAGCACACGAACTTTGTATAGCTATATTTAAGTCTGATATAGAATCTTGTAATCTTGAAATCTGTTTATCCAGATCTTCTGGTAAAGGTGTTGTACTAAATAGTTTATTTATAAGCCTTTCAAATTCAGCATATTTATTTTCTGCGGTGGAACTAAGCAAACTAACTTTTCGTGTTTGCTGTTCAGTTAAATTACCTATACCAATAACCTCAAGAGCAACAGTTTGCTTGTTAATATTATGAAGCCTACTCTCAATCAGTTCACTTTGCTTCACAAAAGAAGAAAATCTCATTTTGATAATTTATTAATACACTCGCTTTAAAAAACAGATTCAGATGTAAATAACAAAAGAGTTCTAAGTAAAAGTTGTAATTCACAATGTTCTTCCAGTATTCAGTAATTTCCAGTCCAAATAATTTTAATTTATTTTTTTTTATCACTCTAAAATACCAATAGCGTAGATGACAGTAATAATGGTAATATGGTAATAAAGGAATATGGCTACTGTATTTTATAGAAACTAATACAGAGGTCGGTTTTGAAGAAATACACTACACTTTAGAACTATGCTTGCTAGATAAAACATGAAATAACACACGCTGCACAATGAATCAATAAACTATGCTTGTGTGAAAAAACATGAAATAATCATAACAAAATGAAAAGAGCACTGAGTATTGGCAATACTTGCCAGTAGTAAATAATTGTTTTGTTGTTGTTAATATTTAAGCGTTACAATAATTCAATAAACGTAATAATAAAGAGCGTAATAATTAATAAAAATCTTGCTTTCCAACGTGGTGGATTCTGAATGAAAGATGCTATCTGGCCCGGAGGACCAAAAATGTGGGGTTCTTTTTTACTAGCAGTGGACTGTATATTTTAAAACTAAATAGTTAAAAGGATTTATTCTCATGTAATCAACAATGCATAAATATTAAGCGTTTACTGACCTTGTCCTTGTGCGCTGTAAATGTCCCATTGTAAGCAACACTTTGGTGATTTTTTAGGCAGTCCTAAACTTCACAATAATATTCCAATAAACGTTAAACTCATGAAATAAGCACAAAGTAAAATAACAACAGCGGTGAATGGACTTTCTATTCTTGCGGTATGCGTGTATAAACCAAAAAGAACTGAACTGCACGATATGCCTTACACTACAGGAAAGAAAACGCTCTAATTATGACTGTTGATTACTAGGTGAATTGTACTTTGAAACAGTTAATGGGAGTGCACTCTATTAGAGAACTAATGAAGTAGAGATAGGGGGAGTTTTATTATTGTTATGAAAACAAAATATCTGACAGTTTTCTTTATGATTACTTCCACAATTGAGGTAATTTGTTACGTACGGGCGCCCGTAAATTTGTTTCATAACTTTTGCGGCTGTACCGCACTAAGGATGGTGGTCAACTGGGGCGAACTTTAATGTCTCAATTTCCGAAGTAGTGAGGGAAGTCACGTGATGTAAACCTTTTGTTTCTTCGAGTCTCGAAGTCGATTTTTGACGAGAGTACAATTTTAGATCTACATTCCAGCGGAAATATGAAGCTGGGTGGGTCTCTGACATCATATCGTATGACCCGTTATCTCATCGGTTATTGGTCATGTATCTAAAAATAACTGTTCATCAGGCGTCTGGAGCTGACCTTGACACAAATCCACTCGCTTCATATTACGTCGTTATAAAACTTTACGATTATTTACACTTTTATGTTTCCCCAAAATATCCCTAGGCAGGCTTATATTACCGTTACATACTTACTTACTGGCTTATTATTATTTGTCCAGTACTGGCGCAATACTTGACCACAAAGGAATCATTCCCTTAAAAAAAAAAAAAGTTTACTTACCTCAGAAAGTCACTACATGTCAAGTAGAATAGAAATTGTTATTTAATATTTGAATATGTATTATTGAATTTTCAAAATTGATTTAAGTATAAAATACAGTATTCTGTTGGCACTGGCTCAGTACTGACCCAATACCAATTTTAATACTTTGGGACCACCACAGGAACATGTCCTTTCACATTAAAAACAATTTATTAAAATTGGTCCAGCCATTCCCAAATAATTGGAAAAAAATATTTGCCCATATGTAAGAAAAATTCCTGTACACAAAAAATAACAACATAGGGATGAATAGAGGTTTCCTTCTCTTTGAAGTCTGTTAAAAAAACAACACAGTAGTAAAATTGCAACCAGCATATTCAGCACGTGTGGCCCCATCTGACTTTACCTTTTCTTAAAAATGTAGAAAACCATGAAAGGACATTTTCTAATGTTGGAGATATCAACTAAAATGTGTTTCAGAAATTGTTGAAGATCAAAAAAATTTTACACAAATGTCTTATATCCAGTGGAGATTATTTGGAAGCAAACAGGTGAATATAGGTGTAAATATAGGTTAATACGTAACTTTTTTTAATAAAGAAACATTATATGAACTTTTTGATTAAGTTCTGAATATACATACAAAATATAAAAGATTGTATTGTACTTGCAAATGGAATGTGATAATTTAATAAAAATGGAAGCTTGTATTTTGTTGTTGATATGATACAGAGCTTATTTTACTACCATAATCATGTTATCAAATTTTATCCAATCCTTATCAACTATAGAACAACAGTAGTAGTTTGCTATTGGTAGTTGATACCATTGGGAAAAATGATCGAGTCAAATTCAAAACTCAATCTTTTGCCTTATCTAACGGTATTAAATGGTCTTTTATCCCCTTATGCAACAAGTTGGGGTGGCTTATGTAAATTGTAGTTAACATTTTAAATTTCATTTGAGACGAGTTATGAAAAATTCTGTATTAATATATGAAGAATATCAACTTTGTTGATCTAAGATTGAAGCTTGTCCAAGTTCTAACACACTGAATTTACCTTCTTCACATTTCCCTGATCCATTTCAGATTACTCCAGGTTATTTTTTTGTATTTGTTCTTTGAATGTTTTATCTGACCTCCCATTACTCATCAAACCGTTGTCCTTCCTCAATACTTGTTGAAAAGCCCCCAGGAGGCTTAAAGGTTGTAGTGTATATATGGAGTTTCCAGACACACACCACTTAATGCATAATAAGGCTTGAGTCTTCACATAAATGTATTGTTTTTATTTATTATACATACTAGAGTAATAGCTCAAAGTTCAAAATTTCAGTTGTCACTACTTTAATAATTCTAATGTATGAATTATTTGTTTGGTGTGATTTCAACATAAGTCCGTAATGGAAATGGATTACTCCAATCATAAGGATCTGATTCAGGCACTGTTATGAATTCTATCCGATAAGGTAGATTTGTTTTGTGTTTTTGATATTCTGATATTCCAGTTGTATTGGTGTGAGTGCAGTTGTCTTTGTCACTCGTATTGGTTCCTTCACTGGCATGCATTGTATATTTCTCAGAAAACCTATCAAAATCCTTGTACATTGTTAATAAATTGATGCTTTGAGCTGAAACAAAATGACAAATTTAAATGACCATTTATTATTTTTAAGTATTACCAGTTAATACTAATGAGAACTCAAAACATATTTTTTCTGTGTTTGATGTTTTATATATGGAGATAAAGCTAATATCCTAATAACTGACAAGATATTCTTCTTGCCTAGATAAATGATTGCAAATTTTTCCTTGTGAAAGCACATGTTTGCCTTCACATCAGATATGTTAATACAGCATTAATATATTGTTATGACAGTCCAAGGATTGTCGTATGGTACAGTGGAAACAAAATACAGACACCAATGATTTCATTGATGATTAGCGAAGTCACTAATTACCATCTTTAATGAGTCACAAATAACTTCTTGGATTTCGTTGTCCATAATGTGTCCATTACTTAACTAAATACAACTATTTCACTAACGACTCAGAACACAAAGTATTTTATGAGTAAAAATATAAAGTTTTACCTTACAACCTGAACCGGTTTTCACTTTTAAAAAGCTTCTTCAGAGGTTGAAGAAGCCCAACCTCTGAAGAAGCTTTTAAAAGTGAAAACTGGATCAGGTTGTAAGGTAAAACTTTTATGTTTTTACTCACAAATAACAATTTGAAATCAAGATACTCTCATACAGTAAGTCAGGTTACATTTGTCCGCAAGCAATAACAATGTAAACTATAGTGAGTTCTGTACTAATTATAACACAATAATTGCTTTCAACAACAACCACTTGAGCCGCACTGAATAATTCACCCAATGTAACTAATTAACTAAGCGGGTGCTATTGCTTATATATAGCCTGCAGATGTTCCAGAATAATTTCCCATGCAAATGTAATTTGCGTAGTTAACAAGCACTCAAAAGATCTAGAGGGTACTTGAGCCTTAACAACACTCTTTGACTGTTCGAGAGCATTCTGTAATTATCATCCCCTCCTTAACCCTGTTTGTCCCAAACTGACAAACCGTCTCAGAAATAATACTTGGCCAGGCGATCTAGGTGGACAAGCTTGAATTTCTACTGTCCTTCCTGTTGAATCCACACGAACATCATTGATTTTCTTTTTCACAGTGTAAGGTGCTTCCCAGTTAGTTTGAAGTTTAAATGACCGACCACGAAGGCGCTTTAGGTTGAACAACCAGACCTGATCTCCTTCTTAAAAACCCACACTATTGCTGTGAATGTCATACCTTGTTTTCATTTTATCACTAGCTATCTTGTCAAGCAATTCATTTCTTGCAGTTGGTTTTATAATTGCGAGGAATAGTTCTGTGGATCTTGAGACTGAGTCTCCGTTGATCCAAACAGCAAGTCCCCAGGAAGACGAGTCTCCCGCCCTAACACCAATTTTTTGCTGTAGTCATGCCAGTTGTGTCGTGTACTGATGACATATACGCCATTAGGAATAGTGATATATGTTGGTCCCAGTTGGTTCCTGTCAACAACCTTCGACAGATGTTGCTCAAGTGTCCTATTGAACCTCTCAACTATTCCTTCCGACTGAGGATGCAGAGGTATTGTCCTGGTCTTTCAAATTCCGAGTAGACAGCATAATTCTTTAAACACTCTTGAGTCGAAATTCCTCCCTTGATCCATATGAATTTCTATAGGGACTCCATAACGGCAACAGAAGTTGTGAACTAATGCTTTGCCACAGTGGTAACCTCCTGATTTTGAATTGCATAAGCTTCCACCCACTTAGTGAAATACACTTATAACCATGATGTACCGGTTTCCATCTTTAGTAACTGGGAATGGTCCAGTAATGTCTATGGCAATACTCTCTAAAGCCTGTCCAATGTTATAGTGTCTAATTTTCCCCTGCTTCTCGTTTGTGGGTCTTTGCTTGCAGTACATATTTCTCATGTCTGACACCATTATGTCGTGGTGAAGATGAAGGCAGTAGAATTGCTTCTGTATTTTGTCAAGGGTTTTGTTAACGCCAAGATGACCTCCAGGCGTTCCATGCATCTCCTTCAAAACAGACTGCACTTTATTTCAGGAATCTATCAGCTGCATGATCACACCTTGTCCATCTAGACTTTCCCAAGACCTTTTCAACAATCCGTTCTCCAAGGTTAGGTTACCATTGTGCCCAGTAGCTCTTCAGCACTTCAGAACCATGGCATACATCTTGCAAATCTGGGCGGACACATTCCTCTTTTGTCATCAAAATTGGTCCAATGTCTTCATCAGTCATCTGTTCTTGTTGAAAATCTTGTGTGTCATCCACCTGTCTGCTAGGAAATGTACAGTGATGGCTTTTTATCGTGTTCATATGCTTTCTGTTATTCCTTTCTGAGGCAATGATGGCAATTTTCCAATCACGGTTTTCAGGATAAGCCATCTGCATTACCATGCAGGCGCTCCCTCCTATGTCATACCTAGAAGTTGTATGACATACAACTGCCCTTCTGGATTTTTAAATCTCAAGAGCCATGCAAGCGTGGTATGGTCGGTGCGTAGTGCAAACTCCCTTCCATAGAGATATTTATGGAAGTTCTCCAAAGCTCGGATGATTGCCAGCAACTCTCTCCTTGTAATGCAATAATTTCTCTCTGGATTAGAAAGCATCTTGCTGTAATACGCTATTACTCGTTCTTCACCATTTTGCACTTAATGAGACAAAACTGCTCCTAGACCAGTATTGTTTGCATCTGTGTCTATAATGTACTTCGTTCAGATGCTGGGTAAGTAAGAATTGGTTGCGAACATAATGCAATTTTCAAAGTCCTCAATGCTTGAACACACTCCCTCGACTACTGAAAGTTTCATTTATTTTCTGTTAGCTTGTGTAGTGGTTTAGCAATAATAGTGAACCCTTTTATAAAATGTCTGTAAGATGAGCATAACCCCAAGAAATTCCAAACTTTGTGTTTACTCTTCGGAACTGGCCAGTCTGTTATGGTATCTACTTTATTGGGATCCATACTGACACATGCTGCCAAGACCAGATGGCCCAAATACTGTACTTCCTTCTGGACTAGAGAACACTTCTTCAGGCTCAGCTTCAGTTGGGCACCTTGAATTCTAGTTAGAACCTCCTCAAGGTTTTCCAAATGGTCTTGGAAAGTGTTCCCAATGACTGTGACATTGTCTAAATAAACAAGGAAAGTTTTCCATGTCAGGCCTCAGAGGACCAGATCCATTAATCTTTCAAATGTTACTGGTAGATTACAGAGTCAAAATGGCATGTTTAAATCGGAATAAGCCACTTGGGGTCAAAAAAGCAATCTTTTTATTGTCTTCTTGATGAAGACCCACTTGTCAATATCCACTCTTCATGTCCAATGTGGAAAACCACTGACCTCCAGGTCCAGGAAAACCAGTTGTTGAGTGTATCATCAATGTGAAGTAGTGGATAGCAATCTTTCTATGTCATTCAACCTATTGTAGTCTACTCAGAAATGTAATCCACCATCCTTCTTTGGTACCAGCACTACTGGAGAACACCAAGCACTTGACGAAGGATCGATTATTCCTTCTGTCAACATCTCCTGTACTAACTAAGACATTTCCTCATGCTTAGCTAATGGAGGCCTTCGAGGAGATTGGCGTATCAGTGTTGTATCTTTGGTATTGATGCAAAGTTGTACAAGAGAGGTTCTTCCCAATGACACGCCCCAAACTGCAAAAAAATCTTCAAGTTCATTAAAAAACCGTTTGAGTTCTTTTACATCACCATTTTAAGAGATTGTTAGAAGATCTATTCAACAGTTCCTAAAGTTTCTCTGGTAATTTGGAAGTGTCCGAAGCACTGGATCTTCGTCGCATCATTCCGGCTACCCGGGCCACAGGAGACATTGTACCTAGGTATGTATTGCTTTGTAAAGTGACAGCTTGATCCTAAATATTCACCACTCTAATAGGTACATTTTCAGTTTTGTCACGTTTTACTAAACTTCTGGCAATTAGTATGACTGGTGTGCTGACTACCTGGGGTTCGAATATAGAGCAATTGGTTGCCCTTAGTATCTACCTCAGTGCTACCCATGATTTTGGGAGTTAGGCAGGACAGTTATGGCCACTTGATTTATCACGTCCATTGGTTTTTCTGATGTATTTGTTGTGGAAAGTATTATCTCTTCTTTTCCGATTTTCAGGACATTGTTTATGAAGTCTACTATAAAACCATACACGTTCATAATGTTCACACCAAGAATTGCTTCATCCACAATACCTACAAGTACTTGATGAGCAAACTCAAGTTGGCCAAGGCGTAGGTGTATCTCCACATTTCCAAACATTTTTACAGGCCATTCAGTAGCAGTTCGCAAGCTGCAAGAGCACCAGTTTGGCTTGCGATTTTTGAACTCATCAGGGCACAGAATGGAGACTGTGGCACCTGTGTCAACTGTAATCGAGGTTGGGTTTTCTTGAATGAATCCAGTAACTACCAAGCTCCCGCTATTTTTCTGAAGTGTAGAAATTTGTATTGTCTAGAGGCTTCGTTCCTCCAGTTAGTCAGCAAATGGCCCGTTCTACCAACTGCTCGTTTCCTTCCTGCTGAACTGTAACCCAACAATCTTGTTGTAGATGTCCAAGTTTCCCATATCTATAACTCTTTGGACTTCCATCCTTTCTTACTTTATTCTGTAGCGCCGATCGTTGGGTCTCTGTTCTGTATTCTCCTCTTCATCGTATGTGCCGTCGCGATCTTTTAGTGCGTAATTTATGACTTGCCCAACCAGATGCTGACTTAGCGGCCTCAAATTGCAAAGCATGTACCAGGGCATCCACAGTATTCTGGTGTTTTGCCATTCATAATACTTGCTGTAGTTCATTATCTCTGATGCCATCAGTAAATGTCTGCATTCCAAACCTCATTTGAAAATTTTCTGCAGCTTCAGGATAGACCAGTTTAATTAGTCTGGCAATGCTTTCTTCAAATTCTTGAAGACTCTCCCCAGAATGCTGTCGCCTTGCTCTCAACTGAGTGTAGTACACATCTTGCAAATGTTTAGCACCATACTGTAATTCTAAAGCTTTTATCAATTCGGTATACGTTTTCTGGCTATCATATGGCACTTTCTGTAGTAGCTCTGCCACAGATCCTTTTTAAGCAAGAACGAATAAAACTGCCTTGTCTTTTTGTGTCCAATTATTTGTGCAACCAGTGGCTTCAAATTGCCGAAGATACATCGTCCAGTGAGTGCTTCCATCAAATATTGAGGCTTTGACATAAACTGTCCCAACTGCAGCTAAAGTCTCTCTCTCTCTCTCTCTCTCTCTCTCTCTCTCTCTCTCTCTCTCTCTCTCTCTCTCTCGTCTTATTTTCTATCTTTTTCTGCCCCTTTATGATTGGCACTATCTCTTCACTGTTTGTTTCAAAACGCACGGCTGTATTTTCAATAACTCAACTTTACTTTTAATTTGTTGTTTTATGTTTGCAGTTGACTCTTTTATAGTTGAGACTGGATCTTTCACAATTGCTACAGTCCCCTCTACTTTAGATATTGTTACGACGGTCTATACGATCGTCGTAGGTACAGTGGAAACAAAATAAGTACAAGACACCAATTAAGTCACTAATCACACCTTTAATTGTTACAGTAAAACAGTTCGTAATTAACAACACAGTCTCTACAACAAATCAAATGAAAATTGTACACACGCAATAAAATGTCTACAAATATTAAAACTCAATTGTATTACAATTATACTGTCCGAATATAAAACGCAACGCTTCACTACCAACTACTTGCACGTACACAGTAATAACCCGAACCGCTCTGTAAATATATCGCACTAATACTCTCGAACCGCACTATCCAAAATCTCGCATGGAACTGAAAACTAAGGCCGCTAACCGATGTATTTATAGTCACGCTCACACACCAGAAGCTTCCAAACTGCGTCTTATATCTCGTGAACTACGTAATTACTACGGCCTTGACACAGTCCGAGCGCCCGAGCGAAGCCCGGCACAGTCGAGAAAATTCTCGCAAAATGCGTCTAGTAGCACGTACACCACACGCTTACATCGAGATCCTTCTGGCATATTCGATAAACGCGTAGATTGTTCTGTGCTGTCGTAGCACAGCCCCCTCCTTAAGCCTGTTCGTCCCGAACTGGCAAAGCGTCTCTAAATTTGTATTTAGCCAGGCGATCTAGGTGGACGACCTTGAACTTTCGCTGTCCTTCCTGTTGAATCCGATAAACAACATCGTTAATCTTATTTTTTACAGTGTAGGGTCCTTCCCAGTTAGACTGAAGCTTAGGTGAGCGACCACGACGGCGCTTTGGATTGAACAACCAGACCTGATCTCCTTCTTGGAAACCCACACTATTGCTGCGAATGTCATACCGAGTTTTCATTTTATCACTGGCAATCTTGAGCCGTCCTCTTACCAAGCGATTCATTTCTCGCAGTTGGTTTTCTAATTGCGAGGAATAGTTCTTTGGCTCTTGGGACTGAGTCTCAGGTGATCCAAACATCAAGTCCCCAGGAAGACGAATCTCCCGCCCAAACACCAATTTTGCTGGAGTCATGCCGGTTGTGTCATGTACTGACGACCTATACGCCATAAGGAATAGTGGTATACGTTGGTCCCAGTCTGTTTGGTTCTCGTCAACAACTTTCGAAAGATGCTGCTCAAGTGTCCTGTTGAATCTCTCAACCATCCCGTCCGACTGAGGATGCAGAGGCGTTGTCCTGGTCTTTCGAATTCCGAGTAGACGGCATAATTCTTTAAACACTCCTGATTCAAAATTTCTACCTTGATCCATATGGATTTCCATAGGGGCTCCATAACGGCAACAGAAGTTGTGAACTAACTGCTTTGCCACAGTGGTAACCTCCTGATTTGGAATTGCGTATGCTTCCACCCACTTAGTAAAGTAGTCACCTACAACCATGATGTACCGGTTTCCATCGTCAGTAACTGGGAATGGTCCAGCAATGTCTATGGCAATTCTCTCGAACGGTTGTCCAACGTTATACTGTCTCATTTTTCCCCTGCTTCTGGTTTGTGGGCCCTTGCTTGCAGCACATATTTCACACGTCCGAACCCATTCCTCTACGTCGTGGTGAAGATGAAGGCAATAGAATCGCTTCCGTATTTTGTCAAGGGTTTTGTTAACGCCAAGATGGCCTCCAGATGTTCCATCATGCATCTCCTTCAAAACACACTGCACTTTACTTCGGGGAACTATCAACTGCATGACCACGTCTCGTCCATCTGCACTTTCCCAAGCCCTTTTCAGCAATCCGTTTTCTAAGGTGAGAGATTCCCATTGTGCCCAGTAGCCCTTCAGAGCACTTCGGAACCATGGCAGATATCTTGCCAATCCGGGCGGCGACCTTCCTCTTTTGCTGTCAAGATCGGTCCAATGTCTTCATCAGTCATCTGTTCTTGTCGACAGTCTTGCGTTGTCCAGCCATCAGCCAGGAAATCTACAGTGATGGCTTGAACATGTTCGCTTGAGTTTTGTTCTTCCTTTCTGTGGCAATGTCGGCAGTCTTCCGGGCATGGTCTTCGTGATAAGCCATCTGCATTACCGTGCAGGCGCCCCCGCCGATGTTGTACCTTGAAGTTGTACTCTTGCAGACGTTCGAGCCACCTTGCCAACTGTCCTTCCAGATTTTTAAATCTCAAGAGCCATGCAAGTGCAGCATGGTCAGTACGTAGTGAAAACTCTCTCCCATAGAGGTATTTATGGAAGTGCTCCAAAGCTCTGACAATTGCCAACAACTCTCTTCTTGTAACACAGTAATTTCTCTCTGGTTTAGAAAGCGTCTTGCTGTAATACGCTATTACTCGTTCCTCACCGTTCTGCACTTGAGACAAAACTGCTCCTAGACCAGTATTGCTTGCGTCTGTGTCTACGATGTACTTCCCTTCGGAAGCTGGAAAAGCGAGAATTGGCTGCGAACATAATGCAATCTTCAACGTTCTAAATGCTTGTTCACACTCTCTCGACCATTGGAAGTTTCGTTTATTTTCCGTTAGCTCATGTAGTGGTTTAGCAATAGTAGCGAAGCCTTTCACAAAACGTCGGTAATATGAGCATAACCCCAGGAAACTCCGAACTTCGTGTTTATTCTTCGGAACTGGCCAGTCTCTTACGGTGTATACTTTATTAGGATCCATGCTAACGCCCGTTGCCGAAACCAGATGGCCCAAATACTGTACTTCCTTCTGGAATAGAGAACACTTCTTCGGGCTCAGCTTCAGTTGTGCACCGTGAATTCTAGTTAGAACTTCCTTAAGGTTTTCCAAATGATCTTCGAAAGTCTTCCCGATCACTATGACATCGTCTAGGTAAACAAGGCAAGTTTTCCACGTCAGGCCTCGGAGTATCAGGTCCATCAATCTCTCAAATGTTGCCGGTGCATTACAGAGTCAAAATGGCATGACGTTAAATTGGAATAAGCCACTTGGGGTCGAGAAAGCGGTCTTTTCCTTGTCTTCTTGATGAAGACCCACTTGCCAATATCCACTCTTCAGGTCCAATGTGGAAAACCACTGTGCTCCGGACAACGTGTCGAGTGTATCGTCAACGCGAGGTAATGGATAGCAGTCTTTCTTTTTAACGTCATTTAACCTCTGGTAGTCTACGCAGAAACGCAATCCACCATCCTTCTTCGCTACCAGGACTACAGGGGAAGACCAAGCACTTGACGAAGGTTCGATTACCCCCTCTGTCAACATGTCCTGTACTAACCGAGACATCTCCTCTTGTTTAGATAATGGAGGCCTTCGAGGAGGTTGGCGTATCGGTGTTGTGTCCCCGGTATTGATGCGATGTTGCACAAGAGAGGTTCTTCCCAGTGACTGTCCCCAAACTCAAAACAATCTTTGAATTCGTGTAAAAACTGTCCGAGTTCTTTTACCTCACCACTTGAGAGGTCGTTAGAAGATCTGTTCAATAATTCTTGCAGTTCCTCTGGTAATTTAGAAATATCTGAAGAACTGGGTCTTCGTTGCGTTATTCCGGCTACGCAGGTCACAGGAGTCAATTTGCCTAGGAGCGTATTGCTTTGTAAAGTGATAGCTTGATCCAAAATATTCGCCACTCTAATAGGTACATTTCCGGTTTCGTCAGGTTTTACTAAACTTCTAGCAATTAGTATGGCCGGTGTGCTGACTACCTGGGGTTCGAATATAGAGCACTGATTGCCCCTAGTATCTACCGCAGTTCTAACCATGATGATCTTTTCGGAGTTTGGCGGAACAGTTACGGCCACTTGGTTTATGACGTCCATTGATTTTTCTGCTGTCGTCATTGTTGATAGCATTACCTCTTCGCCTCCGATTCTCAAGACATTGTTTTTGAAGTCGACTATAAATCCGTATGCGTTCATAACGTCCACACCAAGAATTGCTTCATCCACAATGTCTGCAACAAGTACTTGATGATTAAACTCAAGTCTACCGAGGCGTAGGTGTATCTCCACTTTTCCATACACTTTTACAGGCCGTCCAGTAGCTGTTCGCAAGCTGCAAGAGCACCAGATTGGCTTGAGATCTTTCACCACGTCGGGGCGCACAATAGAAACTGTTGCGCCTGTGTCAACTGTAATCGAGGTTGGCCTTTCTTGAACAAATCCGGTAACTACCAAGCTCCCGGTGTTTTTCTGAAGCGTAGAAATTGCGTATTCTCTAGGGGCTTCGTTCCTCCAGTTAGTCAGCACACGCCCCGTTGCACCGACTATTGCTCGTTTCCCTGCTGCTGAATTCTAACCCGACAATCTCGTTGTAGATGTCCAGGTTTCCCACATCGATAACACTTCGGTCTTCCATCCTTTCTTATCTTATTCTGTGGCGCCAACCGTCGAGTCTCTGTTCCTTGTTCTTCTTCCTCATCGTCTGTGCCGTCGCTATCTTTTAGCGCGTGCACTTTATGACTTGTCCAACCAGACGCTGACTTGGCGGCCTCAAATTGCAAAGCATGTACCAGGGCGTCCGCACTGTTCTGGTGTCTTGCCATTCGTAACACTTGCTGTAGTTCGTTATCTCGGACACCGGCAGTAAATGTCTGCATCGCAAAACGCGTTCGAAAATCTTCTGGCGCTTCAGGATAGGCCAGTCTAATTAGTCTGTCGATACTTGCTTCAAACTCTTGAAGACTTTCCCCGGAATGCTGTCGCCTTGCTCTCAACTGGGTGCAGTACACATCTCGCAAATGTTTATCACCATACCGTAATTCCAGAGCTTTTATCAACTCGGCATAGGTGTTCTGGCTGTCAGGTGGCACTTTCTGTAGTAGTTCTGCCGCGGGTCCTTTTAATGCAAGAACAAGTGAAACAGCCTTGTCTTTTTCTGTCCAATTATTTGCGCATGCAGCAGCTTCAAATTGGCAGAGGTACGTTGCCCAGTGAGTGCTTCCGTCAAAGGTTGGAGCTTTGACATGAACTGTCCCTACTGCAGGCAAAGTGACTTTCTCTGTCAACTTATTTTCTGTGTATTTTTCTGTCTTGATCACTGGTACAGTCTGTTCAGAAATTTGTTTTGGTTGAATCTTCATGCACTGTTCAACTTCAATTTTAATTTGTTCTCTTATGTTTGCCATTGAGTTTTCTACTGCAGATATTTTTGTTGACATAACTTCTTCCACAGTCAAGACAGATTTTTCTACTTTAGCTAGTTTATTTGACATGGATTCTTCTACGTCAGATATTCTGGTAATCTGATTGTTGAGCTCACCTCGTAATTCACCTACGTCACCACGTAGGAGACCCAATTCTGCGGTAGTATGTTCTTGCAACTGTTTCTGCATAGTTTCAAAGGGAGCTTCCGTTTTATCTTTTTGTCTTTCTTCTGTCTCTAGCATTAGTGCTTTCTGACGTTCCTCAGCTTCTTCTCTTTCTTGTCTTCGTTCTTCTTTTTGTCGTCTTTCTGCTTCTTCCGCCTCCTGTCTGCGTCTTTCCTCTGCTTTCTCTGCATCCTGTCGTCGTCGTTCTTCTGTCTGCAAGAACAGCGCCTGGAAATTTTCCATCATCTGACTGGCATCCATTGTTTTTCGATTAATTACGAATTACACTCGTCTTGTACAAAGTATCCACTGTTTCCACTGTTAACCATTCTATACCAGTTCTGACACCACTGTTACGACGGTCTATACGATCGTCGTAGGTACAGTGGAAACAAAATAAGTACAAGACACCAATTAAGTCACTAATCACACCTTTAATTGTTACAGTAAAACAGTTCGTAATTAACAACACAGTCTCTACAACAAATCAAATGAAAATTGTACACACGCAATAAAATGTCCACAAATATTAAAACTCAATTGTATTACAATTATACCGTCCGAATATAAAACGCAACGCTTCACTACTAACTACTTGCACGTACACAGTAATAACCCGAACCGCTCTGTAAATATATCGCACTAATACTCTCGAACCGCACTATCCAAAATCTCGCATGGAACTGAAAACTAAGGCCGCTAACCGATGTATTTATAGTCATGCTCACACACCAGAAGCTTCCAAACTGCGTCTTATATCTCGTGAACTACGTAATTACTACGGCCTTGACACAGTCCGAGCGCCCGAGCGAAGCCCGGCACAGTCGAGAAAATTCTCGCAAAATGCGTCTAGTAGCACGCTTACATCGAGATCCTTCTGGCATATTCGATAAACGCGTAGATTGTTCTGTGCTGTCGTAGCAATATATTATTTGACATTGATTCTCCTATGCCAGGTATTCTAGTAATTTGGTTATTTAGCTCACCTCAACTTGGTTAACCCAAATCAACATGTAGGAAACCCAACTCTGTGTTCTTGCATCTGCTTTTGCTGTTGTATGAACGCTTTGATGTACCTGTTTCACCCTTGCTTTCCTCTGCTTCCTGCTTATGTTTCTTGTCTTGTTGATCTTCCAACTTAAGCAATAATCTTTTTGTCGTTCCTCTGCCTCTTCTCTTTTCTGTCTGTGCTTCTCGCCCTGTTGTTTTCTACTTCTTCTACTTCCTTTTGTCTTTCTATTTTTTGTTGTTCCTTAGTTTTGCCGTACCAGCGCTTGGAAAGCTTCCATCATCTGACTGGCATCCATGTTTATAGATAAATTACAATGCACACTATTCTTCTACAAAGTGTCCTCTGTTTCCACCGTTAAAGGTTCTGTCACACTTCTGACCCACTGTTACTATGTTCCACGGATTGTCATGGTACAGTGGAAATAAAATACATATACCAGTGAAATCACTAATTACCAGCTTTAATGAGTCACAAATAACAATTTGAAATCAACAAGATACTCTCATACAATAATTCAAGTTAAATTTGTCCACACACAATATAAGGAGTTCTGCACTTGATAAATCACCCAACTTAACTAACTAAGCGGCCACTGTTGCTTATATATAGCGTGCAGATGTTCCAGAATAATTTTCAATGCCAATATAAATTGCATAGTTATCAGGTACTTGCAAGGTCTAGAGGGTACTTGAGTATACGGACTTGACAGAGATACACACCTGCTGAGCTAGCCAAGAAACGTGTAGAAGACACTCTCGACTATTTGAGAGGGCTCTGTAATTATCGTGACAATATTAAGCCCTGGTTTGAATTAGAAGCAAACATTTCATTTTGATTGCTTGCAAATTTGGAAAGGTTTGAAATTACAAAGTGGATTTTATTATTATTGTGTATACAAGAGATGGTTTCAGGCCATAGAGAACAAATCAGTGTTTGTAATACCTTCATCGTTTTTCAACCATAATAATTGTGATACTTGAAATAGTAGATATCATGTTTATGTACTAACCAATATAGACCTCCTATAAAAACTCAAATTTTGTTTGTAAACTTTCTTAAATTATATAATTTATAATTATCTTGTTGATTCATCCTCTTCGTTCACTTTATAAATATTATTATATATATAAACTTTCACAATTGAACTTACTTTCATTTATCTTTCCCAAACGTTTCGAGGTGATGTTCCTCTTCCTCAGTGGGATTAAATACTGAATGTCATTTTAACAGTATAACGGTTATGGACTGGTGTGTGTGGTGGGGGTTGATGGTGGGAGGGAATTGGCGCTGAGGTTCAAATTGTGTGTTTGGATCAATGTATCGAATAGTGTATGTGATCTATAATGTAATTGTTCATTTAATATGTTGTTTGATAGTAGTGCGTGATGTCTACTATTCGATACATTGATCCAAACACACAATTTGAACCTCAGCGCCAATTCCCTCCCACCATCAACCCCCACCACACACACCAGTCCATAACCGTTATACTGTTAAAATGACATTCAGTATTTAATCCCACTGAGGAAGAGGAACATCACCTCGAAACGTTTGGGAAAGATAAATGAAAGTAAGTTCAATTGTGAAAGTTTATATATATAATAATATATATAATTTAGTATAAATTGTACTTTGCGATTGAATTGTCTTCTTAAATATAACATGCATTCGTACTTTAAGTTGTAGCACCTTCTAGATACACAACACCTGGAAACTGTATGTGTTGTAACGAAAACCAATAATCTGTAAACACACATACCTATTGCCTTTCACGTCAAGTCTGTTAATATTACTTTGACAATTCACCAGGCTATTAGGCCATGGTCTAATGCTGCCACATAAAACAGATGTTTTGGCCCCATCATAGGAGACCATTTTCAGTGTTACCACTTGAGACACGCAACTGGTACACTGTTCACCAGTTTCCACAGTACTGTGGCAAAAGATTATTTCTGTAGCCCTAAGCAGGACCCTTAAAATAAATTCAAGGGGTTAGCATGTTGCTAGCTAAATTCAGCATTAGCCAACCAGAATCATATTTACTATGATTTATGATTAGTCCCTCACAGCATGCCAAATCCTATTTAACAAGAGGCTTTCAGCCGATCGAAGTAAGCACTCACTGAGGACAGGATCATGGTCTACTTGAAGAGAACACGGTGATCAGCATTAGTGAGTGCATGCTTGGCCACCACAGACTTCTCCAGCTGCCTCAGTTGACAACAGCGGCTGTGTTCACCAACATGGGTATGGACACAATGCTTCATGGTGCCGATATAAATATTGCCGCACGAGCAAGGCGCACTGTATACCCTGTGTGACGAGAGCTGATCACTGATGTCTTTTACCGGCCTCAGGAACCGCTTTAGCCATAAGGTTTACAGGAAGCCAATCCACACCGACAAGTACCAACACAAGCTGTCTAATCACCATCCAAGACAGAAGAGGGCAGTGTTGAAACATTGGTCGACCGGGAGAAGAGGATATGTGAGACCTGGTATCTCAATGAGGAGCATCAGCATCTCGAACAGTCGCTGCAGGCAAATGGTTACTCCGTTGGGGAGGTAAGACGTGAAGTCCGGATGAGAAGATCTGCTAGGCTGGTGTAGTCGGTATCACAGGAGACTGATGGCTTGCTGTCTTGACTTAACTTCACTGAGTGGTGGACTGTATTGGCAGGCTGCTGGTTCAGCACACCGTGAGAACCATCTTCAAGCCAACCATGTGAAGAAACAACCAAATTTATAAATAAAAATATAATAAAATACTACTGCCAGAACCTTACCTTGCGATCTTACTCTCGCTACTTACCTTTTAAAAAAACACCAACAGAAGTTCAGGCCGCCAACATATTTTTTAAGTTAAAATATGTAAAACTTTTATATGCTTCCTTAATTAAAACTGGATAATTTTGCAATCTGACTTCCCCCCATTTCAGAAGATTCCCGGAAACGTTAGACGAATCTTTCAGCACAGAACACTAGGAAATGGTAACGACGAAATAACTATGCTAACACATGGTTATATTCTGGAAAACAAATCTTATTTATTTCTAATTCAATTCAACGTTATATTTGCTCTCTATTATGTACTTGAATACTTAAACACGAAATTATCTATACAAATGTCCTATATAATATTATTTTTCGACCAACCAGTACTTTATAATTTATTTTTCCCTTATTCCACACACACACGCTTTCACACTTTACCCTAGTTAATGTCCCCCGTTTCCCGAGTTCTTGATATAATTATTAGGTTTAATTTTTATGCCGCGGACAGTATATTATACCTGTATGTGTTATTCCGCCATTGCTGGTAATTCACTTAACACTTTATCACCAAACACTGTTCGAATTCTTCCCGTTTATTTACAGACTAGGTAAATTGCATGGTCACTTTTCTTCCTGGTTCTCTTCTTTATATTTACACCAGTTTCGGTAGACCACGGCTACTCAATTCACTTTGGTCTACCGAAATTTCCGAGGCCACTGTATTTGCAACTGTACCGTGTGATGAGTTGTAGAGAACTGTACTGCTCTGCGACGACTGTATGTGTGTGTGCCTTTGGTTGCCTACCTGCCAGGTGTTAGGCATTGCCGTGAGCTCGCACTCTGTGTTTCTTTGTTCCCATCACATGTTCGGCTCTGGAATGTATGTACGTGTCTTTTACGCCGGGAAAGTTGGCCCACGCGTGCGCATGAATACGCACCCTCGTTGATAGTCTGCATTCCTGTACCATTTCGTACCTCACACGGAGCTACAGTCGGTTCCCAGAATATACTCTTGTTAAATAAAAGCTTTTGATTGTATACACTCATCGGTTTGTACCGTTACAACCAAGAAGACACAGCAGTCCCTGAAGCCACTAAAAGGCTCTAGGGATCCGCTCACGGCGTGCCTTGCTCATACGGTGAGATTTACATCGGCACCATGAAGCATAACCTACTGTACCTGCATTGGTGAACACAGCCGCTGTTGTTCATCTGAGGCAGCCCGAGAAGTCTGGAAGTCTGCAGTGGCCGAGGAGCATGCACTCGCTAAGGCTGATCATCACATTCTCTTTGAGGAAACTGAGATCCTATCCTCAGTGAGTACTTGCATATAGAGTCCATGCAGATTCACAAGAATGGTTCCATAGCAATGAATGATGAATAGGAGAGGTGAAAGCCTCTTGTTAAATAGGATTTTGCATGCTGTGGTGTGGGACCAATCATAGTGCACTTGATTCTGGTTGACCTAGCAACATGCTAACTCCATGCATTTATTTAAATGATCTTGCCCAGGGCCACAAACTTAATCTTTTGCCACAGTACTGTGGAAACTGGTGAGGAATGTACCAGTTGCATGTACAAGTCGTAACACTGAAGATGGCCTCCAGTTGTGGGACTGAAATGTCTGTTTTATGTTATGGTCCTAATAGTCTGGTGAATTGTCAACGTAATATTTACACACATACCTATCTCCTTACTTTTATATTTTTATTTATCTTACTTGAATCTAAAGGTGTTTGTACACATCCAAAACTTTTAACACAGCTTTCGTCTGTTCAGTTGTATTAATATATTAATAATTGTATATTTTTGCAAATGGTATTGTATTATACTAGTAATATAGTATATAGTTTATAGTATATAGTATAGTATATAGTTTATAATGTTTAGTAATCTTGATGGTTCATTGACTATGGCATGTAATTACTAGGGTAGAACTACTAGGATCAAATTCTGGATAGCACCATGAAATCAAGATGCCTTTTCAAGCTCTGAGGGTGACCCAGCTATGGAAATGAGTAGTGAGGGTTATATAGTTAGGATGATAGCCAGCAGCTGAGTGTAATGCTGGCCAAACTGACTTTCCTGTAAGCCATATAACTCAATCTGTCAGCTTATTGTGTCCTTTGGTAAATGATTTAGGCTACATAGTTTCAAAAGGAATATTATTTTTGCAATCTATCTTTTTAATTATTGGGGCGAAGCGAAGCGAAGCCCCTCTATCTGCCACTTTGCACTTTTTTTCACGCATACTCCTCTGAAATTACTCATCCAATCTCCACCAAACTTTACATGTACATTCTGTACATATTCAGGGGTGCATATTTTCATTTTTGTGAAGATTGGGTGATTCTAAGTTAAATAATCATTTAATTTCACTAAATTAAAACCCTTTAAAACGATAGTGTATTAAGACCGAAACTACTTATCCAATCTCCACCAAACTTTATATGTACATTCTGTACATATTCCGGGATACACATTTTAATTTTTGAAAACATTGGTCGAGCCAAAGTTAAATAATAATCGTTTAATTCCGCTAAATTAAAACTGTTTGAAACTTACATCAACGGCGTCGAATCGGTCCGACGGTGAACGAGTGTACCTGAACGTAGTCACATGATTACACATTGAGACGTGGTGTATCGACGAGTGTACCCGAACGCAGTCACATGATTACACATTGAGATGTGGTGTATCAACTGCAACAATGCTGTAATTATTTCTTTGAGTGCGTTTTGCTTTTCGCTTTTGTGTAACCCAGAATATGTTGAAATAATTAATCATGCCTAAAAGACGCCGAGGTGGAAGTATTCATAGTCGTCAGACTTATCGTCAACAACAATATAGTGGTTCACAAAATCAAAACAGTCATGTGTTGTCTAATGTTGATCAGGTTAGTGGAGATAACTCTCAGTTTTGCAATCTACAAATTCAGTTTGAACAAGAGTTACAGAATTTAAATTGTTTTGAATGTAACAACTGTGGTAGGACTGTAATTCAAAGTGAAAATTTTGATGCGTGTAAACAATGTAAAAAACATCCTCATAAATTTATGGCAGTGAATAAGATGGATCCAAGAATGGTACTGATTGAACTTCAAGGACTTACTTACGTTGAGCAGTTACTTATAGCTAAAGTGCAATCAGTAATACGTGTATACAGGATCAAATCACGTGGTTTGCCCGGTCAGTTTGCATATAAAGGAAATACAGTATAATCAATGTTGGACAGAATATTGATGAAATAATTCATTGTTTACCTCGAATACCATCTACATTGAGTACAATCGTTGTGAGGCGAGAGGGTTTGAATGAACATCGTGATTTCCATGTTAGGCGAAATAAAATAATTACTGCTCTAAGTTTTTTGAAAACCAACAATCCTTACTATGCAGATATATCAATTGATGTCGATCGTATTTCTCAGCTTCCCATAGAGGGTAGTATTTTAGATCAAATACCAACGGTAGAAATACCAGAGTTGGATGATAACTCAAAGGAAAGTAATGATGTTTATGAAAGTGTCATACCCAATGATATTAAATTACAAGAAGTTGACCGCATCCGATCTGATGTAAATAATGTCATACCTTGGCCAAAAGGTACTAACATTATCAACGAATTTACATGTGAAGGATATATAACTATGGCTTTTCCAGCATTATTTCCTTATGGTTCTGCGGAATTGAATGATAATACTCGTCCTAATAACATGAAAATAACACCATTAGAATATTTCCAATTTTTAATGGAATACAAAGATCGCCGTTTTGCTCAAGATCCACGGTTCCAATTTTTTGCACTAAATACTGTTCAACAAACAGTAATCAAACGATGCAATCAAACGAGGAGGAATATTTGCTAAAAAATCTGATTTTCATGGTAATATTCAACAATTACGTGATGCAATGTCACACAATCTAAAAATAGTAAAAGGTTTATATTATTGGTGCTCTAAAATACAAGGTTCTAATTCTTATTGGTTCCAAAGGAGAGGTGAATTAGAGTTGATGATAAGCCAGCTCGATATACTACCGACAGCTTTCTTAACATTGAGTGCTGCTGACCTTTGGTGGCCTGACTTAGCACGTCTTCTAGACTGTAATTTCGAAGAAGAGGAATTATTGAATGAATCTCAAATTTACAACAACGACAAAAACTCATAAATGAAAATCCATTAATTGTTGAAAATTACTTCACATTTCGAGCTATTACTTTCATTGAAAAAGTGGTATGCAAACGATACAAAGTTCTCGATTATTGGTTTCGGTTCGAATTTCAGCATCATGGTTCATGCCATTTACACGGTCTTATTTGGATATCTGGTGCTCCGGATCCTAGAACTTTTGATGCTGCTTCTCAGCAACAGTTGCTTGAAGCAACAACGTACTACGATAAGTTAGTAAGTGCGTTCAACCCATTGGCATCCATTCCACCAGCAACAATACATCCTTCACGTATTAGATCAAGTGATGTTGTAATTGACGATGACCGATCTATTTCTGAATTATTGAATCGATTCCAACGACATACACAGTGCTCAAAAGGTTACTGTCTGAAACCGAATGGTCGTGAATTTATCTGTCGCTTTAAATTCCCTAAAGCAATTCAAGAAGTATCGACTTTACTGAAAGATAGTAAAGGACATTGGGTGTACACTCCTGTGAGAAATGACGAGAAACTCAATCTATTCAACTCTTTTATTGCTCAAACATGGAGAGCTAATACCGATTTCCAGATTATTACGTCATTATATGCTGTGATTGAATACATATCGAAGTACGCCTCAAAATCAGAACCTACTTCTAAAAATTTGTTAGAAATGTTTGAAGAAATCGTTAAATCGCGAAATTCTGATGATCAGGCTCGCCAGGCGTACACCAGTTTAATGATGAAAATAATTGGCGAAAGAGACATTGGAGCTTGTGAAACCTGTCATATTCTTATGAGTATTCCATTATTCCATTGCACAAGGAGCTTTCAGACACTTGTGATTAAACTTGAAAATTATGTTGCTACTCGGAAACTGAAGATGATGGTACTGCCTTATCATTTATTGAATTCTACAATCAGAGACCACTAAATATGGAAGATATGACTGTGTTAGAATTTGCTAAAAGATATTCTAAAGGAAGTAGAAATAGACTGGTTATTTGCAGAAAACATAAAATAGTACAAGTCTATCCTAAGGTTGATAAAAACTTGAATCAATCAAGCTTCGAATTATTTTGTAAACAACAGCTAATGTTACACAAACCCTGGCGTTGTGAACAAAATTTGAAAAATAAGGATGAAACCTGGAAAAGTGCATATCAACGAAGTAACATTGTGGAACCTCAGCAGATTAATATGTCTTTACAGTCAGTGGAAGAAGAAGATGAATTTGAAAATAATGATAATAAAATTATATTTAATGAGAGAGACTGGATGGCAATTGCTGCAGTTATGCCTAATGACCTACCAGCCTATGTTACTCTTGGTAATTGTGACATCGATATACTTCATTACTGGAACGAAGCTTATCATAGTTATCCAGATATAAAAGATAACACTGATTTCACTGAGAAAAGTAGAGAAACGATTGTAAATCAACGACAATTCTTTGAACCTTTGAATATCAACTTCAATGAACAACAAAATGCCATTTTGTCTTTTTTGGATCAACAGCTAATGGATTACGATAATTGTTTACATAAGCTTGCAATAGTCCAAGGTAAGGCTGGAACAGGAAAGCAGGAAAGAGTTGTATCATCAACGAGATGGTTCATCGAATAAACTCTCATTTCCAATGCAATGCTACTCTCTTTTGATGGCTCCGACAGGTGTTGCAGTGAATAATATTAACAGACAGACCCTCCATTCAGCTCTTAGAATACCTCCTTCGAGAAACGCTCTACCACAATTAAACAGTGATGCTAAAATTTCTTTTGAAGATGAATTCAAAGACATTAAATTTGTTATTATAGATGAAGCCAGTATGCTTGGGTTGAACTTATTTTTCAAAGTTGATCAAAGACTCAGAGACGCTAAACCACAATTAGCCAACCTGCCATTCGGAGGTCTTTGCATTTATTTAGTGGGTGATTGGTCACAACTTCCTCCAGTATGTGATTATAGCCTTTACACTATTGGAAAAAACGCTAAAACTATTCAGTCAAGTTTATTATATTTACAGTTCAAAAAGGTATTTTTTTTTAATACAAATAATGAGACAAATGAGAGATGAACAACGATCTTTCTGAGAAACTCTTAATAGGATTTCGAATGGAAGTATTACTGAGCTTGATCATCAACTGTTATCTTCTCGATTTTTTGTCAATAATATTGGGGATAAGTATTTTGAAAATGCAGTGTGCATAATGGCAAAAAATACTGATATTGATAAATTTAATTATGAAAAGTTACAAAAAGATGAACAACCGATCGCCTTGATTAAAGCTATACATAACTGCTCAGAAGCCCTTGCTGCATCTTCTGATGATGCTCAAGGATTGTCTGCTGAATTACGTCTATGTAAAGAGCCAGAATTATTTTAAGACGAAATCTTTGGGTGGCCAAGGGTCTCGCGAATGGATCAGTTGGCACAATTACTGATATAATTTATGATCCTTCTATTGAATACGAGGCTTATAGTGAACGTATGCCATTATGCATTCTCATTCAATTTGAAAAATATACTGGTCCGACTATTTATGGAAGCTCAGTCCCTATTGTGGCTATTACGTCTTCGTTTAAACGGCGTGGAATCAGTTGTACACGTAAGCAGTTTCCTGTTATGCTTGGATACGCGATCAGTATTCACAGATCTCAAGGAATAACTCTAGATAAAGCAATTGTCGACATTGGTGATAACGAGTTCCAAGTTGGTCTAACTTATGTCGCATTATCGAGAGTAAAAACTTTGAGTGGATTGCTGTTGAAGCCATCGTTTAATTTCGATCGTTTGAAAAAAAATTAACAGTAGTCATTCGATGAATGCATATAAAAATGAATTACAGAGACTGTGGAATATATGTAATACAAAATAGATGCTACTTATAAAAAATATATGTCATCTTAACAAGATGCTACTTCCATTTACTGCATATTGTTATTATTATATTAAATATATTATTGTATATTATATTCAAAAGTTATTGTTATTATTGTATACTATGTTCAAATGTCTTACTTTTATTTGTTACATGCTATATGTAAATACTTTGTTATAAAATATAGTGGATAACTGATCATTTGCATCAATTTGTATTCTTATTATTGAACACATTTCCCAAATATTTTTTTAAGATATGAAAACATTCATTTCTATATTTAATGGAAAATTTCACATTTGTCTAGAACTTCACCCCTTTTGTCCGCGCTCGGGGACACCTAGTTTAATGTTGTGTACAAGAGGTATGATTTATGACACATAAATCTGAAATGATTGAGTGACATTGATTTATTATTTACTTACATTTTGTTTGGAAGAAAGACTTGCAAATGAGGTGCCAATTTTTGAATAAGTTGTTACATAGCGATGTTTTTATTGTTAGCTTAAAAGCCATTGTTGTCATTTTGTTGCAGTTTGTTTTGAAACATGCAGAATGGCAGAACATGCGGGAAATGCTTCGTTATCCAAGCTCAATATGTCCATCTCACCCTAACACTCTGCCACTCGTTAAAGAAATGCTAGATCAAGTCATAAAGCAGTCACCAGAGATTCAGTTTATTCATATAGGATCTGATGAGGTACCGTAACAGATACTAAGCATCACTTATTTGTACTATGTAAAAACAATAAGCCATTGAACTGATAAATCTTCTAGTAAGCAAGGCACCCATATTAATATATATTCTTCCTCTAAGTAAGTAGACTATATTAAAAGTAGTTTTAAAGAAGGTAGGTTAAAACATATTTAGAATCTGTTTCAAAATTAGGTAACTTGTTTATTGAAATTTGTTATTAAAGATGGTTCTGTAATACTTTGCTTATAATTAAAATGCATTGCATGTTCTTCTTTTATTGTAATTGAAATAAACTTGAATAATTATTTGTTTGTACTTCAGAGACAGAATAGTCAAAGATATCTATCTTTTCTGATAATTATAAACTAGCTTTTCTTATTTATATGCAGTGAAATGTTAGTGGCTTCCTATTCAAACTTATAGTTTTTTTGTGAGTACAGACCACTATAAAAATGTTGTAATAATGACTTGTGCTATTGATACTTAAATCATCATCAGTAATGATGACAATGATTTAAGTATTGAAAGCAGTAGTCGTTAGTACAGTGCTTTTATACTGGTCTGTACATAAAAAACTGTAACGTTTAAACATTATCTTTAAGTTCTCACAAGCTAATTTAGGTCATTTCAGTTTTGAGAAAATCGTATGGTAAATGATGAACAGCTTGTGAAAACACACCATCTGGGAAGGAGTAGAGGAAAGTGATTCTGTCATATCTCCCTATTCTCATATAACCTGATTATCCCATTTAAATGTGTAAGATTGAATTTTAAAGAAGTAATGATATTTCTGGCTGCTTTGAAAGACTCCCGAAGTATAAAAATATAAAAAACGTTTGTTTGTTGTTTGTGTCATTTAAAACTTCCACCCACTGGAGCAGTGTTTTAAATCTCTATACTGTAACAGTTGTAAGTATAGCGGATCATCAGTGGGACTGAGAGTAGTTTGAACATATAAATATTCAGATAGTAAACACCAAAAAGTATACCATAATACAGTACATGACAGTATGGCATAAGCTGTGTATAGTGTTTAAAATATATTAAAGTGGTATAACAGCTTTCTTTAATAGGTTACGTGAATTTTCAAGACAGTAAAATATATAGTTTTCCACTAAACAGTACACAACAGTGTTACTCATTAAATTTCACATTCTGTGTAAAAAATAAAATTTATAATAACATGTTCTAGAAATAAATTTAGACATTTTAGAAATAAATGCTTTAGAAACATATTTATAGGTTTCAATGTTTGTAGGACAAACACTTACATTTGTTGGGTAATTTTCAAACATCTTTCGATGTTGCTAGTCTCTCATCCATTTTGACAAGATAAGTTCATTATTTGTAAGTTCACTGGTGAAAACAGGATACAGTAATGACTGTGTTATACATTACAGTAGTAATTCATTAGTGTCACTAACACTACTAAGACGTTTATCTTAACCTCCTATTCATATTTCTGTTTTTCCATTTCTTATTTATAGCCTACACTCAAAGAATTGTTACTGTACATTGATTTGATTAACATCGTTTCACTGTTACTCCATGTGAACTGATAAACAACTATTATGGTGGACTGATAAACAAAAATTCAGTTTGTTGTTTCATAATTATTTTGTATTGGGCAAGTTTTCTTTCCCAGAAAGTACTGATATTTTACATTTGGATAACAGACATTCCACTGCACTATATACATTTGAATTTCATTTTGTTGTCTTTTCAGAAGAGTGTTTTACAAAGCATTTTTAACAGGTTTGGCACTTAGGGCTGTGCGAATCATGTTCAAAAAGGCCAAAACCTGAAGTATTTCTCTCACACGTGATAGCTGTTCTGCAGTATTTACGTCATAAGTATCCACAGATAATTCCAATCATGTGGGATGACATGTTCAGATGTATCGATGAAAAAACACTGTGCGGTAAGTAAAGTTACTTGTGAACACACACACACACACACACACACACACACACACACACACACACACACACACACACACACACACACACACACACACACACACACACACACACACACACACACACACACACACACACACACACACACACACACACACACACACACACACACACACACACACACACACACACACACACACACACACACACACACACACACACACACACACACACACACACACACACACACACACACACACACACACACACACACACACACACACACACACACACACACACACACACACACATGTCTAGCTAATATAATTATATAATTTTAATTTTCAAAGTGATGTAAATGCTAGTTACCCTAATAATAGAGTTATGTGAAATATCATGTTATTATTTATACAAGTAGAAATCTGATCTGGTATTGTTTGCAACTATTTTACAATTGAGTTGTTTGGTACCCAGTATGACAATAACAATAATGTACATAATTAATCCACACTTATATAATACAGAATTAATATTACTTATATATTTATTTCCATTTACAAACTTTCTGATTTGCAAATAGTCCACATGAACCCATTAAAGTAACTCAATGGCTTTCTGTACATTAACATTTAGTTTGAATTATTACTTAAGGTTGTAGTTTGCATATATGTATAGAATACAGTTAGGAAATATATAGTGCAACACTGCCACACAATTTGATAATTTAATTTAATCTAATTTGTGAAGTGTTAACACTCATTTAACAGTACTGATCGTTGTTTATATAAATAGGGGTTCATGTGTAATTATAATAAGAGTAGTCCTTTTAGGAATCGTAATATGTTTTCATTTATTAATTCAAACAGACAATATAAAAAATAATAATATAATAGTAATACTTACTTCGCCATAAAATATTCATTATCTATGGTTTCAATGTTTCTTTGCTTGCCGTACTCTCATCATAAAAATAGATTTTATATCTTAGATCTTATATTAGCAATTCTAAGTAAAACATTTCTTCGTTATATTATAATTTCTCGACTACTCAGTCTGAATGTGTGCTTTATAAATTTGTTAATATTTACACTCTTCTTCTATACTTGACATACCTTTTACGGCTTTATAATCATTTTAACAAAACTAATTGAATATTTCCAATTACTTTACTTTATATGCTTTCAAGGAAAAATTTAAATAAATTAAATTAATTGTTAATTTTCCAAGCAAGGATTTAAATTATCTTTAAATTTTTCTGTTCATCATAAAAAAATATCATTAAAGAAAATTCTGATTACAAGTAAATTACATTCTCTTATCTCTATCTACATAATATTTCTTTAATTTAAAAGTGTTTTTATTAGTGTCTTTCGATGTCTTTATTCTTTGATAATTATAATTTGGTTTTTCGTCACCTCAAATTCTGCAGATTGTCCCATGTCCTCCAATGATCTGTCGGTTCTCTCCTACTGGATGTCCTCTTGCATTATCTGGTTCCACTGGTCGTCCTCCCGTCTCTCGTCCTTCATGGTCCCATCGGCTGGCTGTAGAATGGAATGACGTGTTGCTCTGGATCGGCTGCTGTCGTGATATAAACTGTCTCTATTGCTCTGCGTATCGTTCCTCTGCTTGATGTTCTCTCGCCATTTGTCTAGCGTGTAGATGTTTGTAGTTGTCGACTATTTGTAGACGTCCGATACTTGTAGTTACAGTTCTTCTTTTTTTTATTACTTTAGCTAACATATTTTCAGTAATACTTTATAGTTTATAATAAAAGATCTTGTTGATGTTGGCCATAGCGTCCAACTATGTCTGAAGTAATTAAAAACTTTCGCATTTCAAATTGCATACCCCTACATATGTGCAAAAAAGGACGATATATGAATGCAATAGAAGAATTTGAAATCTACCGGGCCTTCAAAAAAGATCCTAACAATATATTAAATGAACAATTAGAGTTTAAATCACACATACTGTATGATAAAATTATAGATATCACGAACATAGATTGCACGCCTCAACATAACAAATGAGAATGATCAAGTAAACTGTACAGTACGTCGTCAACAAGTGTCGAGTGCGCACTCACATCCGCGTACGTTGTTCATACTTGTGGGACATGTGTATGAATATTTCTATGTTACTTTTAATATTTGCAACGAAGTCATAATCGACTGATTTTATTACACTCTGATGATGGATTGAAATAATCCGAAACGTGTTAGTACAAGAAGAAAGAAATAAGCAGTCACAAAGACGGTCAAGGTAAATTATATTTAATAATAACCATGACGCGGATACCAATACAATGGCTTTAAAATTAGATGCTTGTCAAGCAACCATGGTATACAAGTTTATAAATATTAAGAGTAAATTATCAAGAACCAACTTACACATCAAGTTTAATAAAAACTGTTTGAGGTTAAATATTATACCTAAATACTGCACAGTACACATTAATAGCACAACGAAAGCCACCATAAAAGTTAAACATATAGCAGAGGTAGCATGGATAAAAGAAGAAATCAAACAATTACATATTAAAAAGACGAGATTAAATCTATTACTATATAAAGCACATTTAATATTATTGAAAGAGACACACCCTGCACTTTTACCCAGCGTATTACAATATATTAATCAACAGATTATGAAGTTCACTTTGCCGACCATACACAAACACGATAAGAAATTAAGTACTTTAACTGAAAGACAACACAACCATAAATTCGCTGGCTGTAAACATACATTTTAAAGGGTCCGCCAGTGAAGCGGAAAAATTAAAAGTAACCAATTTTTTCATGAAACATTTATTATCAGAATTTTTTTTTACAGATTTGAGTTGAGTAAAGTATGCCATTATTTTACTTTTAAAAATAACGCCGCTCAAGTGAGAGCCATTTCTGTGTAAACATTCTTCTAATCTTGACTGAAAATTTTCCATCACTCGACGAAGCAGGTCAGGTTGAATCCGTGCAATTTCTTGTCTGATATTCATTTTTAATTCCGGTATGGTGTGCGGTCTATCAATGTACACCCTGCTCTTCAGAAATCCCCAAAGAAAAAAGTTGCATGCGGACAAATCTGGGGATCTTGCAGGCCACGAGATGTCGCCATATCTGGATATGAGTCCGTCCGGGAAGAGTTCTCTTAAAGCAGCCATGGACACATGAGCAGTATGACTTGTGGCCCCATCCTGCTAGAAAACATTAAATTCCGGAAACTTAGGGAGCTGTTGCATCAAAAATGTTCTGACCATGTATGTGTAGTGGTCTGCATTGACAGTTGTGGTGTTTCCTCTATCGTCTTGGAAAAAATATGGCCCAATAATGTCAGATGATGAAACTGCACACCACACCGTAACTTTCGGACTATGTAATGGCTTTTCATACAACTCACCTGGGTTTTCATCATTCCAATATCGACTATTTTGTTTGTTTACATATCCATTCAAATGAAAATGTGCTTCATCTGACATAAACCTGCGGTGAATAAAGTTTTCATCATCATTTACACGTCACAATATTTCTTCGCTGAAAATCCTGCGAGCCAGCATATCGCCATCTTTCAGCTCCTGGATTACTTGAATTTTGTAAGGATGAAAAGATAAGTCTTTATGCAAAATTCGTCGTAACGATGTGTCACTAATGTTTAGTGCGGATGCATGTTTCATTGCAGAACGTTGTGGATTACGCGTCAATGCTACTCGAACTCTTTCAATGTTTTCCTCTGTTGTTGCTCCTCTATGCATTAAGTTTAATATGGAACCAGTTTCTTCAAACTTTTTCACCCATGACATAATTGCATGAGCGGACGGTACTCTTCCATGTCGTGGAATATTGAAATGATTACGAAACAATCGTTTTACAGAAGTCACACAGTCACCATTCTTATAAAACGATTTTACGCAGAAAGCACGCTGTGCACCGGACCACTGCTCCATGTTTAAAAAATGGCATTAAATGTAAAACAACAATCGAATACCTCCACGCCCTCTCGTGAGCAGAAAATGAACTATTGGACTTTCAAAATTTCCCGCTTCACTGGCGGACCCTGTATAATCGAGTCTCCAATCTAACTGATATTAAATTCAACTCATATGAGATGAATATGCTTAATAAAGGGTTCAAGTATAATTTGCCATATTTAAATAGAAACCACTTAATTAAAGAATTGATTCTGACCGAAGCTGCCATAAAAAGTGTACCAGATTTACAGACGCAGAACGACTTAAGAGTCACAATCAACAGTAAAGTAGATAGACATATACTACGAACATATAACAACAACATTAAACCGTTGTCTGACAAATTAAAAAAGAAATACAAAAGCAAAATAAAAACTGTTAAACAAATTAAAAATAAGCTAAACGAACATAAGGCCATAGCCATTAAATCTGACAAGGGCAACACTACGGTTATCTTACCAAAAGACACACATCATCAAAAAGTATATCAAGTATATTGGAACTTACCGTCTGCGGCTTTCCAGAAACAGCGTCTTTATAAATTTACATGTTTCGGGACCCTTGTCCCATCATCAGAATTTAAAAGTAATTGTGTATCATTTAAATATGATACACTTGTCAAACACTTAAAATATTAAAATCCAATATAAAATAACTTAATATAACATAATAATATAATATTTACAGCGAGTACGAAGGTTACCGATGTACATCGTATGAAAACCGACCGCGCACTAATTTATGTCTCGCTCCCACCACGACAGTAGCGCAAGGCAGTGTTGTACAATACATTTGATTTGAAGACCAATTTATCATTTAAAACATGCGGCTTGGTACCAATATGATTGTGTGCTTTATAAATTTCGTATTCTTCAAGAGCGTTCAAATATCGCCCTTTCTTACATATGTGAAGGGGTTTCAAATTAGTTTTAAAATTAGTGTAGCTATGATTTTCGGAAATGAGGTGTTCTGCAAATTTTGACTTGACACTGTCCAAACTGTGAAAATGTGTAGGCGGCCTATGTTCTATAAATCTTTTTAAAAAACCACGTCCTGTCTGGCCCACATAAAAAGCGTCGCAATCGTCACATATCAATTTGTAAACACCAGTTTTGTGTTCAAGGCTGGTGGTTCTGCGGACACGCAAGACTACGGTGAACACAAAACTGGTGTTTACAAATTGATATGTGACGATTGCGACGCTTTTTATGTGGGCCAGACAGGACGTGGTTTTTTAAAAAGATTTATAGAACATAGGCTGCCTACACATTTTCACAGTTTGGACAGGGTCAAGTCAAAATTTGCAGAACACCTCATTTCCGAAAATCATAGCTACACTAATTTTAAAACTAATTTGAAACCCCTTCACATATGTAAGAAAGGGCGATATTTTAACGCTCTTGAAGAATACGAAATTTATAAAGCACACAATCATATTGGTACCAAGCCGCATGTTTTAAATGATAAATTGGTCTTCAAATCAAATGTATTGTACAACACTGCCTTGCGCTACTGTCGTGGTGGGAGCGAGACATAAATTAGTGCGTGGTCGGTTTTCATACGATGTACATCGGTAACCTTCGTACTCGCTGTAAATATTATATTATTATGTTATATTAAGTTATTTTATATTGGATTTTAATATTTTAAGTGTTTGACAAGTGTATCATATTTAAATGATACACAATTACTTTTAAATTCTGATGATGGGACAAGGGTCCCGAAACATGTAAATTTATAAAGACGCTGTTTCTGGAAAGCCGCAGACGGTAAGTTCCAATATATTTGATTGAACAACACATGGCTTGGTACTAAACATTTGGGATTTATTCCTTTTAAACAAAAAAGTATATGATTTTATCCATAGTAACAACATAAGATCCATAGATTCGGACCCCACAATGAAGTACGTCAAACGCATCAATCAAGCGATTAACAAGTGCACACATCTTTTCGATGAAACTACACACCGCCGATTGAAACTTATAACCGCACATGCACCTCAGTTTAACGGTTTACCTAAAATCCATAAACCAGGTATACCAATAAGACCTCTCGTAAACTACACTGGGTTATAAAGTTTCCAGGAAATTAGTTCAATTAATAAAAAATAACATAACCCTTGACAACAATCATTCTGTAAAAAACAGCATTGAGCTAATGGAACTAACTAAAGGCTTCAACATTGACAATCGGCATAAGTTAATTTCCTTCGACATAATCAACCTTTACACAAGTGTCCCAGTACAGACAACCTTGGACATCCTAAAAACTAAGTTAATAAAACCGGGAAAGTCAAATTTACAGGAAATAACAGAACTGCTGCTCATACTGGACGTAATATTGAAACAATTATTTCACATTCAACGACAACATTTTTACCCAAGAGGAGGGCCTTGCAATGGGTTCACCTTTGTCCGGTTTGTTAGCAGACATATTTCTGAATAACTTTGAAAATATGTATTTGCTATCATCACATAATAAATGGCATCATAACATTACGTTTTATAAAAGATATGTAGACGACACATTTGTTATCTTCAACGGAACCGCGAGACAAGCAGATATGATGTTGCAATATATGAACAACATTACCACAAATATACAGTTCACACTCGAAATGACCAATTGAAAAAAGAACGGCCATATACAAAATGGTGTGCGATGACTGTGATAAGCACTACATAGGTCAGACTGGCAGAGGTTTTTTCGAGCGATATAAAGAACACGTAATTCAAATATAACTAAATCAACTTATGCTAAACACCTTATTTCATCAAATCACAATTATACAAACTTTACAACAAATTGCATACCCCTACATATGTTCAAAAAAGGACGATATATGAATGCAATAGAAGAATTTGAAATCTACCGGGCCTTCAAAAAAGATCCTAACAATATATTAAGTGAACAATTAGAGTTTAAATCACACATACTGTATGATAAAATTATAGATACCACGAACATAGATTACACGCCTCAACATAACAATCGAGAACGATCAAGTAAACTATGCAGTACGTTGTCAACAAGTGTCGAGTGCGCACTCACATCCGCGTACGTTGGTCATACTTGTGGGACATGTGTATGAATATTTCTGTGTTACTTTTAATATTTGCAACGAAGTCATAATCAACTGATTTTATTGCACTCTGATGATGGATTGAAATAATCCGAAACGCGTTAGTACAAGGAGAAAGAAATAAGCAGTCACAAAGACGGTCAAGGTAAATTATATTTAATAAATTTAACTCCCTTCAAAAAGGAGAAAAGTATTTTAACACACCTGAAACTATTTTATGAAAAGCTCTAAAAAGTGGAAAATAATTTTTACATTCAATGCTATCCAATATGGAAATTATGAAAAATCATAAAAAGACTGTACCACAGAATTTGTTATGAATTTATGCACTTAGTATCTTATGGTATGTGCCTGAAAAAACAAGCTTTCGCATAACTTTATCCCAGTACACTTTTTGAAGTCAGTGCCAAGTCACTTTTTCAAGTGAAAACCTTATATACAGCACTGTGGAGCCTGGTGCACTCCCGTACACCTCGCACTCCTAGGGCAGTAAACTAATTCAGCATGTAATAAAATGGATGAAATGAAAGAACAGTGTTGCCATTTGATCACTGAGTGCTACATACAATATTACACCCTTATAAAAATTACCATAAACATAAGGTAGAAAAGACAAATTCACATTTTTAGCTTTCCATATAAATATATTTGTACCCTACCGGTCACTATTCTCATGGGGGGGGGGGGGTGCAAACTCCCTTGTCGCTAACAGTGTTCACACTCTATATGTAATTCCTAACAGTAGCTAACATAACCATGGCTTGGCTTTTAATTTCATAAAACGTTATTTTTTGGTGGTATGTTTGATGCGTTAGTAGAATTAAAATTAAAAAAAGTTACTTGGCACCAACTTCAAAATGTGTCTGGTATAAAGTTATTTATGAGAAAGCTTGTTTCTTCAGCCATGTAGTATAATGTACAAATACATAAATTCATAACAAATGTTGCAGTACAAATTCCTTCTTTGGTTTCGGGATTGTAACCATACACCCATGTCTCATTGCCAGTGATCACAGTGTTGAGGAAGCTTGGGTTAGTTTTTACACAGTCCAACATGTCCTGCAAAACTTCTAAGCAGAATCCCTTCTGCTCATTGTTAACAGCTTTGGCACAGATTTTGCAGGCACTCTTTGCAAATTTTCGGTCAAAGTGGAATGTACTGAATCAGTGCTTATTCCCACCTCTGCTGCAATGTCTTGGATGGTAATTTGGCGATCCTCCATGACTAAAGTTTGCACTTGGTCAATGATTTCATCATTACGGCTTGTTGAGGGCCTGCCAGAACTTGGTTTGATGTTCACTGATGTGCAGCCATCTTTTGCAGCAATTATATCACTCCTTAATATGTGTGACACTCATAGCATCAAGAGACTGCTGAATTTCTCTAATTGTAACTGCTTGGGTATCACCAAGTTGTCGGCAAAGTTTAATGCAGTACTGCTGCTCAAGTTTTTCTGTCATTTCACAATAAATGAAATCCGACGGGCACTCAATACACGTACTTACTGACACGCAGCCAGACAGCAACTGGTGTGTTGTAGCAGGATGGCAGCAGTCAGCACTAGCATGCTAGCGTTCACTGCATGCCTGTATGCAAGGTCAGTGCCCATGCTTCATTTGATTGCACATGAAAAAAAAGGTCCGATTCTTTTTGAACACACCACATATATAGAGCAACGAATGCTAGCAAGAATAATTCTGTTTTTAAAGATCATGAAGGTACAGAATATATTTAGGCAAAAGTGATGTAAAGGGGAATTAGTTTTATTTGCTCAAAACGTTGTAGAAGTTACTGAGCAACTGCTATTACGTTTGCGTAATGCAGGATTAGTAATTATAGAAGAAAGTCACGAAAGTTTGCAGCAGCACAAAGAATTCCTAATGAATGTTGAGTGATTTTACAATATTAGAAAAATATAAGTATAAGTAAAATACAGTACTTAGTTTAGTGAATTGGAATTTGTGCATCAAATGTGAATCATGCTACATTTGGTGTCACACTTTATTTCACTTCCATTACAAAATGTTGGTTTTATATGACACACAGTTAACACCAGTGGTGGGTGGTGGTGAAAAATTTGGGGGTTGCAGTTGGGTTAGATGGTATTAAATTGTTTTATTCTCTGAATAGAAAATGTTCAAGTCGCCTCGTCTCCAAACAATACACAAGAAAAGCAAAATAATGCAATTTTAGTGTCACACCCACGTAACCATGAATATTTATTATATAAATCTTTTTAAAATTTTCGATTAAACATTCTGTTACCTGATTTTACACTTTGATTAAAATTTGAAGGTCTGGTGTAGGCCTACCTACTCTCTTTAATTTCAATTGTTTCTTTAATAGGACGTAAACTGAACAGTGTTTTTGTTAAGTTTATAACAGAATAATATAATAAATATCTTATACTATGACACCTTAATTCTTTATATGTACTATTATGTACATTTAATGATGAACTGGACTGACACTAACAACGAACTTCCAACCCGGCGCACCACGTGTTATTTACCAACAAACAGACTGGTGGCGCCATGAAGTACAAGTGGGGTTTGCAGTCCCTAATCACACCAATTGAGCCTATACCGCTATAATAGGATCAATCGAGTCTAGCCAGCCAGAGCACTACTCCATTGTATTTCCCCATATACAAAGCGTGTCAAAGTTGGTGCACACTTGCCATGTACACGCGGCAAGAGCGTGTATGGTTTTTAGTAATTGCTCTGTGCTTTTCAATCGTTAAATGATTAATTACGACGATTTAGCTTGAAAACACTGTTATTACTTACTGTTTTATTCATAATTCTATAATTTAAAATACAATTCGGGATTTAATGGGGTTGTTCAACCGTGCAACCTAAGCACGGGCCGCCACTGGTTAACACACAACTACATTTTTGTAAATAAAAAACATCACTGTATATGAACGTTTCACTTAACTACAGAACATTCTGTACTCATGAAAATTGCAATTTTAGTTTTTAAGAAATTGCATAATTTTACACTTGACTAAACTTTCTGTTATTTTTGCTGCACTCAGATCACACACTTATCTCATAACAATTAGTTCCGAGAGCCTACAGTTACTAATTGGGCAATTTAAGTTCTTTCTTTCTAATAGATTAACTGCGGGCATGATTTAGTTTTACATGTTCAAACTTGTACACTAGGGTGGAACGAAAAAATCAAGTTTGGATTTTTAATTTGTAATAGCACGGAAAAGTTGCCTTTTGGTGTAGATAAGATAAAAAAAAGATATGAAAAATATTGGAGCACGTCTTGAGGTGCCGCAAGGACGATAAATTTTCATAAAATTGCAATTTTCGCTACATTTTTAAGTTTTTTTAAGAAGTTGTCAAACATTTTTTTTTTTAAAATACTGTCAAAAAAGCAGTTTTTATATCAAAAAAGACATACAATTTTTTTTTAACTTTTTGGATTATGTCTTGAGGTGCCGCAAGAGCGGTAAAGTTTTATAAAAACACACTTTTTGTAACTTTTTCAAAGAATTTTACGTGTCTCGATTATGCAATAAAAAGTATCAAATAGGTGTTTTTGAAGAAGAAAGAAGCAAGAAAAAGTAAAGAACTACAGAGAACAGTTAAGTTTAATCAAAAACGGGCAAAAAATGCTAGTGTATCAGAAACGGTTACTGACGACAATGACAGCGCTGAAGAGGCAAACCAACCAGGTCCTTCAAATATACAAGAAGAGATAAATCTACCAGGCCCTTCAAAACTGAAAAAAGAGAAAAAGATAAGCACTCAAATGCGTATTAAATTGCCATCTGTAACTTCCATTTGTGACCGTACCGGAATATCAGATAGAGCTGCTGCAGCTATAGCTAGTGCTGCTTTACAGGACTTGGGTGTAATCACAGGGGAAGACAAAACCAAAGTAATAGACAGGATGAAAATTAGACGAGCAAGATCAAAAAATCGAAGAGATCTCATTAATGACAGTCTTTATGATCAGATAACCGAAAATAGAGGATTGTTTTTTGATGGAAGAAGAGACAAAACAATTGTTCAAGAAAAGAAAGGAATTAAGTTATACAAAAAAGTTATTTCAGAAGAGCACGTTTCACTAATACAGGAACCAAACTCAATGTTTTTAGGCCACGTAACACCTAAATCTGGCACTGGAAAAGACATAGCAGACAGTATACTGGAGTTTCTTGAAGATTGTGAACACAACAAACAACTTTTGAACTTTACTGCTATTGGGTGTGATGGAACCGTTGTAAACACTGGACATAATAATGGTATGATTTCTTTGATGGAAAATGAAATAGGAAGACCTTTACAATGGTTAGTTTGTTTGTTCCATGGAAATGAGCTACCTTTGCGACATCTTTTTTGTCATTTCGATGGTAAAACGAAGGGACCCAATGAGTTTAAAGGCGAAATAGGTCAGCAGCTGGAAAACTGTGCTAATCTTCCTGTGGTTACTTTCTTGCCAATTGAAAATAACCTTCCTCTTTTGGAGAACATAAATGATTTAAGTACAGATCAGAAGTATTTATTGGATATGTGTATCGCTGTATCAAGTGGAAATTGCTCACTAGATTTATCTTTAAGAAACCCTGGAAAACTTGCTCACTCCAGGTGGCTTACATTAGCAAACCGTATACTTAGATTGTATGTGGCAACTGAAAATCCAACTGAAAACCTTAAGACTCTGGCTGAGTACATTGTGAAAGTGTATGCACCTGTGTGGTTTAACATTAAGTTAAAACCTTCATGTACTTATGGTTCCAAACATCTGTTTAAGCTTATCTCATATTCACGCTATCTCTCTGATGATTTCAAGAACGTTCTAGACCCGGTTATTCAAAGAAATGGGTACTTTGCTGCTGCAGAAAATCTCCTTTTGTCCATGCTATGTGATGAGCGCAAAAATGTAAGAGAACTTGGTTTACGACGTGTTTTAAAAGCAAGAACAGAAAGTAGAGGTGGAGTCAGGAAGTTTAAAGTTCCAAAGATAAACTTTGACGCAAAGGATTACATCGACATGATCTCATGGGCTGAAAATGACGTAACTGAACCCCCCTTGGTAAAACATGTTTCCATTGACTCTTTCAAAGACTTTATACGGAAGACATCTGAAGCTCAACCAAATAGTAAAGTGGACCCGCTTATCGACTTTCCCCGGCTTCCTTGTCACACGCAAGCAGTGGAAAGAGCTGTGAAACTGGTAACCGAATCGGCTCAAAATGTCTGTGGTTCAATCGCAAGAGAAGGATATATAAGAGCAAAAATTGACTCATGTGAGAACATGCCAACATTTGATATAAAAAAAAACAGTTTAATGTGTCAATGAAGTAGAAACAAACATTTTGCAGCTGTAACATTTGTAATTATTAAGGGTTTTGTAAATCATAAAAAATGAACTTTCAATGTCTTTAAAAGTGTATTATATTTTTTTACGTGTGCTCTAATAAAAAAAAATATATAATTGATTTGACGAGCTTTTATTTCAACCTTATTTACTACTATTTGTAACAACCAAAATGTTCGCAAAAGTTTCAAAATTAGCAAAAATACAAACTTTTTGACATTAAAAAATATTTTTTTATTATTATTATATTTTGTAATTAATAATTTTTTCCAATTCTAATGCTTATATATGTATTTACAACTATCTTTTGTAACATTATATGTACGAGAAAACCATAAAAAATAATTTATCAAAGTTTAATTTTTTTACAAACTTTAAGCTCTTTGCGGCACCTCAAGATGTTGTAGTATAGCAACCAAATTTTTTTTTCTTCTTTTTGAAACTAAAGGGCAACTTTTCCCCACTATTTCCAAAACTAAAAAAAAAAAAAAAATTATAAAAGGCCATTTTCGTTCCACACTATTGTACACTCTGAAAATTTCAACTCATGCATAATGCACTACTTCTGTTTACCTCCTCTGAACTGTAGTGAAACCCCCCTTTTATTTTGTGTTTTATGAATTTTTTTTTTATTTTATTTTATTTTATTTATTTTTTAAGGGGAGTTACATAATATTTAAAACTAGGTAATGAACCTAGAGGAAGCCTAAAGTGTGCCTAGACCCAGGCTACAATTTCAGACATGTCCACTGGATGGATGACAGGACTTGCAAATGAAAAAACTCTATTAACAATAACAAGTGCAAAATTTATTTGGTGTCCCGTCTCATACATAATATAATAAAGGTATAATTAAATAATTGCCACTGAGTAATATTGAAATACATATACATATCCTGGATCAAGCACTAAGTAGCATGTGAATGTATGTAACAATATCAATCACTGAAATATATTAGCTTACATATGATAGTCATCACTATTCTGAGTTATGTGTGTGTGTGTGTGTGTGTGTATATATATATATATATATATATATATATATATATATAATCACGTTTATCCATCATTAGCTAAACATGCAAGTTCTGACCAGAGAAGTTCATCTTTTTGAGACCCCATATATAAAAGTTACGAGTAAGCTTAGACATTTTATTCTTACATATTCGTAATCAGCATAAAAAACCGTGAAAATATATATCCGTTTCAAGATAGTTTGTTGAAAAAAGTTGAATAATAATTACCCTGTTAACTTTATCGTTACAAACCACTCATACGTTTAAAAAAATGCATTACTATTTTATCACGGATATCGGTTTAGCTTTTAGTGATGAAAAATATGCACAGTGTTGCCACAAAATGTATATAAAGTCACGAAGGTCACAATGTTGCCAAGTCTACTGAACGTAAGCAATTCCTGCAGCTGCTGTGTCTCGGCTGTGTATTCCAGTCGCCTACGTTTAATTCCTGTATACGATCTTAGTTATTTTTAATTTCAGTACCGTAGTAAAAATAATCTTTGAAAGACGTAATCAACTATTTTTCAACGCTGTTATTAAAAAGTGGGTTAATCATTCAATGACAGAAAACATATAAGGTATAAAATGTTGTGATCACTTTATTCACACGTTCTTTTCTTGACACGTAAATAACTATATACTAAATAAAGATATAATAAGTATATCTTCATTGTACATTAGTATAATATGTAGTTAAAAAGTACAGTACAACCTACTGTAAAATACACGTTCTTCTTCTGTGTATCTTCTGTAATTGTTAATTATATTAATTGAGATTTTGGCTACTTATAGAGATTTAATTACTGAACACAATGCAGTTTTCAGAATTGCTGTATATTTATTGGTTTTGAAGTTATCGCAGGTTGAACTGCAAAAATGGATTGAATAAAACTTGCTCATGCGGCCGCGTGTTTGACCACGAAGTTAGAGCGAGATAGTTGCTTATTATACCCTTTCTGTCTAGCGTACGGCGCAGCGCACAGTGTCCCTTTCAATACAGTATATTTAATGTATCTTTTAAATGTCAATAAATTTCAATGTAGATAATGTAGAATGTAGAAAATGTAGATAAAGAAAATGATTATGATATTGATTATAATTATAATAATTGGAAGCTTGTTTCAAATATATTATACTACATAGAAATGTTTATACACGCACTCATGCGCGCACGCGTGTGCACGTACGCGCACCCACCCACGCAGGCATATTATATATATATATAAAATTTGTGATGTTTTCAATTTGTTTCTTCTGCAAGTAGTATAATTTCGTATATTCTTTTTAACACCTGACGCACGTTTCACTGAAAAATATCAGTATCATCTGAGGTTTCTAAGTAAATTAATAACAATCGAAATAATTCTATTAATATAAAATTAACGAATAATAAAAAATTCCGACTTAATTTTACATCTTGTGCCATTTTGTCAATGTTATATGTGGACAGACTTGCTTACTTTTCTATTAAATGTAGAAATAGATTTTACCATTATTTTTTGCCGCAAACCATTTAATCTTGTTGTTTAATCCTTTTTCTATATGAATAGCTCATTACAATTATTGTTAATATGTCGTGTAAACAGCAGAGAGATGCTAAGTAGGACATTGTCTCAGGTAAGATTGCATGGTAAATCAAGACTCGCGCGTATTTCTTCCACCAGTCGGACGTCACGCGGCAAAAACAGCTGATCGCTAGGTTAGCGCGGGAAGCCGGAATGGCCCCCCCTGTGTTGTGTCTATTCAGCGCTAACACCACAAGATTTCTCATTCCCGTCAACATGAGTACCTACTCAAGGTCAAATAACATTCTTAATGTTGTAATGACAGACGTGTACGTTTACAAAACACTGTTTTGGCTGACACATATATACACATCTACGTCTGAACTCGCAACCTCTTATTTATCAGCTGGCCGGTTTTACGTTTCCACCAAACGTGTTCCAGAAAATCATATTAAAATAATATGAATATTTTATAGTAAAAACATAATAAAAATAATAATAATATACAATTTAAAAAGTTAATACACTACCTCTTGCTTATCCTAAGTTTTGTGCCGTATCACTTTTCCAAGGATTCATAAAATTGTTATCTCGAATGATACATGGATCTTGTAGAGCTCGTAATCCTAATGTTCCTTGCATGATTGATGGAATATGTACACATAATAACCGAGCAACATTTTACGTTAAACTATTGAAAATAACAATGGTTTTCCAAAGTACCGGAGACGAGATGACGGAATTGTTGAACTAAAAGGAATACCGTATATCATTTGATAATCGTGATTCGTTCAATACAATCGCTTCCTAATTCTACAGTACAATGCTCACATCAATATTGAAAACCGATAAATACATGTATAAATAGGCTTACCATACGTCCCGGTTTGACGACCTGATCCCGGGGTCCCGGCCAGTTTGTCAATTGTCCCGGTTTGAAAATTGACGAGAGTAGTTTCCGTCCGGGCAAAGACGTTGTGCAAGCTAAGCTCCCGATTTTTGGTTAAATCAATAGAAAAGAGAGTTTGAAAGATTAAAAGTAATTTTTCATGAATGGAAAATTCAAAAGCTGCAGTAGTCACTTTGCACGAGTATACACATTCAAATGACTTAGGGAGCACAAAAATCCTAATGTGTGCTACACTTGCTTTCCTTCGAAAAGATGTAGAATGTGGCTGGTAGTATATCCATGGTCAAGTTCCAGAGGAAGAGAAACTCGATTAATTCTTTAATTGTTTCGTAGAACAATAGCTAGACAATGATTAGTGCCACAGGAGTTACGGAACTGCTACTTCCGACGTCATACAATGAATAATACCGTACAAGCACGCATCAGAAACTAAACAGCCACGTTGAAAGACCACATCCAAGAATAAAAAACATTATCAAATGTTTATAATCTGAGGCAGAGAAATGTATTCAGAACACGATGTAACGATGGAGTGAAATTTTTAAGCTAAGAAAAGGACGAAAAAGTATACTGAATTGGATAAACTAAAAGATATGAGAAAGATTCTGAAGTTGGGATGTTTCTCAAGATCACGTCGTCCGTTCTACAAGTTGACTAATAAAAATAAATAAAAAATAACCTTCCTTTTTAATTTAGAGAGAGAGAGAGAGAGAGAGAGAGAGAGAGAGAGAGAGAGAGAGAGAGAGAGAGAGAGAGAGAGAGAGTGAGGGAGCGGCTATGCAAGTGTGTGTGTGTGTGTGTGTGTGTGTGAGTTTTATAAAAATTGTAACTTGGTAAACGTAGTTGGTAACAAAAAATACATTTAACGAATTATAAAAACATAAACACAATACAGGGTGGATGTACATACATCGTTGTTTGTGTGTTCGCAAGTGGGAGGTACTCTCACGTATCAAAAATTAATTACGTGTCTTATCTACTTGAGTGTTCGCAAGTGAAACGAGTTGCAAGTGCCACTGTTCGTAAGTGGGAGCACACCATCGTCGGCCGGATACGAAAAGCAGATTAATTTACCTGGTTTCTTCGAGACAAAAGCATCAACATGAATCAAAAAATTTAACTTGCAACCATTATTTTAGTAAAACGTAGATGATTGTGGGTATCATAGCTTAGGCTTTTAGAGCATAGGCTTGTACATTTATCTAGGATTTACATTATGTAGCTGATGATAGAAGTTCAAATGCGAGTTCCTGGTCCCTAAAAACATGGGTATCTCAGCTGGGAGAGTGAACTCCAAGACAAAATACTGATCCTTCAAATGTGTGCGTGTCGGGTAGGTATAGGCCTACTCTGGGCTCCTTAAAAAAGCTACTGCTAAAATAACAGTGATTTGTTCTAATTTTGTTTGCTACATAATAAGGTGACGCCGTATAACATTAAAATTTGGGTTTGGCAAAGATTATCAGAATTGGCACATTCAACAATTAAAAGTTTTGTACGAATGAGCAGAAAATAATGGTATTTAAAAGGAACTATAAAGACATATCTTATGGTCATAAACAAACCGTAGAAGAAATTACTATTGTAATCAGTATAGTCATATTTGGACAGGTGTAGAAAAATATGGAGAAGCCTGTACAGGTGTGTCGGTGCTGATGGGAACACACATAAAAACGTTTGTATGAGATTAAACGTATGTATCCAAGATAAATACCGTTTTATCTACAACAGGTGGCTTCGAAATATGAATTTGGGGATTTCCCTTTTATTTAGGGGGAATTGTTATAAGGTAAATACAGTACAACCTGTCACATCCGGACCTGTGATATCCGGAACCTCCCATATCCGGACGTATCTCCAAACTAATTTTTGCAATTCTGTAATTGTTAATTATATTAATTGAGATTTTGGCTACTTATAGAGATTTAATTACTGAACACAATGCAGTTTTCAGAATTGCTGTATATTTATTGGTTTTGAAGTTATCGCAGGTTGAACTGCAAAAATGAATCGACTAAAATTTACTCATCCGCCGCGTGTTTCACTGACGAAAGTAGAGCGAGATAGTTGCTATTATACCCTCTCTGTCTAGCGTACGGCGCAGCGCACAGTCTCCCTTTATGTACATAAATATGTAGGAAAAATAAGGAAAATATGTAGCTAAATATGTAATATTTAAGAAATATGTAGTATTAAAATACTTTCACATCAACAATATAATTTACATTTTACGAGAACATAACAGTGCCCTCTTTGAAAGGTTTTGAAAATAATAGGTGCTTCATTTTAAACTTTTTAAAATCACTTTCAAAACATGCAAATATATTTTGAGCAAAGTCAATGTAATCCATAAAATACTAATCAAGTTCGGGGCTGACACTAATCACCAGTTAGATTACCACTTCTGTTACAGAAAATAAGTTAACCCTCAGAATACACAGTATCTGAAATTTCAACTCTTTGTTGAAGAGTTTACAATAAGACAGCATGCATAAGAAATGAATTACTTTTCAATTGTTTATTGTACTTTAGAAAATTTATGAAAACATATTTTAGAAAAGAGTATTAAAAAAGAAACCTTGATATTATAAAATTAACAACAACAAAGTATTTTACCTATGGATTTCTGTAGTATAGGACATGAGTATAAAGTAAAAAATTGAGAATTATTAACTATTTAACAAAGTATTTTACTAGGAGAGTTGAAATTACTATAAAATTAAAGGTAGATTTTTGACTTGAAAATCTATATTGTATATATATATATAAAACTCTACTATAACTCTGCATAAGAATAAAGTGTCCATGTAAGTTTTTTTTCCACTGTTTAGTTGCACAATTAATTATTAAATACTTTTCTATATTGTCTGTTGACATGGACTGTCTTCGGTCTGAGAGTATGTTTTTATATATAGAAAAGGATCTCTCGACGTCACATGTCGTCACCGGCGCATGTTTATATAGAGGAATCGTACTTGGAAGAATATTCTCAATCGATTCTACAGTTTCGCCGTTACATATGCGATAAATGGTATGTAAAGTTGAGTAACCAGGGTTTCTATTCAGCACAGCATTTAATTTAGTAGAAACTTTGTCACCGACTTCACCCTGCACAGCATTTAACTTGTTAACTGCTTCTTCAACTATTCCTATGGCCTCTTGGAGAGTCAGACCTGCAGTCTCCAGTTTCTTGATACAACTGAAATGCGTTTTGATGTACGAAACTGAACATATCACCTTAGAGTTGTTGAATGCAGACAAGGATTCGCTCGCTGACACTGCAGAATCGGGAGATAATGTTTCCACCACATACTTCACAGCTTCAAAGTTGTCACTGTAGAAATTTACGGCTTCGATCCAGGTTCCCCATCTTGTAATTACGGGTTCTGGAGGCAGAGGTGTGTCAGGTAGCCTTTGTTTGTAGCACTGGATACGGTAAGGAGCTTTCAAGAACACCTTTTTTGTTGCTGATATTAATGTATTTACTTCGGGGAAAAGGTCTCTGACAGTTTCAGCTACTCGATGCAATCCATGAGCCAGGCATGTAACATGTAGTAGGTTGGGGTAAAACACATTTAGAGAATTACCTGCTTTTAACATGTATGCTGCTGCATCTGTATACAACAGCAGTACCTTCTCTTCTTTAACACCATTTGGCCATAACAAACTTGGCAAAATACAGCTTTATCGTCAGTTGTAAAAGCACTGTCAATCTGTACCCATGATTTTAACTTAGATGACAAAGATGATGCGGTCGGTGCCATGATAAAACAAGGATATTTGTATTTAAAACTCTTAAGAACTTGCGTTGAATAATACCGCACACTATATTATTTAAGACGTCTTTTGTCCAACAACGAGAATCCGCCAAGGCAAGAAAAAGCAAGCGCGAAGTGTAGGCGAAAGACAAAACACTGACTTGACAATAACATCAACACACCACACTGCACACCAGATTGTTATTTACGTGTAGGCTTACACTCCGAGAGCGTCGATAATACTGGCGTCAAAAATCACATTGTGCCCTACAATAGCATAGAGTTATATGGATATTTGTTTGTTTAGGTAGATGGAATCCGTTGCGAGAATTGCAAGATCTGCGAAGAGTATTTATTTACCGCGGACAGCACGTTCTTTCCCCATCGAACCTGCTGAACGTGCGAACGAAACGTAAATAAGGAGTGCGGCCGCGCATACCATTCTCATTAACATCCCGTGCAAAATGCCTTACTTGTCGCTTGAGCTCGTAAAAAATTTTACTTCTTGAAAGTAGAATCTATGTGTGCAATTGCAACAGATGCAATATTTTGCCTTTTCTTGTAATAAATTTAATTGGACCTGATTCTGATTAATTGCACATTTGCGCATCTGAGTAATGTTGTTATAGGCCTAACTATTTTTTGCCATTTCAATTTTCAAATTGAAGTAAAGTATAGTAAAATAGCTAAAATATGTAGAAATATGTAAGATGGAGTGAAATATGTAATATGAACAAAATATGTAAAAATATGTAAAATTAAACTCACGGATAAGACACCTATTGGTATGATTCGCCGATATCTGGCTTTTCCGTGTAAATGTGCACTCAGCATTCAAATATGTAATTACATAAAAATCCGGGCCTTAATCATCACCTACACCTGCATAAATATGAATGTAGGGGCTACTCATTACAGTATTCACTTCCCCTTCCTTTGTATTTTGATTTGACAGCATTACAGGATGTTTACACTACCTTGTAAGCACGTATGTTTCCCCTTCTGTTTTGTCCAATATACAGTAGATTTGATAGAAATTTTAAATGAAGAAGGAAACTGCTACTTGGTAAATTAATATGTATTGTGCTTTTAAAAGGAAAAGAGAGATAGCTACCGTTTTTCTAATTCTATCAGTAGGATAGAAAACAGATATAATATAAAATGTATGAGACCCCATTAATATTAAGTATTTATCTCTAAATCACCAGTCGATTGTCTCAAAATAATGCGAAAAATTGCGAAAGAAACTACCGTGTAGTTATTTTTATCTCGCAAGGGTGTGTACGATGAACTATAGAAAAGAAACTTGTAGATAAATGTTTTTAAACAATGCCGTTTGGTTGCTAATCCCCGACCTTATAACTTTTTTATATACTTGCTTTTGTATAGAAAAGTCTTATGAAGTGAAAAGAAATTAGTAAAAGAGAATGGAAAATTCCAGGGTGAGGAAGAATATTTAACGTTACGAATTATAAAACGAAGGAGATATTACAGCTGCAATAAAGAGCAGGCAACGAATTATATCAAGGGCTCAAGAGAGAAGTAACGCAACAGAAGGCTGATTGGAATTCCTCAACTTAAATGTGAAGGAGGTATTGTATAATATTAATACCACCTGTAACTACCGCAGACCTTCCTTTGTCATAAACCGTCTCCTCACCATTCCCGATGGACCTCCTCCCAGAAACCCCCGCCAACGGAAAAATAGAAATAATTAAGTCTCTTCGTCATACTTACTACACCTGGCTTCCTTATTGATAACTTAACATCTTAAATTTTCCTATCTACCTATCCGGTCTTTATCCCTCTCCTTTGTGCCTCCCCGCCTTACCTTGACGCCTCTCTGACACCTCCCTCCAGCTTTGGCGTCCTGCGTTACTCGACCTCGTCTTGGCTGTCGTTTGACTTATACTTTTATTATGGCTCTACCATCACCCATTTGGCTCTGCACACTACGTAAACACACAAATACACATCCATACACTACACTCTATCCTGAATGCCTCCACCTACTTCGCCACCGGTCCGCGCTGCGCTGGCGTGCGACTCCTCTAAATCTCCAATCGGCGGAAGGGTGCTTGCCCCAGATCAGCCTGAGTCTTATCCTCTGAGACAAGTCTCAGACAACGCAAAAAAAGGTATAATATTATAGCCTACTGTCTACTATGACTGTGAGACGCGAATATGACAGCAGATACGCAAGAATGTAGGAGGCTACAGAAGAATAAAGGAACGGTCCAACTTCGGATATTATGGCTTAAGTAATCATATTAGAAAGGATTATTACAATTTATTTTATACACCACACAATATATGTGATAATTTTAATTTTTTATTTATCTATAAATTTTGAAACGAATTAAGACCTGTATTAACATCAACCGTTGTGTATATAATTCTTTTCACTCAGACTTTTCACAAAGTTTAGTGATATATTAAAACCATGTGTAAGATAATCAATTTTTGTGAAACCTATAATATACCCATTAAATAGTGTAGACTAGACAAGTATGATAGTAGCTTAATACAGTCTTTTTTCCGGGATGAAAGGGAAATTATAATATTGTGCGCTTAAGAATGAAACTTTTTTTGTTACTAGACCAACGTTTATGAAAATCTATTTGGCTTCATTTCTCAGATTGTAATAAAATTGGAATCAATTATAGCCTATATCAAATTAAAAATTTTTGCCAAAATTATTTGTTACTAACCAAGTTTACTTTATTTTCTTAACCGATGGATTTTTGCATATCAAATTCCGTTTATTAGACATCGATTTTTCAATATAAAATTGGTCTCTAGATTACTGATTTGCGTTAATGCGTCCAAGAAAAATAGTAGTTTGATAAACCTTATTACTAAGTTTTAATGTTTGTTTACATACGGCGTTTTCAAGAAACTGTAACAGTGTTAGAATAAATAGGCCTACTTAAAAATTTGATTACATACCTGCACCTAGTTTCGTATACAGAAGCAGTGTAAAAAGTATTTTGTAAAGCTTTCTTACAAAATTATAACATAACTGAAGCCCAAATGATGTTTAAGATTTTGCACGTTAAGTCATATGAAGTTTACTTAAGAACCTGTTACGTTCAGACTTCCTGAGATACAGTTATTGAGAAGAACAAGAGTAACAGAAAGAAAGAGAGAGAGAGTGAGAGAGAGGTCAAAGTACATGATGTTTACTACAGTTGGCTACTTATAAGGAACTTGAAAATAATTAAACTTATTGTAATGTAGAAAGTTAACGAAACATGAACCAAAAGCGAGGATTATGTGCAGCAGACTCAAGAGTTTTATTAACAGGATCCAAACAGCCTTTGTTGAAATGATTATTACGTTAAATAATTTATTCGCAATTAAGAAGTGGTACATTTTGAAGAAAGGAAAAAACCGAGGATGAGGAACTTATAAGTTGCTATTAAAATATGTAACTTACCTTTTGGATACCTAATTATTTTACAAGCAAGTTACGGAAACTATAAAAAAAAATTAATTCTTAATATATAAGCCTTCACGTATTATTTCAAAAAAATTAGATTACTGCTCACTGTGATATACGAAAAGCAAAAATATAATTAATGTAACATTACAACTCTTCAACTCTGTAAGATATAAACTCTTCTGCTTCTGCAGGTTGTTATTTATATTATTGGTACTTGTAGAAATTTTTATTAATCAGAATGGTGAATAAATTTCCAACGGATGGGAGTCAACTTGAAACATGTTGCTTCGGTACTACTGTATACCAATAACTGCATAACTATATTCTTACAAATGATATTCGGTATGAATGAGAATAATTAAAAATTCGTAATTCTCTCTCCCCCGTCTCTCTTCTCCCCCTCACTCTTTCTCTGTCAATTTTCCCCATCTACCTCACTAATAGGGGCAAACCTCACTACTACCTTTAATTAAACATGACTACCTCACTATTAATTTCCTTTTATTTTCATTAAGTTAGCACGGCAGGTCCTTCTGCGACTGCACCCAAAGCGCGCCTCTTTAAGTGTTTGTTGAAATGTTACACTGCTACAAACAGATTACTCAAGTTTGAATGTGTAGTTTATACGAACACAATGAATGATTAAACAAACAGATACAAACAAACAGTGAAGGATTGTGTGTAACACTGAAATTGTTGACAAGAAAAAGAAGAAACTGTACGAGTTGGCGCGCGTGCGTGTGCGCGCGCGAGAGAGAGAGAGTGAGTGAGAGGACTGAAAGAGAGAACATGGGCAGAGGTAAAAAAAATCTGTCGCATTAAATTCACGCCAACAACATTCTTAATGTCGTAATGACACAACAGTCTTTGTTTACGAAAATTACTACCGTCGTCACGACACAAATATACAGATCTAATGTGTGTTGGCAGGCTGACGCGTTCGTACTACTAATTCATTCGAAGGCTGTATTCACTCCTGTCTGTATTAAAATAATACAAATGTTTTATAGTAATAATATAATAATAATAATAACAACTATCACGATTTGTAGGCTTAAGCATTCATAACATAAACAGTTTTCTAACGTTCCCTCCACTCAAAAGACTTCTACGAACTTTTTTTAACCTATTGATTTTACTCCATTTTTAATAATTCACCAATCCCTTCAGTTTATAACTTACTGCTTACATGTCGGAGTCATGTGATAGTATGAAACTTTTATTGAGCAGAATTCAGTATGACGGATATTCGTGGCATACCTACGGAGATGTGAAAGTAACGTAGTTATACTTCGATTGCAGCTTGGATTCACTAAATTCTGTTGCCTTCTGTACGAGCGGGTAAATTCTATGCAGGAATGGGAAAATTATTATGTAAAAAAAAGCAGTGATCATTAAAGACAGAGGCACTGAGTGTAGGAGATCAGACCGTTGTAGGTCAAGTACTAGTAAAACCTGGAAAAGCTTATCGTTCACTACTACATATTAAGTAGGTTTAATGAAAATTATGTAAATGGAACGGATGTAATTTCGAAACTGTTAATTTCCTTCAAGTGTGTACTAAAGTAAAGAATGTTACAATTTATAAGTTGGTAATTACACCAGGTAATGCTAACAACCAGTAGCCTACTGATTTGAATGTGTGTGTGAAGAGGGCTTTTGAGTCGATAATAACGCTATTACCTACTTGACACAGAAATTCCCGTGTCACCTGCATTTTGTATTATGCAAACGTTCGGAGGATGTAAATTTTTCAACAACATTGTTGGAGTGCCAACCTTTAGAATGAACCGTTGTGGCGGAATGCAAGATTGATTTAAAGAATTCAAAAATTCTTGGAGATAGTACACTATATTTTCAATATTAAATACGGTGTTAATAGATTCTTCGGACTTTTTATTATCCCCAGAAAATTTTTCCAAACTTGTATCATTATTTTCCTTCACAGATTCGATTCTTTGGGAATAACCACTTGTAATTTTTATCAAGTAAACACTTGACGTTTTGCACAGAATTTAGCAATTAATACAGTGTTGTACTATTTACTATGTCCCAGTTTTTCGTCAATTTCTGTGAAGCTATCGTCATTAGGAACACTACCGTCACCGAGGTGCAGTAAGTTTGTAGAAAAATCACCATCTCCTCCTCCTCCTAAATGGGCTCTCATATTGCTTTGCAAATTTAGTCTGAATAGCATTCCACATCGCCGAGGACTTTAAACACACTGAGACAATATCAGCGCGGGTTCCTCTTGCAGTTACCGGTAATCTCTAGCGAGAATCCTCTGAAATAACAAATGTTACGCTACCCACTAATTTGTTACAATTTCTTAAGTCTTGGAGAGTTTGATTGACCGTTTCTATACAGTCCACAAATCGCCTTCGTTTTACCGTTCATGATTAGTTTCCGTTTTGATCTCTCTTTCTTTTGTCATGCCTCCTCTTCAATACGAATTGCTTTTTTAATAGGAGTCAGTGAGAATACTTGACTTTTTCTTCTTGGCGCATTTCTATTTTATTTTTGCAGTCGCTTTCGGATAAGGGCGAATTTATTCTGGTGTCAATTGTGTTAAGGTATTAGCAGATGTCTCGTTTATTTCCGACGTGGGAGGTCCGGCTACTGTGGTCTCTTGACAATCTTTTGTTGGTGTTAATCTTCCTTCATAATTACTTTTGTCTCCTATCTCTCTGTCAATTACAGGTGAACACAGAAACTCTTCGATACTGAATATATTTTCATTTAATGGCCAAATTCCAGTTGAACTAAAACCTGCTGTCAGTTAGATGGTGTAGCTGCCTTTGAAAGAGCATCTTTTGCTAGCCCAGGTATGTCATGGTTTTACCTGGGTTTATTGTCATCCAGCTCTCAGCGGCTGCACCGAAACAGGCCATATAAACACTTGTCTAATGGCTGAAGTCAGATTGTAACGGGTATGAGGTATAAACTGTTTCATAAATAGTAAAAAAAGAGAGGCTGTAATTTATCTTGATGGATGTGCTACTCCAATACAACCTGCTGGTCCATAAATAATCAAAGTGATATCTACATAACACTCTGTGGATATAACGATAAGTGGTGGTTTCCAGCTGCCATCTATGAAAATACCACTGGTTTCACCCTTTTCCAAAGGGGTAACCCTGCTGACTTGTTTATTTCCCTTCAAACTGACAACTTTGTTAGGACAGTGCACTGTCGTTATGCTGCCTGGTTTCCTTCACATTCCAAATATTGTGACAGTAAAAATGAAGGCGACTTATCACAGAATTCCAATATTGAAGAAAGTTTTATGTTATGTTTATTAAAACTAAATGCTATTGCAAAACTTGTTGCTTCAGCCTCTCTAAAAGACAACCTTGAATGTCGCTGCATGAAGCCAGTAAAACAATCTTTTACCGGCCCAGTTCACCAGAAAATCGACATTATTTGCAAACACGTATTCGGAGGCTAACATACGAATATTCTTAGGGTACAAACCATAATAACTAACAGAATAGTGCAGATCATAACACAGAAATCTGATTTTTCTTTTTGTTCTTTCCTAAATACAAGTTGTGGAAAACGCCGAGTCTTTGTAGGGTTTGTGAGCTACATCGCCCCAGAAAGTTTTTCACTTGTACGTTTGAACCAAATATGAAAAAAAGAAAACAGAACAAAATGTTTTACTTACATTGTACCAACATACCACTTTCCTTCTGGTGAAATTGAAGGTACACCTTTAATTTTAAAATTAGTGGCTGAAGTGTAGTGCTGCTGGCCACTCTACCTTTAGTGCGTGTGTCGAACACTCACTTTAGGCAACCTATTCTACCTCCTAAATTTCCTAGGCGGCATAAAAAGGAGCCATTATTACTATTATCATTTTAAAAATTTTAGTTTTTTAGGATTTAATAAACACGTAATCTTCATTATAGGATCACAAGTAACTGACACATAATTAATTCTGAGATCTGTTAGGTTATGAATTAATTTTCTTTTAAAAGTTATAGAGAAACATAACTTGCCCTCATGTTGCCACATTGCTTTTGTATTAGTATGATTCAATTGTACACTTACCATGGATCCAACAAAGTACGTAGCTGTAAACACCCATAGCAAATTAGTGACAAAAAGGTTGCTTTACACGTTCTAAAATACAAAAGGGAACAAAGACTCATTTTACTGTACACTGCTATAATCAGACTGGAGGAGCATGTACTACAAGCTATAACAAAAACGTTATACAGTTGCAGAGGTGCTGCGACTAAGGGACACTTGAAGAAGTACAAAGTATCAACTTATGTCTCTCTGCTCTCCCCTATATGGTAATACTGTCTTATAACGACTGTTAAACAAATCAAATGTATTGTATACCTTTATATGTGTATTTATACACAATATATCATAAACGTTTTTTGTGGCAAAAATACCTTTATATGTGTATTTATACACAATATATCATAAAAGTTTTTTGCGACAAAAATATCTGTCAAATTTTTGTATGTTGTAATGGTACATATAACACTACCAACACCAGCGTACCACAAATAAGTTGAAAGCCACTACAATTAAGAATACCTACAAGGTCAAGCATACGATCATGGATAAAAAAGGAAGTATCATAAGCCAAAACCAAGTGAATTAAAATGAAGAAGGAATTACCAGTAAATGTGCAACTAAAGAAGATAAAGCAAGACTAACGACGAGACGACATACATAATTACCCAATACATCAAACAGTGAGAAGGAAACCCATTAAAGACAAAATCAAGAAGAAACCTATTAACCGTGAGAAGGAAACCAGTGAAAACGCCATGAAGAAACTTATTAAGAGGGAGGAAGGAAATCGGTGAAGAGAAGAAGAAAATATCCAGATCAAACACAAAAAAGGGAGATAACATGAATTATAATGAACTAACATATGGCAATAAAAGAATTATTATAAAAGAAGAAAGAATAAATGGAATAAACAACATGATTTAAACCCCTAAGCTGCAAAACAAATTGACACTTGACCAAAACTTATTAAGTGAATACCTTCCTTGACAATGTAATACAAACAATAATCATAAGAATGAATTATTGAACATAAAAAGTAAGAAAGAGAATGAATAATAATAAGTTCTTAGCTAAATTATGTGTAGACATGAAAAGCGGGCTATGTCCAAAACACCAATGACCAATTGTAAAGTGGAATTGATATTAGAAATAACCACTAATTACCAATAGTAAAGACTGTAAAAGATAAACAAAATGTAATCTAATAATAACCAATAGATATACCAGTACTACATAAAGTCAAATAAATCAAATGTAATACAGAAACACAAAACCGACAATAATCCATTGTTGTATATTATAACTATATGCTTGCCATAGAATGGATGCATGATGAACAAAATTATCTTGTAAACTTATCATAAAAGAGTAGGAACTAAACCAACAACATTGAATGAGGCAGAATACTATTCGAATAAGTAAATTCAAGGATTATAGCCACCCAAATACTAATAATAACAATAATAATAAATAAACCATGTTGACAGCTAGATGCAAGTAATCTTGGTTACTTTAAACCAAAGCAATTTTCAGTATAAATGCAGAATGAACTACTGCACAATAATAACAGTGCTATCAAAACAATGATAAGAGATATTCAAGCAATAACGAGAATAATTTGATAGGATTACAACCCATATAAAAAGGTAACTTCCTAAAGTATAGTAAACTCACTTAACAAACTATAGTTAAGGTAATAAAACCACAAGATGAAGAAAAAGGGCACTATCAGAAGTGACAATGACCAATGCAGTATGCATAGGCCATAATAAAATGTTATTAACTATTAATGTTATAATAATATTAAGTATCATGTACATGTTGTGTTTATGTTAGTGTCTATACAGGAAAGTACAGAGCAACTCACCGCAGCTAATAATAGAAGAGTCAACGCAACTTCTTCAGAATCGAACTCGTGAAATGGAACAAAAAACATTCTAAACTATTTAAACAAAATTAATAAACGATGTCAAATAGTAAGTAAACTGATTTATTCATATCGGATTCAATAATAGATTGAATTGGGTAGAATAAATCAATAAACCAAAAATTAATAATAAAAACCAAAACGTTAAGAATAATAATAAAACAGACAATCTCGTCGTGCTAAAATGTTCATACACACTTTTTAAGAGAAAATTACTTAAAACTTCGAATCTAACAAGAAAAATATTGTGTCGAGTATTCATAATGCAAACCCTTAGATATCAAATATGAAATGAAAATATAAGTACCAAGTAAAATGTATATTCTATAGCCGGCAGAATAAGGGAAGGACAAATAAAATAGAGGCAGGATATCAAGAGAATGGAAAACATGGGACTACCTAAACAAGTAATAAGATACAGACCTCAGGGAAGACGAGATATAGGTAGGGCAAGGAAAAGAGATGCCTTCAGTGAAGGCAAAACAGGCTGTAATCCTATACCTTGACATGGAGAAGATTCCTAATACTTAATAGCACACTTAAGAACAAAATATTGGTATGGAGAATCATACACGACTTCCATGTTCTAAGATTTATATTTAAAATCATTTTCGAAATGAAATATTTCCATTGAAACTACTTCTTTCTACTTACTGCTTCAGCCACTTACTGTGGGCACTAATGTATACCACCTCACGTTATCGCACTTGATTTTCACTGATGATGGAAGTCGATGGCACTGGCGAAACGTCTGGTTTTGCAGAAAACATTGGTCTACGGCCAAACAGGCCGGGAAGGAATTTTAAAAACAAACTGCTTCTTTGTTGTCAATAACGTAGTACATATATACAAAAAATTATCAGGTAAACTATTACGTTACAACAAAAAAATGTTTCAGGTAAACTACCCTTTCCCCGTAACCGATCTTCACTAAAATCAATAGGCCTTGAGTCCTCTATCACTCGGGCACATATGTAAAAAAAATATCTGATTCTGTTTGAATTTACGGCAGTTATCGTTCGTCATGAAAAAATTTCTCTTGTTACAACATAAAATATTGCAGGTAAACTACCCCTTTATCTTAACCGATCTTCACAAAAAACAATAGGTCTTGAATACTCTACAATTCAGGGCTGTATGCAAAAAATTATTTGATTCTGTTTGAATTTACGGCTCTTATCGTTTGCCATAAAAAATCTAGACAGACACACAGACACTTTTCGATAAATTACCTTTTTTCATGTTTTGAGGGTAGTATAATCAGAATCTGCAAAAATCTCCATCACCATACTTCCATTTCCTTATGGAACATGAAAGTAAAATCAAAGTAAAATTCTGATGGCAACAAAAATCAAATATTCTATCAAAAATTGGGGATATACATTTTTGGTAGGTATTTGGTAGGCCTACTTGCATTGCACAAGGAATGTGTTATTTTCAATAGGTTATTGATAAAAAAAGACTTACAAGTACATTGATTTTTATTACAAAATTTATACAAAACAGTTTCAATTCTAAGGTATCAATAATTAATAATTATTAAGGATAATGAACAAATTATTTCTTCATAGAAGATACATAAAAACATTGCAAAAATAATACATATCAGACAAATATTATTACAACAAAAATACCACACAGACATTTGGGCTTTGTTACTTTATCAGTAACTATAAGATTACATTCATAAAGTACATAGAATATTTATTTACAAGAACATAATTACAAAAAGTGAAAACACCTTTGATGAAATAAACATTTTATTTATTACATCAAACATAACTAAACTCAGATGACAATATAAATGAACTAAATATAGGTTTTTCTGCGAGGGAGTGTAGGATTGATTAGGGGTTCAATTAGTTGAAATTATTAAAAAAAAAAAAAGCATAAACTATAAATAGAAAAACTAGACTGGTATGTTTACAACAAAATGAAAACTTCAAGTTACATTTAAGAGATATTCCGTGTCAAATCAACAAGTGCTACAACCTGACCCTCTTAGATTTATTTGAAATTAAGTATGCATGTAGTATTCATAAATAGTAACACAAATCAATTTTTTCACATTTTTCTGACGAAAGGTTACTGAGTAATGGGTGCTCAAAAATGAAAAAAATAAATAAAATTTTTGACTTGCGCAACAATATTGATTTGTTCACAACTTGTGTTCTAATTAAGCTAGAACAATGACATCGAGTTCATTTGAAAGCTCTTTTAAAGGGCTTTCATATGATATAAAACATAATTAGTTGAAAATATATATATTTTTTATAAACACATCATTATTGCATTTACTGAATTTTGAAAAACTGTATTTTTAAAATTCTCAAAAAAATATATGTGAAAGATATTGTTTTCCTCTACATATTCTGAAAGTTTCAACTTGGGATGAGCATGGGATCACTATCAAAAGTAATTTTATGTTTATCACGATTCTGTAAAACGTCATTCAGATCAGTGAATTATTATTATTTTTATTTTCCTACCCGTGACAATTTTTCAGAATCATAGTTGGATTTATTACTTGGCCTACAAAATTGTACTTTTCTTTCATACAAATAACTGTGTTTTAAAGCTTAGCACTAGCTAAATTAATAGCTCAAAATTAATAAATTGACCTACATATCTAAAATATATATCTTAATACAGTGATCCAGGTTTTCCGTGTACAAGCAAAAAAATCTCATTTTAAAGACTATATACAAAATGGTTGGTTGGTGTGACTATCTCCCATCTGTTTAGTATTTTGTCATCGGATAATATTCAGTCAGCTGTTGTCAACTGTTGTTGAAAGTGACCTGTACATTTTCTTTTGGTGTGACATAGCCTATAAAGTGAAAAAAATGTGATTAATTCTGAAATGTTGTGTTTTGAAATTAGCTTAAAGGTACTTTTGTACAATTCTCACAACAGTGTATAAGTTTATATGCCTACAACCAGTTAATATTGTAACGAGACATATGAGCCCAAATATTTCAGTAACCCAAAATATTAACACATGTCAATAATTGAGTGAAAGAGACAAACCAAGTGTTTCTTCTAAAAGGCCAAGCATGAAACTACATGAGCTACTCATCACCAAGGATAAACTCACAACAATAAGAGTTAATAAAACTAATGGTAACTAACAAGTGAAATAACATTATAAGAAAAAGAAGATGCACCGAACAATGGTTGTACCACAGGAACCAACAACCCAATAGTTTTCGGTCAGTAAGGAACCAATGAAGACAAGGAAGAAACATACTACGAGAAAGACACCTAACAACCATGGTATAAAATATAGATTCCAAGAGCCAGTCAACTATAGAACATCTTACCCGTATATGCAATGACTGAACAACTTACAGATTGAAGAGATGGACAAGAACTGACTAACTGAGATGACCAATATTGTAACGCAACAGAAATGCTAGCACTCAAGTTACATAAAAACAAGGTTCACAGAATAATAAACAAGTCAATATTTAACCCCATGATAGAACAAAGATCTAATAATTATATTTATAATCATAGATAAAGGTAAATAAGGATGCAAGGTAATATTAACAAGAATAACCGAACCTGTAAGTTAGACAATAGTTGATGATATATGTTTAATGAAAAACAAACAAAAAATGAAACAATAATTTACTAATAGCAAATAAGAATTTTGAGTTAAGAGGTATTATTTTGTGACAACAAATGTTATGATAAAGTTTATGTTATGTTATACCAAATATGTGTTGAGTTAATGAAAGATAATGAAACAAGATGTATTATTCAATGACTGTTGTAGAATGAAGTGTGAAGCAGCTAATTAACGTTAATAGATTTGAATTTTCTTATATGTGATCCATAGGTCAAGATAAAATTGTTATTAGATATGGAAAAAATAATTGTTTATGTAAATGTTAATAGTTAAGATTTAATTATATGTATGAATTTATGTAAAAGGGGCTATAGATGTGTACCAGTTATAAACACAGGTAGATCTGTTTACAATAAAAGGCCTAACAGCCAAAACCACTATATAACCACTCATAACATAAAGGTTAGGTACATCAATTAATAATAATTAATGAATACGATTTGAAGAGCTAGAAAAAACATTAAATTAATAATGATATATAATAAAATTTATACAAATTATGATAATACCATAATGCCATGATATCGATTAATAACATTTAATATCGAAAGTGGATTAAATATAAAAAAAGGAAAAAAACCGGCTTATATCAAAAAACCAGCAGAATATGTGTAGAAAATAATAAACCAACTATCGGTAAAGTTACATTCCGATAGGATAGCAAATTGATAAGGAATAGACAAAAAATATATGAAATAAACACTATATTCAAAACATGTGGAAGGAAGAAGTCGTGTGTTGCTAGGGACGACAGAAGAAGAGGAAGTTGTTAATTTGACAATAATTGCTTTGATGATCTGAATGTGATGAGATTAAAAAACCCAAGAATTATCTATTTAATCGGAATATTTTAAATCATCAGACACGATTATAAAACACAAAATCCTAATGACAATGTTTATGACTATCACCAGTACAGTTTAATCCAAATAACACTACAGTATGAAATCACAATAGAGAATAAATAACTGGATTATACAAGGAAGAACTTGAACTGTCCCATATCCGAAGGGAATTGATGATATATTAAACCAAATAGAAAGAATTAACAGTATCACAATTAATAATATTCACTACACCAGAAGTTATAACCTTTCAAAAACACGGAACAACACTAATTGCTTCAACCAAGAGAAGAACGTATTTGGATCCTGGCGTTGCAGAAGAAGCATCAATCGGGCTGTAAACCAATCCAGAAAGCTGTAATTCCGAAGTGGACAGGAGAAGAATTCCATTCTATTAAATCGAAGAAAGAAAATCGTACGGCATAATTGTCCAGAACAGTAAATTTATCAATCAACCGCCTACACGATTGGCTTCGTTCTAGTCTGGTAAATTAGTATTATATTAATCATACTAACTACACAACACTTTAAATTTGTAAATCTTGCATTCTTATCTATGTATTTTTAATCTTCCCCACAGTTACAAGAACCTTCACACCCTGAATTAAATTAATTACAAATTAAAACACACTATATAACTAAATTTAAATAAAGTATCAGAATAATCAACAATCGATTCATACAATCTATAGCTCAAGCATATGTTAATTAGAACATATATTATTCAATGTTAAAGAAGTAAACAAATAAAGAACCTTTATATATTGGCAAAATCTTGTTATTTGGAGTATGGTTTAATGAGCTAGGAATAAAAAAGTAACTGAATAAGTATAGAATAATTGGTTAACATAAACATTGAAATAACCTATAAGTTTTGTTGAGCCGATACTACAGCGCTTATAGCGGAATTATCTGACACCAAAGAGAGAGAGTAAAAATACAAAATTAGACAGAATTCTCTTCAAGGTATAATAGGGTTGAACGGAATTATAAAATAACTCGTTAATTATTTAAGTTACAGGTACACAAACACTGATAGTTTTTAGAGAGCTAAGTTAATAATTAATTACTTACATCAATACATCCCACAACTCCAAATATCTCCGAGATTTACATAATTAAAATAATTCAAAACACATTGGCATAGGTGTATGTACAAATTGACAAACACAACAGTGGGGTTTTAAGGAGAGGAAACCCATTCCTGTACAATATACAACAGATAATATTATAAATGTATAGTACAAGATATGTTATAAAAGAATGAAAGTAACTAGACTGTTAACTGAATAGAAGCTGTGAATAAAAGCATAGCAACATGTTATGCATAGCACCCATCTAACATAAAGAAGTATTAAAATTGTCTCATAATAATAACAAATATTACTCAAATAGTCAAACAATCATGTAAGATAAGAAAAGGCAATAACTAAAGAGTTATTAGTTATCATTAATAAAACCAAACTTGAGAAAATAAGGTTAAAAGAATGTAAATTTGTATCAACCTAACATACACATTGTTGGTACAAATTTCACCTAAATTCACATCTATCAGTAGGAAAAGCCTACCTAAACCAAAATGTTTTGTGCCTTAAACCAAGAAGAACTGATAAGCTTTCTACAGGTACCAATATAAGATACCCAAAATGGATTTTAAATAAGAATTTAAGTAAATAAAGTGAACCAAAACCGACCAAAAGGGGATTCACTAAGTAAAACGTGAACAAAACCACTTTATAATACCAAATAGAAGTAAAAGGTTAATGTCTATACCACAAGTAAGGTGTAATGCCACTATTGTAATAGTATAAGAATATTATAAGAAAGGACATAATGTATTATAATCGTAATTAAGAACACCTGTCATGTGACACTAGGTGTAAGTAATGTTAGTCAATGATATACACTAAGGGACAGACCAGTGTACAAAAAACACTAAACCAATTATAAAGAGACTACTATGATTAAACTATTGTAACTAAATAATAGTAGAAAGAGATAAAAGAATACCAAATAAGAATGGAAATAAGTGTACACCTCATAGTGCAAAATAGAGGTCAGAGAGAGATAACTATATAAGAATACAGCAGTTCTATAAGGAGAAATTTACCGCCAAACTTATAAATTTTGCACAATCATCTGGCGATATAAGAGCTTCTACAACAATGGACTCTGTAACAAAGAAAGAATTTTAGCTAACAGAGAAAAATAATTATCATTGCCAGTATCAACAAAAGTGCAAATTACTAAATGAAATAATTGCAATTTTATGGGAAATAATGTTATTAAACTAATTATGTACTTTATTAAGAACTTTTGTTTTCCAGCAGCTTCCAAAACTCTTTATATAAAAAATAATATAAACAAACTTATTTAGAGCTTCTAACAATACTTATCTTAAAATTATCATATGATTATACTTTCCAAAGGAAGCCCCTGATTTGAAAGCATTGACACATAATACTACTAATTAAAAATGATTCCAACTACTATGTTACTAAATTTTCTCATTTAAAATGTAAATGGGACTGTTAATAACTTTATATTGTTGTCATTAACAAGACAAAACAATCATTAATGGCTATTTTATCACAAACTTCAAAATCTCCTATAAAGCTTGCTCAATGAAATAGGACATTCCTGATGCAGAAAATTAACTTTGCCATAACACAAATTAAATAGGCTAACACCCAAACAAAAAAATGCTTTGAAAACAAAACATTAATGAAATATGGTATGAATTAATTGTGCTACATTCAAAGCTGATTTTCTTAATTGATTTAAAGTACCTATACAAGTCTAGTTTGTCAAGTAAAGATAATTTAGGTAAACCTAACACTACATATGAAACAAACATTAAATCAAATATGCTAATGTTACAAAATTCACAAACAGAAAAAAAAAATTTTAAATTATCTATAGGCTAAATTGCTTTGATTATATTACCTTCTCCACTTCATATGTTTTCCACATCAATATCATCTGATGTCGATACTACTGATGGTGCAATAATAGTCATTTTTTCCCAGTCAATTCTGGAAAGTTTAGGAGGAACCTGAAAGATCATTACAAAACTCATACATAATTTTTCACTAAGTTAATAATTATAATAATATTAAGCTAATAATTAAGAGAATAATTTATTTTCTTAACCTAGCACAATATTTGTAGGTTAGCACTATGAATTTACAAAAAGTTAATGGATTTTGTGTAAATTTCTAAAAAAAATTAAATTTACAGCATAATCTAGTAGTTATTTTATAGTAATCTATTTTAATTTAAATGAACTCAAGTCACTATTGCTTGGTTACATCCCTGCACTGAAGATTCCTGAAAAAGATTTCTAATATAATCACACAAACTCGAAAAACAAAAACTGTTCAAATGATTAACATTGAATAATATAATCCTGATTATAACGGTATTATAACTAGCAAATACATTACGGATAATTCATCCATACTCCGTATCATTTAAATCTACTATTAAGTATAACACACCCCATAAAATTTAGAATATTAAGATACTAATTTTTTAAAATTTCATGTGATATTAGTTGAGTATCATTTAGGAGGTTAAACAATATAAATACAATTCTACACATTAAGTTACAGATTATAAATACAGATAATAAGAAATTAAATAAAAATAACACTATAGGCCTACATCAATTATCGGGTTTAAGAACCTGCTGCTGTAAGCAGTGATAATTTTAGTTTAGTGAGCTTTAATCAGACTTGCATGCAATAATAAATTTTACATAAGATAAAAGAACGATGCTTTCTTTAGTCACCAGCAAAACCTTTTCTGTCTGCAAGTTAATATTATAAAATTTAATCGAGATTAAAAAGCTTTTTAACTCAAAAATTAAAGAAGTCACAGTTCAAATTCTCTTTTCACTTTTTCTTTTACCTGACAAATGTTAGTCCTTAATTTTTAAAGCAGAGCTGTGTTAAAATAAAATTTTTATGTCAAATAAATTACAATTTAATGGACTCGATGTTATGAAAGTAACTATGTGTACAAAATATTACAACAGTTTGCTTCCATATTACAGTAGCCATAGGCCTATATTATAAATTTTGTTATATTAGGTGTTAAAATTAACCTTAACTTATTAAGTCATATCTTATTTAATTAATTACGTTTCTCTGAAAAATCCTGAATTTGAAAGTATATTTAGAGTAATATAGTGGGACTGAAGAATAAAATAAAATATGTTAACTAGTTAAATACGAGCAGAGTACAAATTAAATATATTATGGTAAGGCCTACCATCTTGTGTTAGGTAGGACCTCATTTTACGAATAAAATGACTTACAAATTGGATACATTACACAAATATAGGTAGGCCTATTTCATTTTTACAATTGAAAACGTACGCAGTCTAGCTAATATTTCTATAGGCTAATGGGTGTACTCAGTAGGAACTCAAGGCTTAGTACTTGTCTTCAGACATTTTATACTTCATATCAAAGCCATAGATTAAATTACTGGCAAAAAATTTAGGCAGAATTTACGAACAAAATTTAGCATAAATTTCAGGCCTAATCTACCACTCAAACTTACTTGATCAGACACTTGTGTGTGTCTGAAACAATCTTGTGAAAATCGATCGCATTCCGGAAACAGAGCCCGTCTTACATCTGTAAGAAAATTAAAATTATGTAATGTTCATACATGAATCACAATAAAAGTAATAAATGGAATTTTTTTAGAGTAGACAAAATAATTGTCAGACTTACAGGAGTATCTATAATAAAGCAAAAATATTTAATTATATTGCGGTCAGTGCCCTCACATGGACTTTTTTTAAAAATCAGTTAATTAATCTTAGTTTTAAGTTAACTAGAGTTTAAGGGGTGATTTTATACACCAAATATAAGGTAACATGAACAAATTAACACTGAACTTACTACGTTCCCAGTCAAATATGAAAGTAAAGTATGAAAATATATGTAGACATGCACTATTGGTGTAAGTTCTGGAGCTAAAGATAATTCAACTGTGATACAGAACTTAGTCTATTATACTTAACACCCAGGCCTATAAACTTTTGATCTTTTTCTAAAAGTAATTAATTTTATTTCAGAGTTAGGTTAGGCTTACAGGCTAATCCGCAGTAAGTTTAGCTAAATCAGTTATATTATCATAGGCCAGACTTAATCTAAATAAAATTATTCTGTGTAAAGGTATCAGTAACTTGATATTTATACAGAATAAGCATTTAATACAGAATACATATTTCATTTAACTGGAGTCAGTTCCCTCACAGGGTCTTTTTCAAAAATGGGTTAATTAATTTTATATTTTTAGTTGATTAGAGTTAAGGGGTGCTTTTATACACTGAATATAAATAACAATTAAAACTATATGTACCTTTTTTTGCTGTACGTCTCCTAGGCCTACTTTCACAGTCATCTGAAAAGTAAAATATGACAATTGATGTAGACATGCAAGTATCTGGAGCTAGAGACAATTTACTGTGATAAAGAACTTAGCCTATTATACTTAACACCCAAGCCTACATAACACAAACAAATTTTGATTTTTTCCTAAAAGTAATTCATTTTATTTCAGAGTTAGGTTAGGCTTACAGGCTATTCCGCTGTAAGTTAATCGGCTAATGCCCTGCTAGTTTGCTAGTTTTGTTAACATAATTAATCACTAACTAACTAAGTGTGTTTGATATTTATGTAGCATAAGGTGACGCGTATATGACAGGTTTTATTAATGCAGTAAAGGAACAAATCTAATTTAAATAGTCTTTGTATTATTTTGGAATTCAATTTTTTAAAGCAAATGATAATACCTTATGCACCTTTGTAAAGGTTTTTACTTATTGGGGATAAGTGAACTGAATTAAAACATCAAACAAATGATTTTTGTTTCACAATCAAAACAATACGCCTACTGTATTAAATTTATTATGGCAATTCTATTTACCCTAAAACACTACAATACAAAACTCCAGAATTTTTGTTTTTGTATAAATTGGCCCGCTAATAATGAAAAAATAAAATTGTATTAATTAAATTAGAATGCTAACTTGCTCAATTATTAAATTTTGGGCAGAACACAGTGCTATTAGGCATAGTTGGTTCTATAACAGATACGTGTTCGACAAAGTAATCTAGACATGAAACATAACCTAACGTATTTCTTTTATGAATTTTATGAAAAATGCTGAATTTGAAAGTATATTTAGAGTAATATAGCTGGACTGAAGAATTAAATAAAATTTGTAACTAGTTAAATACGAGCAGAGTTCAAATTAAATATATTATAGTAAGGCGTACCATCTTGTGTTAGGTAGGACCACATTTTACGAATAAAATGATTTACAAATTGGATACATTACACATATATAGGTAGGCTAGAGTAGACAAAATAATTGTCAGACTTACAGGAGTATCTATAATAAAGAAACTTTATTTAATTAAATTGCTTCAGTGCCTTACAGGGACTTTTTTTAAAAATTAGTTAATTACCCCTTGGGTAATTATGAAGATTCTCATCAATGCTGATATTGCGCTGATATATTTTTATTATATTCTTCTATGTTATATAAACACGAGAAAAATAATTTTAAACGGCGGTCGAACCTATTTACGGAGACAAAAAATTAAATTTTTACTCCCATAAGAACGCATGGCGTTAGCCTAGGTATATTGTATTAATTAAATTAGAATGCTAATTTGCTCCATTATTAAATTTTGGACAGAACACAGTGATATTATGTATAGTTGGGTCTATAACAACCGGTAGGCCTAGTGTACAACCCAAAGTAATCGAGACATTCATACATAACCTAACAGCTAATTTCCTACAAACAACGGACAACATACACTAAATAAATGATCATCTTACCTTTCATTATTATTCCTAGCGCCTCCAACATATTTTTACTTCGACTTGCAATCACAAACACTTCATACGAATTACAAAATTCTGTCCCACACACGTTAGCAAACTCAACGAATTACCGCACGAGACGACTAAACAGAATAAATTATGGCAGGTTATAATATTTCGTTATACCAACTAAACAGAATAAAAACACACTTTCCTCTGTAGTGTCTGTCTTTTTTACACGTTACAAATTTTATAGAATAATTATTACGAATGCCAATATGGCCGACTAACTACCCATATTTCATTATATACATTTGTATATATCGAACAGGTTGTCTGGCTTCAGCGTACAGCAAAAATACGATGTATAAAAATTTGTATAAGTTTTTCGTACGCTGACACACCATAACTTGGGCAAAATAACTTCTTCACCTAAAGATGTACTTATACAAGTTCCTCAAATTTGTTTTAGATACCCTGGGTAAAAATTGGCGTGTGATGAAGAAATTATGCGGCGCTAAGTCTATATATATATATATATATATATATATATTTCAATCACTTTCTGCTACAGTCCGTTTCTTGATGTATATAATACTTTAATATTTATAACTACATTTACCTCAAGATATACTTTTTTTTCCTATTAGGAACATGTTTCGAGAGTTCCTGTACTCTCATCTTCAGCCTTCGCCATCTTGTTTCTGGTGAAGTATTTGTGTGTTGGCTTCTGGATGTTATTAAGGTAGTTTGTTGGTCTTTGGTCTTTTAAAGTTGCATTATTGTGTGTGGTTGTGGTATCTGTTTTTGTATTTTGTGTATTTTCGATGTTGAGTGCTTTTAATATTGTGTCATGTTTTGTATTGATTTGTATTTGTTCTGGCATTAGTTTGTTTTGTGTTTTATGTTTGTAAATCTGTAAATTTTCCCAAATGTTCATTATGGTGCCTTTGTGTGGTATATGTTTTATTAGTGTTACATTGGTTATGTCTGGGAATTCATGTCCTGTGTTTATTGCATGTGTGGCTAAATTGGATTTATATATTTCTGGTTTTTTGTATGCATTTAGGTGTTCAAAATAACGTTTTTTCAGCTGTTTTTTTGTTTGTCCTATGTAACATTTATTGCAATCTTGGCATTCAATTTTGTATATGCCGTTAGTTGTAGTATTATCTTTGTTGTGTGAGCTATTTAGATTTTGTAATTTATTTTTATTAGTTTTGTATGCTATTTTTATATCTGTGTTTTAAATAGTTTTGTTAGTTTTGTCATTTTATTATTTATATATGTGAATGTGGCCCATTTTTTGTTGTTGTTATTATTTATGTGTTGTTCAGTTTGATTAATTCTTAATTGTTCAGTTTTTATTTTGTATTTGATTTTATTTTCTATTTTGATCATAGTATTTTTATTGTATCCATTTTCATAACCAATTTGGTATATTATATTTCTTTCTTTGTCAGTTTCTTGTTTGTTTAGGAGAATTTTGTACATTCTGTTAAATAGCGAATAAAATGCTGCCATTTTATGTTGTGGTGGGTGGTCAGAATGGTTAGGTATAATGATGTTAGTGGAAGTTGGTTTTCTATATATCGCATATTGTATGTGGTTGTTGTATCTTGTGATGGTTATGTCTAAATAGTTGATTTTGTTATGTTTTTTCAATAACAAATAACAAATCAATAACATACATCCCAAAATACAATTCACAGAAGACAAGATGGTGACCAGAAACAAGATGGCGAAGGCTGAAGATGAGAGAACAGGAACTCTCGAAACATGTTCCAAATAGAAAAAACATCTTTAGGTAAATTTAGTATAAATATTAAAGTATTATATACATCAAGAAACGTACTGTAGCAGAAAGTGATTGAAATATATATATATATATATATATATCTTAATTATACATCACTGTGTTGTGTGAGAGCATCTACATATATAATCCTTATACATTACTGCATTACAGACTGATAAATGATTGACAATTATCAAAGACCAAGTGCTATCCATAATCCACTTAATTCAAAAAATAGTTGACTGGAATGCATCATTACATATATACATTTATTATACAACACCATAGATATATGAGTGACTGCTTAATTCAGTGGCTTGTAAAAAAGAATGAATGCCACTCAAAGAATGATATTGATATCTAATATTTGATATTTGATGTTGCTATTTAATATTTGATATTTAATGTTAGATTTGCTAGCTCTGTCGCCAATTATTTCAGCACATGTGCTATAACATCATGAATATTATATTATATTCCCCCTTTTGAAAATACACATAAACACGTACTTAATACATATAACAAACACCCAATTCCTGCCCCAACCCTCTCGCAATAACCCATCACATAATATATATATTACAAACAATACCAAGCTTACAATTCACACAGTTAGTGTCACATCTGAGATGAAAATTCATATAACCATAAGCAACTGATTTGGCCCCAACATAACAAGATAACTTAAAATTTATAATTTAATACTTCATTCAACAATTCTGGATCAATAACTCAGAGAATTAAGCCATAATTATTGTTAAAGCCACAATAATTGAACGAAAGTCAGACACCCCCAGTCCTGAATTATGCCCACATGGCAGGATGTGATTATGCAGGACATAACCAACGCTCAGATACATAGAACACAAAAAAAATGGGAAAACTTAGAGCTGTTCATCTAGGTACATGTGTATGTGCAAATTCCCTTACATAGTATAAGAATGTTGTGAAATATTACATAAGGTGTTTAGTTGTATACAGTGTCAGAACATGCAGGCACGAAACTTAACATGTGTGTTTGCAGATCTTGTGCAAGTTAAAGGTGGGTTTTATAAGTCTGTTTCCGAGAGCGTCTGCAGATACACCGTATTGTGGTAGATGATATTGGTAAATTAAACATAGAAAGATCACACCTGGATTGTCCAATGTAACTAGGTGGCCATGTGACTAGGATGAGCAGTAGCTGGAACTGATAACGTCTGGGGGCAGAATTTCTCTAAGTGTGTGTGTCCCAACTGACGGCGTCTCACGGCTCATGTAGCTTCTCTGCACAAGGGGTTGGCAGAACTTCGGCCAACCCTGACACCCATCTCGCCATTGGTCGAGCACCTGGAGCTTGCTTTAATTTATCTTGCCATAGCAGAGGTTTCAACCAGGCAGAATGTATCGGATGCCATCAGTCAAGACCAGAGAAATTTCCTCGGTGAGGGTCAGAACACAAATGAGGCAGATCACATCGCAATTTTCACCCACGAAACTTCGCTTTTTGCAGGTTACGGCGTACAACAGCTGGCCAGACAAACCAAATATTCGTCACCGCTTCTAACAAACGAGTCAACTACACACAGCGACGACGCGCAATACATTAGCATTGAACGACGGCGAGAACACGCGAGTTTAAAAAAAAAGATACACGCCTATGCAACCGAGCTTAGCATGTTAACCATGCGCCGAACGAAGTACGGCACACCCTCACCCCAAAATGGCAACCTGTGTAACAATAAAAAAGAGACCGAAATATATATAATAAATAAATAAAACCACTACCAGGACTTACCTGCACGCAATTACAACACTTACCTATTTAAATTGCACCAGAAGACCAAGGTCGCTACGATTATTTTTTAGAGGTAAAATATCGAAAACCTTTACACTCCACCTTAAATAAAAAGGACAATTTAGCAATCTGACCCCACCCAATTAATAATTCAGAAGATTCCGGAACGTCTAGACGAATTTTTTCAACACAGGAATAAGACAGTGGTAATGACGAAATAACTTAGTCTAACACATTTTTATGTTACGAAAATAATGTTTTACTTATGGAAATTCATCAATTATTAACAGAACACAAAAAAAACAAATTTTGAAATGTATGCATCTAAGTATGTCTTATTTCTAAATATAACCTTTATCTTAACCTATACAGCCCAGCGTGCTCACTCTCTCATTCATTCGAATTTATAAAACCCCTACATTTACTTGAATTAGGCCTTGGTAATAAAATTGATTGATTAGAATACAGTTACTTGTTTCCATAGCGTCGCTGACAACCACGTGGCGCGTCCCCGTAATATTCCCGCACTCGGTCACAAACGTTTGTTAGTTCACTGCTTTTACATTTTGCCGTCACTCCACGTATTCCCTTCTTAGCTACTGGTTTACTTAGAGATGCAAAACTATTACTTTCAAATAAACTTTACAAGATTTTTGGGGCCCACGAGTCTTGGCGCGCGTCTGGCCGACGCCGCGGCTATAAGTCGACTGTTCCGTCACGGTGAACGTAACAGGTATTTTTTACTTTCTGCCGGGAATCAGTGTCTCACTGCCCCTATGCTTTCGTCGCTCCGGCCTCATTTGTTGTTGTGTAACCATTTTATATATGGATTAAAGCCGGTATGTGTGTGTGTCCAGAGGCCGATATTGGACTTGGTTCCGCTGATGTCACCAACAGTAGGCGGAGTTTAATGCGGCTTCCGGGAGGTCTTAGAGAAGACGACGAATATTTTTTTTACGCTCTGGCCATCTTGAGTTTTTTTGTTAGAGCGTCCTTTGAGCGCGTGCGGGTGTAGTTGCGCTTGAGCGTTGACACACATGTACAGAGTTCTTAGAATTTTGGTGGAGATGCAAATTCCTCTGCCGTGTTACACCACTGAAATTGCGCATCGCCTTTGTTCCAAACGCTGTATCTCAACACTGGTCTGTTACACGGACAAATACGTTGCACATGCGTTCTATTATAACGGAATGAATTTTGTTACCCAATAATTTTCACAACTTCTTTTTTACAAGCCCGCACAAAAATGAAAGAAATAAAAATGTACTTGCCCCATACGGTAAAATAAAAACACCCAAAATTGACCCGCTACAATACCCCCTCGATGAGAATTCTGCTGTTCACAACAGAAGAAATCTCATCGATAAACCCCGAAGAGGACCGGTGAGGAACTGGTGCCAACACCCCCCTTGTTCTTAATCTCATGGGTACATGACCCCCCTAGCTCAGCGACCATGGACTCATCTGAACGAGATCACTGGACTTCTCCGTAAGAGATCCCAACACCGAGAAATCGAACAGACTCGCACCACAGCGCACCTCGCCTTTTAACATGCTACCCCCCAAAATCCTCAATCCCTGGCTAAAATTATCCCAGATCCTCCGCCGATATGTTTCCCCTTTTTGCAAGCTGGGCTGCCTTTAGCAAATACTGGGCTCACACACTAACATTACATATTACCGTAACACATTAAAAGTAGAAAAATTGCTTTTAAAATTTATCAAAAATTTAGAAAAATCAAAATTCAAAAAATAATCGTTTATAAAAAAATTCTCTTCCTCTTTTTCTCTTTTTTTTTCTTTAACATGACTTAACCTAGACATTTCTACGAATATAAACACATCCTTATTCTAATAGGAGAATCACTTATAGTCTACCAATATAATGCAATACAATAAAATAAACATGGTTAATGCACGTATAATAAAAGAATCATTATCTAAAAATTCGCATTCGCTGGCAGGCGAAAAATCAAGTTTTTTTTTCCAAAAAAAATTTAAAATTTTCAAAATTTTAAAATTCAAAAAAAAATTTAAATTTATTCCTTAAAAAATTTTATTAAATTTATTTATTAAATAACCTTTATTAAGATTATTCAAATATTGGTTTGAATTAAACAAACAAATTAAAATTGGCTTCCTACTATACAAGCTTGGTAGGTGTATGACCTCATCAGCTGATCGAAACTAGGTCAAGTCCAAAACCCTTGACCTACATATGTTATATATAAGTTCTGAAAACACATTGAACATTTGCCATATCCTAACTTGAAATACAAACATACTAACAAAATATCTTTAAAATGAACAAAATATTCTTACAATAATCAAATTGGCATTTACATTATTTAAAATAAACAATTCTTGGCTTTACATCATTTTCACATTTTATCAAAATTCTGTCACTGGTTTGAAAAAATATAAACAATTGTATATTCTTTATTATGAATCTCTCTTTTTGCTTAAAAATCTTACTTTAATCTACTGTGGGTGTTGTAACTCATTTATTCTCATTTACGGTATTAGATCTCTATACATATATAAACTTTCTCCCTCTGACTCTAATATTAATCAACTACAACTCCCATGACACCCAACTCTATCAAAAATATCTACTAATCAGGACACTCTAAACCCCAACTTATCATTTAACACAATTCGCCACCTTCTCTACATATAAAATACTCTCTAACCCTTTGTATATAGGATACGTGTTTCCCCGCCCCCAAAAAACTCAATTCCCTTATCTGGCGGCCCGGATTTTACCTAAGGCGGCCCCTTCCCCACTAAAATCTATCCCTATCCCGTCCCAACCCTTGTTGCGGACTCCTCCATTACACTACCCTCTAATACAAAATTGCCATCCCCAAAATCTCAATCTCATTATATTACTACAAATACAACAAAACAATCTCATTAATTATAAACATAAATATATGTCATTCAAAACTCTACATAAATTCTCCATTACCCTTGTGTCAATATCAATACTTCACAAAACTCTGTTATATTACATTAACTCAAAAACAACATTACATCATATTCATCTCTATCATTTCAAATTCAACTTTTCATTCAATTTGGACAGGTCTACATGTCCCATAAAACATTTATCACCCATGAATTATCTTTTATTAATTTGCATAAATTATTGTTATTTTATTTCTCATATTCTTTTTATCTTTACTTCAACATATCTGTAGTACGTTAAACATTAATTACTTGTAACATTTACAAACCAATATACCAGTGACATGGTATTGTTGATCAGCTGATATCCTAACATAATAAAAACACATTTCATGATTGAACAAATTATATGAAATATACATATTTATTTTTATTTATTCTCCCTTCTCACCTCATTGTTTCCCATTTCTCTGATTCTGATGCTTATGTTAACCTGCCAGACGATTTACTTATTGGCTTAAACAAATACACACATAATAAAATTACATATTCTTATCAATGCTTATCTAATAGACAACAATAAAATAATACACTTAAAATTGTAGCATGAACACCTTATTTTTAAATATCTAAGCAGCTAGTTACCTGAACAGAGCACAAGCAGTTTGATTTGATCAAAATTTGAAAAAAAAAACTTTTATGTCATAAAATTTTAAATTCGTGACTCCTTTGCGTCACCTCCCAGCCACACACTCTATTTCAGATTATGGAGGACTGTCTCGCCCTTTCGCTTCCACAGAGACTGTATATTTTGGAGCAGGTTTTTTACCTCTCCGTGTCTCTGCTTCCGCTATTAAGTTTTAAATTAGTGAACATCATCATTTTCTTGTTATAAAATCATGCACCCTTAAAACGGATCTGCCACCGGTCTTGCTGTTCCTCCTCGAACAGAGTGGCAGCCGCTGTTCCCTAGTTCCGGAGATTTCCTCTAATTGTCCCCCCATTGAATTTCAAATATATACCAATTTCCAGTCAGCTATGGTCAAGGGACTTGGTATGACCATAGCTGGCCGCTAGCCAAAACCACGGTTAGTGCTGGTAAGACAGTAACCGCCCGAAAAGTCGAGGAAATCTGAACTTTCATTTCACTGCCTGTTTCACATCAATATTTTTATGTGCGACACTGTCATTTAGTATTGTGTGTAAAATTTTTATTTTTTACACGGATAAGGTGTGCCGCACATTTATCGCCAGTTTGGCCTCCGATGGAGGTAACACTCACAGTTACCCCCAACCCATTTCGCTACTTGTGAGAGCACAGGCCACCCCCTCAATAGCCACTTAATAACTAATTACAATTGAAAACTAATTAAAATTTTTTTGTATACATTATCATATAATATTTGCATCAACAACCATTTAACCCATTCATAACCTTTTACCATTTAACTTTCTTCAAATTTTCAAAATTTATTATTGATAATCATTATCTATCATTTTCCATTTAGTATTAAAATTTTTTAATTGTCTTTATTTCTTGAACCAACTTATTTCCAAATAACATCTTATTACTGAATTAGAATCTCAATTACACCTGTAAATATTTTTATTACGCATGATTATAAAATTTTTCTACTTACAATCCATTTAACATGATATGCCCACAAAACATAATCACCACCATCTCTGAAACATTTAACAAAATTTATTAGCTTCAATTAAATAATTTATCATTCATTACCAACTTTGCATCTCGTAAAATAAATTAAATTTACAAAAAAAATTAATTATACAACCTTTACATACTCAATTAAAATATTTAAAATATATCAAATTGTTAAAATTTAATTCATTATTAAAATATAAATTTCATTACCATCCAAACAATTATAATTCTCTGATTACTGGTTCTCAAAATTAATTTGGTTTATTTATTTAAATTGCAAATATTTCAATACCATTATCACAACATTCATCTTGCATACACACATATAAATTCACTATATTTTATTTACACACTCTTATTTATTGTTCAGTTTTTCCGCACTTCATTGTCCCATTCTGCCATGTCAACAAACCATAAAACATAATGTTTAATTGTCTTTTATTGCTTTACAGTCTACCCTCCATCGTCAAATATTAATCTTGGTTTTGTATAGCACTGTTCAATTATATTGACATACATACTGTTGTCTTGTGTGTCATAACCAAACAATTTCAATTTATCCGTTATACCATTATACATCATGTCAACATCAGTTAGGATTGTCCCGTCTATATCAGTGTTATTTGTTAACGTCAGGTAAATCGTTTTCTCATTTTTGTATTCCTCAACTACTACGTCAGGTAAATCATTATAGTCAGGTAAGATATTATCAAAATTATTCTCTATCTCTCTTTCAACAGGTACGTATTTCACATGATTCATCATCACCCCTTCTAATATTTTTCTCAATTCATTATACTTTCTTTCTAACTTATATAGTTCTATTTCACTCTCAATACATAACTCTCTTTCTTCATAGCACCACATCACACTCTCACAATTATTACGGACAGAGGGTACAACATTATACAACATTACTTCATTTAACAATAAGGGTCTCTTGCCCTGAAAAAACAACATTAAATCATCATCATCATTATAAACACTAAGGGGAAAATTTGCCCTCTGTCCCCACTCAACTACAACATTATTTTTCCACTCTCTCTCTACTTCATAAACACTCATTAACATTTCATTATCGCATTCTAAAACTTCATCAGTACTATTTGTTATTATATTTTCATCATTTGCTTCTACATTATTCTTCACCCCCACTATACTCTCAGAATTGTCTACTATTTCATCATTTTTACATTTTGTCATATTTAAAACATTGTCACCTAATTTCTCAAACTTCTGTTCTAACTTATTTAAACTGGTTTTTATCGTTTCATTAGTGCTTTCTAAATGTTTATTAATTTCTTGTATCTCATGTTTCAACTCGTCAAACTTGTTATTAATTATTGAATTTTACATATTGAATTTAGCGTCAGAATCACTCAGTAATTTAATACTTTGTTGCTCTAAAAACAGTTGCAACATGTTCATGATTTTCTCATCTTTATCTATCTCTTGTTTACTTTGAACAGGTGTCACTATACTTTCTATTTTATCGCCAGTAAAACTGACTTCGGTATTATTTGCCATTTTTGATCTTGTACTTAACTGTAACTCCTAAAACAAACCTAACCTACGTGCGTAATTATACACGATAAATCATATTTATAAATTCGTCATTACCACATCCTATCTTCTGTGTATTAAAATAGGTCTATCTCGTATAAAATTACAATTAAACGAAAATCCTGGCAGCGCGTCGACATTTGTAACAATAAAAAAACGGGCCGAAATATATATAATAAATAAATAAAACCACTACCAGGACTTACCTGCACACAATTACAACACTTACCTATTTAAATTGCACCAGAAGACCAAGGTCGCTACGATTATTTTTTAGAGGTAAAATATCGAAAACCTTTACACTCCACCTTAAATAAAAAGGACAATTTAGCAATCTGACCCCACCCAATTAATAATTCAGAAGATTCCGGAACGTCTAGACGAATTTTTTCAACACAGGAATAAGACAGTGGTAATGACGAAATAACTTAGTCTAACACATTTTTATGTTACGAAAATAATGTTTTACTTATGGAAATTCATCAATTATTAACAGAACACAAAAAAAACAAATTTTGAAATGTATGCATCTAAGTATGTCTTATTTCTAAATATAACCTTTATCTTAACCTATACAGCCCAGCGTGCTCACTCTCTCATTCATTCGAATTTATAAAACCCCTACATTTACTTGAATTAGGCCTTGGTAATAAAATTGATTGATTAGAATACAGTTACTTGTTTCCATAGCGTCGCTGACAACCACGTGGCGCGTCCCCGTAATATTCCCGCACTCGGTCACAAACGTTTGTTAGTTCACTGCTTTTACATTTTGCCGTCACTCCACGTATTCCCTTCTTAGCTACTGGTTTACTTAGAGATGCAAAACTATTACTTTCAAATAAACTTTACAAGATTTTTGGGGCCCACGAGTCTTGGCGCGCGTCTGGCCGACGCCGCGGCTATAAGTCGACTGTTCCGTCACGGTGAACGTAACAGGTATTTTTTACTTTCTGCCGGGAATCAGTGTCTCACTGCCCCTATGCTTTCGTCGCTCCGGCCTCATTTGTTGTTGTGTAACCATTTTATATATGGATTAAAGCCGGTATGTGTGTGTGTCCAGAGGCCGATATTGGACTTGGTTCCGCTGATGTCACCAACAGTAGGCGGAGTTTAATGCGGCTTCCGGGAGGTCTTAGAGAAGACGACGAATATTTTTTTTACGCTCTGGCCATCTTGAGTTTTTTTGTTAGAGCGTCCTTTGAGCGCGTGCGGGTGTAGTTGCGCTTGAGCGTTGACACACATGTACAGAGTTCTTAGAATTTTGGTGGAGATGCAAATTCCTCTGCCGTGTTACACCACTGAAATTGCGCATCGCCTTTGTTCCAAACGCTGTATCTCAACACTGGTCTGTTACACGGACAAATACGTTGCACATGCGTTCTATTATAACGGAATGAATTTTGTTACCCAATAATTTTCACAACTTCTTTTTTACAAGCCCGCACAAAAATGAAAGAAATAAAAATGTACTTGCCCCATACGGTAAAATAAAAACACCCAAAATTGACCCGCTACACCTGGTTGCCCCAAGAAAACCTAATCATGGTATCTACAACGATAGTTTTTGGGACTCCCGGGAAACTCTAGACATCTATCCTCTCTTGGTGGGTCAGTGACGCAGGGAAAACGAAGGAAGCAGAAGGAAGAAGTGTAGGGTATACCTGTATGTGTGCCTGAATGAGTATATGTTTAAGTGTGCGTCCTGCATGCTCGCCGGGCCCTGGTCCGCATGCAGAGATAAGAAACAGAAGAAGAAAAGAAGAAAGACAAGAATCGCAGGTACCTGCTCTGTGTACTGACCTCCCAAGGCCTCCTAAACTCCAACAACTGAGACCCAGGACCCAAACAACACTCACCACGGGACGAACCCCTTTGCCACCACTCACACCTATGCCCTATGGCAAAACTTTAGTTTCGAGATGTGAGTGGTCATCCTCTCAACATCCCCACCGGGATCACCCAATTTTACCGTAACTGGCGATACAAACCGTAGAATGCGGTATGGTCCCGACCAACGATAACACATTTTAGCGGCCCTTCTGTCTATGGCTGAGCTGATCAGGTGGCTTAATGGCAGTAGACCAGATCTCCAACCTTAAAAGGGTTCGGAATTCGCCCCTGATTGTAGGGACTATGAACGCGCTCGTGCGCACAAAGCAAATTCTTCCAGGCCTCCTTCCATCTATCCACCGTCTTAAAGTCCAGATCACTAGGTAGAAGATCCTCAGTGTTCCACAAGTTGGGCAAGGGAAGTGTCGGCGAAAAACCAAACATAACCTCAAATGGTACGGCCTTATGACTCTCGTGTAAAGCCGTATTAAATGCCAATTGTAACCACTTTAGATTTTGATCCCAACAATTCTGTTGTTCAGCATGATAGGCGATAAGTGCTGAACGGAGATTCCGGTTAAATCTCTCCGCGTGGGATGGCTGAGGGTAGTAGGGGGAAGTGGTCACATGTTTGATACCATTGGCGAAACACATTCGCCGGAAATCACCTGAGATAAACTGTGGTCCATTGTCCGAGACAATGGTGGCCGGAAGACCGAAATGCTGAAAAACATGGGTCTGTAGCGCAAGGATGGTCGATTGAGCGTTTGTCTGTAGTAGCCAGACAAACTTAGAAAAAGCATCCACACAAACAAGCAGGTAGGCATTACCTGACTTGCTACGAGGGAAAGGTCCCACATAGTCGATGAATAACTTCTCCATCGGTTTGCTTTCCACTTCTGATGACAATAAACCCAATTTGGTGTTTTGTGCAGGCTTACTCAAGCCACAGAGATGACACGCTTTTACACGAGTAGCTATGTCCCTATCCATGCCCTTCCAGATAAAATGTCCACCTACTGGGGAATCATGATAGTAACTGAAGACCATGGGCACGAGCTTGCTAGGCAGCACAATCTTCGGGGCACGTCCTTTTCTTTCTCTGCAGCACAGGACGCCCTTGGACAAGAAATATGGGGCCTGTACGTTACCCTCTTTTAGATTTTGGATGATCGGACCCAACTCTTCATCATTTAACTCATGGGGTAACACATCAGTGAAAGCCAAAAGAAAGTCCAATAGAACAGAACAGGGTTGCTCAGAGTGGCCTTCACTGGGTTTGGAGAACATGCGGGACAAAGCATCTGCAACCACATTTTGAGTTCCCCTAATGTGTTGCACTTTGAAGTTGAAGGATGAGATTTTGACCACCCATCTTCCTATTTTACCCAGTTGCCGGGGATGAGCAAGAAGCCAAGAGAGAGCCTCATTGTCGGTCTCGAGCAGGAACTCAGCATGTTCCAAGAAACGCCTGAACGTATCTAGAGCGTACACGACAGCTAGACACTCTAGTTCATACACTGATGACTTCCTTTCTTGTTGGGTCAATGTCCTGGATATAAACGCCACTGGCTGCCTAGCACCATCAACAACCTGGGACAGAACCGCCCTGAGTGCAACAGAACTCGCGTCCGTTTGTAAGATGAATAGTTTCAAAAAGTCAGGCATCCGCAACACAGGTGGGGAGATGATTGCCTCCTTGAGGGTATCAAAGGCCTTTTGTTGCCTCTCACCCCATACAAATTTGGTTCCCTTTTTTCTTAGTTCATTTAAGGGAGCGGCGATCTCCGCGGCATTAGGGATGAACCTGCGACAGAAATTCACCATGCCAACAAACATGGCAATACTCTTCGCTTCCCTAGGAGGAGGAAAATCTCGGATGCCTTGCGTCCTCTCCGGGTCAACCATAACACCCCTGTGTGAGACAAGGTGCCCCAAAAACGAAATACTTTGTTGAGCAAATTTGACCTTTTCCAGATTGACAGTGAGACCAGCACTCCTCAACGGACACATTACCTCTTTCAGATGACACAAATGTTCTTCATAAGTTTTACTATACACCAATAAGTCATCCAAGTAATTAAAAATAAATTTGAACTTGACGTCATGAAAGACTGTGTCAAGAAGCCGCGTGAGGGTTTGGGCCCCCACTGCCAGGCCCATTGGTACCCTAGTGTACTGGTAAAGATTCCACTGCATGCAGAACGCCATGTAGGGTCGGCTTTCTTTAGACAGAGGTATCTGATGATAGGCCGCATTGAAGTCAATGACGGTGAAGTATCTGGCCTCACTGAACCAATCGAATGCAGAATGTAAGTCCGGAAGGAGAACAGAATCCACTTCTATATTCGCATTTAATTTTCGGTAATCAATTACCATACGATGTTTACCCCCAGGCTTGGGCACCAGAAACGCTGGACTAGCATAACTAGAATTAGAAGGCTCAATTACCCCTTGCTCAAGCAATTCTTGAACCTACTCTCTTAGAACAGCCATTTTTGGAGGAGCGAACTTGTATGGGTGTGAACGTACTATGGTGGAGTCAGTTAGGCGGATTTTATACTCCAAAAGGTGTGTGAGCCCCAGGGTAGGAGTTAACACTGTAGGGAATTGCTCACACAGCTGATTTAAGGCATACTTCTGGGAAGGAGTGAGATGGTCTCTTGCTGAATCGGGACACTCTACCTCTTGGATACCTCCCTTGGCTCCCTGGTACCCAAGGAAAGGAATGACAACTCCCTGATTGAACTTGAAATAGCATTGATGCCCTTGAATGTCTAATACGAGACCACTCTTAGAGATGAAATATTATATTTAAAAAAATGGACTATATTGCCAGGGTTAGGAAGGGGTATTATAAGCGCTGTTTTCCATGACTGAGGGATTTCTCCTGTCTTCCAAATCGTGTTAAAAAGCTGAAGGATACTGCAGAGTAGTTTTGCTGAGCAGTGTTTGAGCATTTCATTATGGATGCCATCAGTTCCCGGTGCTTTGCTTAAAAGTCCGGTTGTTCCCTCCTTTAGCTCAGCCATGGAGAAGGGCTCATTGCGGGTCATCCGACAGAGTCAGCGTGTTATATTATTTTATTACTGACCAATAAATCTTACTATGGAATATCAATAATTTTATTCAACTTTTGTTCCGGGCGCCATCTTGTGATATATACAAGAATATTTACTTACCTTAAGGCCAGAATTCGTTTAAGCGAACCAGAAGATAGCGGAATGTGTTATTTGAAATAATAACGCTTGCTTGAAATGTTTACCAAATGACATTACCTTTTAATAACATATTACTACAAAACATGTGACTCTACCTTGCGAAAACAAGCTCGCTGCTATACACCCTGAGGTGTTACGTCATGAGATGCAGTTACATTATTTAAGTCAATAAATCCCCTTAAACATTTCATAAGCCCTCCAAAATAACATATTCAATTATATTTTTTATGATATCATAATTATAAATAATTTCACAACCCAGCACTGCTTAAATTTTATATTTTATATTATATTCACACAATCACACACTCATTCATGCAGTACAATTTTATGGACGTCGCTAACTGAGCTCATTTTATTTGAATTTAAATAGAATATTGAAAATTGTTTTTATAAGTTTGCTACTTAGCTGTAAATCTGTCCCGAAGACGTCGCATCGTTACACGCGCACTAATAAATGTTAAAAAAACTTTAATGAAAACTTTTGTTTTATGTTTTACGTTGCACTGTTATTTCATATTTATATGAATACTGCACTTTTACATTATATTACAAAACTTGGTTGTGTAAAATTTAGATGTAAGTAGCTTTTAGGGTATTACCGGCCGGTACGCTACACTGATGAGTCGAGACTAAGGACGATTTACAATGCTGCAAAACTGAGGTGGAGGACAAACTGCGTTACTCATTTCTTTGTGTAACTCGTCCAACCCTTTGTTTACAAAAGTATGTATTGCGTAGTAGCATACCTTTGGCTGACGAAATCATGTGCGCAGCTGGTTGACACATTGACATGACGACTGTTTTTTCTGTTTCTGTGAGTCTATCCCTGACCTTGATGCAAATCTTGTCCACTCAATACTATGCAGTTAAAAACCCTTAATAAAACTTTACCAGTCTCGTATATGTGAATTTGAATAAAATTACCATTTATATCGATTATTCCCCAAAATATAATAGGACCAGAATTGTAACGTTACAAAACCCCCTCAATGAAAGGTTTTATGCCGAAGCATAAAAACTCTCATTGACACACTCATACTTCCTAAAGGGATCAGCTAGGATATGTCGCCACAACCCCTTTACTGTTTATCAAAAAAAATTAATTACTCACCCTTGGTGCGATGATGGTGACAGTACCTGCATGACCTTACTGGACTTCTCCTACGAGATCCCAACACCATAAGGCCAATCAGGCGCTTTACGCTCCTGCTCTGACGCGCAGGCCAGCTCAGGACCGCCGTCACAACACCATCAAACTCTGAAACAATAAACCAAAAATATCAAAATAATGGCTTGGTATAATACCATATCCCTAACTGATCTGTTTCCCCTTAGCTATGTGCTGGTTTGTGTTAAGAAGCACTGGGTTTACTTTAACTCAACAAGAATTATACAGAAGTTCCATTCTCTTAATTCACTACCCTTACATTTATAAAATTTTTTCGATTCCAATCTATAATAATTAATCCTTTCACATTAACAAGAAGAAACTCAAATCTTTATACTAGTGCAATAATACTTTCTAAATATCAAACACATAATCTAAATTTACTCAAATAAAATCATCTATTTCTCCCTCTTTCTACAATTCTGAAACATTTTCTTCTTCTTCTTCTTCTTCCTTCTTCTTCTTCTTCTTATTATTATTATTATTAACAGTAAGTGATCCGGCGCTGTTAATAATACTTATCCCCTTTACTCCTCCACACACACTATTTCCCCCCCTGAACTGTTGCGTTCAGTTGCCTCCACAAGGACTGAGGCAGAAGGTGTGAGCACTTTTTTCTTTTCTCTCTCTTCCATCCTTGCTTCAGCTTTACAAAAACTTCAAGGTAAGTACCCCTACTTTTATTCTTATGATATACCCCTAAGGTCTACCACCCCTACTGAGGTGAAATAGCCTATGCTTGAAAATAATCTTAGATTCCCCTTTTAAAAACCCCATTAAATTTCTAAATTTAACCAATTTCAAAGGCAACCAACTATGGTCAGGTTTGACAATTGCTGGCCACAGCTGGTTGTCATCCAAAACCACGATCTGGGATGGTAAGACCGAGATTGCCCGAAATGTAGGGGAATCGCAATGGTTTGACACACATTGTCGTATATAGTTACATTTGTAACTACCCCCAAAATCATACATTTATACATACATACAATTCATGTTTAAATTTCTACACTAATACATAATACATAATAATACACTCATAATTAACATTGCGATTATTACATTCAACAAACAACTCACATTTAACTTTGATCAAAATTTACACACCCTACATCTTTAAATTTACGTATAAAATTATAAACATTACATTTTAATTAGTTAATTAATTAATACTTTTAATTATTAAACTTTTATTAATTAGCCATCAATTATTTATCATTTATTTATCATTTACTACCATTTAATTCTTCACAAAAAATTTCAAATTTATTATTAACATTCATGTTACGTTATAATTTCTTATTACCTTTCTACTATGAATTTTCTACTTAACCCTTCACATTTTTATCATTGATTAGTCTGGGTGACCCCTGTATTCACTATGATTTGACTTATTATATAGGCACTAACATCATCGGCAAACACTCCCTTAAACTACTCTAACCCTTGCCACAACGTCGCACGCTGGTCACTTGCCACGCTGCACGCTGATCACTCCTTACACCACTACCCTTACTACAAAATATCATCATCAACAAATATATTTACCCTTCACATTACTCACCTCTACATATAATCACTACTACTGTGTCCCTAAAATATCTAACACTCTCTTTGTGTGTTACTGGTATTTCAAAATTCTTATTTATCTAACTCCCATTAACTTTAATTGACTAACTCACATGCCTTTATTTACACCCAGGTGCTATCCCTTTTTAAATTTACATTACTGTGATCATTGACAATTGTATTAGAAAATTCATCCCTCACCTACTAATAACAATACATCTCAATATCCAAATATATATTACCTGCTTAATTATTTATTATTCATTAGAATCTACATCCCATCAAATCATTTAACTTCATTACCAAAATTTATTTTGTACAACATTAATTAAGTAATTAATCTTCAATTATTTAAAATTTCATCATTATTTTCATCACTTGTTTAGTAAAAAAAAAAAAATGTTAATTGTTATTATTAAATCAATTAAACTATAACTTCCTGTTACATACATGGTTTACACAAAATTAACTGTAATACACAACATCAAGAATACACAAATACATTGACATTAATACACAAAAAACATATACAAACATTAATAATCATATTATCACTGTCCATAAAGCAGTCTTAAGGCATCACCATAGTATCACTATGTTCTTCTTCCATATACAACCACTGAAGGTTGTTATTTTATCACTTTAATAATATAGATATAATATTCAAAATTTTTAATTTTGTCTTTTGTTTTCTCCAAAAACAGTTGAATTTCTTATTTATTTTACATAATCAAATTTGTCATTCAAGTTATTATATTTAACATTGGAATCGCTTTTTTGCTCATCCAACTTCTCGTCTAATTTATCAAACTTCATACTTTGTTCATCAAATTTATGTAATAGTAACTGGATCATGGCAGCTGTATCATCTGTTTTATTTTCGTCTTGAGTCGAGATGGGTGTTAACTGAACTATATTTAATTCGTCTAATCCGGTGGCACTTGCTTCATAGGTCTGGCTAATTGGGGTTAATTGAACATCCATCTCACTCGTAACTGTTTCGTCAGTTAAGCTGATGTCTACATTATTATCTTCACCAGTATTCATTTTGCTTATTTATAATGCATGCATGCATATAATCTTATAACATAACCTATCTCTACGTTTATGTTACGTATCTTAAATTTATATATATATTATTTCAGATAACTGTCCGCTCCTTCCCGTAGGCTTACTCCACATAAAATAAAATTTTATGTAGAGTCCCTGTACTTTCGGGCGACAATGTTATATTATTTTATTACTGACCAATAAATCTTACTATGGAATATCAATAATTTTATTCAACTTTTGTTCCGGGCGCCATCTTGTGATGTATACAAGAATATTTACTTACCTTAAGGCCAGAATTCGTTTAAGCGAACCAGAAGATAGTGGATTGTGCTATTTGAAATAATAACTCTTGCTTGAAATATTTACCAAATGACATTACCTTTTAATAACATATTACTACAAAACATGTGACTCTACCTTGTGAAAACAAGCTCGCTGCTATACACCCTGTGTTACGTCCTGAAACGCAGTTACATTATTTAAGTTAAAAAATCCCCTTAAACATTTCATAAGCCCTCCAAAATAACATATTCAATTATATTTTTTTTTTATGTTTTAATAACATATTACTACAAAACATGTGACTGTACCGTGCGAAAACAAGCACGCTATTATAAATTATGCCTTTTGGTGTTGCGTCATGAGACGCAGTTCTACTGTATAAGTTCAAAAAATCCCCTTAAACATTTCATAAGCCCTCCAAAATAACATATTCAATTATATTTTTTATGATATCATAATTATAAATAATTTCACAACCCAGCACTGCTTAAATTTTATGTTTTATATTATATTCACACAATCACACACTCATTCATGCAGTACAATTTTATGGACGTCCCTAACTGAGCTCATTTTATTTGAATTTAAATAGAATATTGAAAATTGTTTTTATAAGTTTGCTACTTAGCTGCAAATCTGTCCCGAAGACGTCGCATCGTTACACGCGCACTAATAAATGTTAAAAAAACTTTAATGAAAACTTTTGTTTATGTTTTACGTTGCACTGTTATTTCATATTTATATGAATACTGCACTTTTACATTATATTACAAAACTTGGTTGTGTAAAATTTAGATGTAAGTAGCTTTTAGGGTATTACCGGCCGGTACGCTACACTGATGAGTCGAGACTAAGGACGATTTACAATGCTGCAAAACTGAGGTGGAGGACAAACTGCGTCACTCATTTCTTTGTATAACTCGTCCAACCCTTTGTTTACAAAAGTATGTATTGCGTAGTAGCATACCTTTGGCTGATGAAATCATGTGCGCAGCTGGTTGACACATTGACATGACGACTGTTTTTTCTTTTTTCTGTGAGTCTATCCCTGACCTTGACGCAAATCTTGTCCACTCAATACTACGCAGTTAAAAACCCTTAATAAAACTTTACCAGTCTCGTATATGTGAATTTGAATAAAATTACCATTTATATCGATTATTCCCCAAAATATAATAGGGCCAGAATTGTAACGTTACAAGCGGTTCAAACCAGGCGGTGAGTTTCATTTCCTCAGGAGTGAGCACTCTTGGCCATGGGACCTTCTTTCCAGATTTATCTCTATAGTATGAGTTTAGAGCCTCTGCCTTTTCTCTGTCCTCTTCAAGCCATTCACCTGAGGCGGTTTTAATCTGCTCCATCCTTTTATTTGTCTTCCCTTCGATAGCGTTAAACTTTTTCCACACAGTACTGCTGGGAGTGTTTGTGTTTATTGAGCTGACAAATTCTTTCCAGGCCTTTTGCTTTGCTGTTAAGATTGCTTTTCTCAGAGCGGCATTACATTTGTTGTACACCTCACGATGTTTATTTGTACGTTTCTGTTTCCACTTTTTCCTCGCTCTCTGCCTTTTGTTTCTAAGATCTCCTATTTCTTTATTCCACCAGTTGTTCATATGATTTTTTGTTTTGTTTTGAAGCTTATTCTTTGGTATCGCCCTTTCAGCAGATATGTGTAGTGCCTTCTCAATTTCCTCAACAGTGCAGTCCTTGCAATCTATTTCTCCTGTTGCAGTTTTGAAAGGCTCCCAATTTGCTTTCCTAACATTGTACTTGCTGTGTGCAACAGAAAGGTTAATAACTATCAACAATAACAAGGTTATAACAGATATTATTATAATAACTATCAACATCAATTTTGTCCGTTGTATCAAAATAGTACTTAACAAAATCATTACCTACTATTAATTCATAAAACCTGTGGACATCAGTATCTTTGGTCCAATCTACCGTATTATTATTATTCATCACTATTAAATATTTTGTCATTTCCTGATCATTGTCATCTGCTACTAATATCCCACTTCTATACATAGGTAAGTACTCAATATAATCATCGTTTATTGCTGCACTAACTACATCACAAGGTAAGAACTCAATATCATCAACTCTCTCTATATCTAACATCCCTACTAATTCTCTATAACCTCTATTTATATCAAACAACACTACCTCTCTCCCTCTCACAAAATCACCTTCCCACTCTCATTTCACATTCTCTCTCTCACTCCACGCAGAGGGCACTACAACATTATAAAAACACCTCCTGGCTTTACCAGGAACACCACAAAAACTTAAGGGACCATTTTGAGACCATTCGTCTCCTAAATTAACCTTAGAGAAACTTTCATTCTCTAACAACACTTGTGAAGCCTCTACTTCACCTTTAACCCGGGGAAAATTTGCCCTCCACTGTCTTTCTAATTCATAAACACTGACTACTACCCCCTCCATAACCTCTACTAACTTTACACTCTCATCATCAACACTATTACTCAATGTATCATACTTAGATACCTCATTTTCAACTACTTCGTTATTATTATTGTTCACCATTATTTCATCCTTGTTAACATCATCATAATTAACACTATTACTCACCTTGCCTACTATAACCTCGTTATTTACATTGTCATCTGTTACTTTGTTATTTTCATTGTCACTACACTTACCTGTATCTATTTTCCTTTCCATTTTCTCAATACTTTGTTTTAACTCGTTAAATTTAATTTCAAAATTTTCATCCCTACTATCAAAGCGTTTGTTAATTTCATTGACATTGTTTTTTAAATCATTATTTTGTTCTTTTAATTCATTAAAATTACTTTCATTTGCATCAATGTTTTTTTTTTTTTTTTTTTTTTTTTTTATAGCGAATTGACCACTTAGGATCACGCTACAACTCTATTTCTTTTTCTTTGCCTGGAGTTTCCTCTGTCTCCAATACTCCTTCATACGCTCACTGGCTTGTTTCCTTTGATCTTCTGTCCAAGTTCGTCCACTTCTATTAGGTCTTCCTGCATCTTGAAACAATTCCAGATTCTTCACTGCATCAATATTTTATCAAAATTACTTTCGAATTTAGCGTTCTGTTCATTAAAATTACTTTTGACTTCGCTGAAATTACTATTCATATTATCAGACATTGTTCTCATTAATTCAATTATATTGGCCATTGACCATTCTTTTTCTTTAGTTTTAGTTACAACGGGAGTAGACTCCGCTATGGTGTTACTCATTATAACATGCTCATCAGATGATTTCTTACTTTGGATTGGCGTTGACTGAATTACCACGCCATCCATTATCTTAGACTCTGTTAAAGTATTTTCTATATCTACTACAGTATTTGACTGTGTTTCCATGTCGTTAATGACCGTTACGTCAGCCAGGCTGACTCCTTCATCATTATTCTCCACGTTTTAATGAATTTTTAAATTCTTTACTTATTTTTAAATTAAAATATCTTCTTGGATTTCGTTGTCCATGACGTGTCCGTTACTTAACTAAATATCACTATAATATTGACGACTCGGAACACTAAGTTTTTTATAAGTAAAAACGTAAAGTTTTACCTTACAGCCTAAACCGGCTTTCACCTATAGAAGGCTTCATCAGAGGCTGTCGTTAGTAGCGCTGCTCGTCTTGTTGTTGGCAACGAGATAGTGTTTCGAAAGATTGAAGCTGTGTGTCTGTGGTGAGATGTGTTCGAATAATGCGTGCGATTTGAATTGTGTCTGTTCGTTTAGGATGTCGTTTTTATTTGTTTTTGTGTGTTTGTATATTTCTAATTGTTCTAGAGTGTCTAGTTTTCGGCCTTTTGTGTGTACGTGTAGTATGTTCATGTTATTGTCGATGTTTTTATATGTGTGGTTTGCTTCAATGAGGTGGTTTGCGAAGGTAGATTCTGTAGTGTTGTGGAGTGCTTTTGTGTGTTCAATGTATCTCTGTTTGAAGCTACGTCCTGTCTGGCCTATGTAGAATTTACTGCAATTTGAACAATTTAGTTTATATACACCGGGTAGATCGAATTTGTTTTGTGCTTTGGGCATGCGTTTTGATAGTGTGTGTTCTGTTTTGTTAGTAGTTTTGTAAGCGATTCTGTATCCTGCTTTTTTGAATTTGTGGGCAATTTTTTCTGTTTGTTTGTTGATGTATGTTAGTGTTATGAATTTGTTGTTTTCTGTCTTTGTCTGTTGTTTGTTTTGTGTTTTGTGTAGGAGTTTACTGACTATTGTTCTGTCATAACCGTTAGATTCTGCTAGATATTTTATCGTGTTTAGTTCATCTTTGTAGTCTATTTCATCTAAGGGGATGTTGTTAAGTCTATGTATCATGGTTCTAAAAGCAGCTAGTTTGTGTTGTATTGGGTGATTGGAGGTGTTGTGTATTAGTGTGTCAGTTGTAGTTGGTTTTCTGTATATACTGAATTTGTGCCTGTGTTCTAGTTTTGTGATGGAGAGGTCTCAGAAGTTTATGGTATTGTTGTGTTCGTATTCAGCAGTGAAGGTTATGTTTTTATGTATTTTGTTTATGTGCGTTAGTAACTGTTCACATTGTCTTTTGTTTCCCCTGTATAGTATTAGAATGTCATCAACGTATCTGTGCCAATATAGTATTTTATGTGAGTGTCTGTCATTGTTTGTGAGTATTTTTGTTTTTTTCTAAGTGTTGGAGGAAGACTTCTGCTAGAATGCTGGATATGGAGGAGCCCATGGGTATATGGGAATATGCGTTGTGTGAATATTGAACAACTCCATACAGTTTTACATCGTGTTTTGAGAATAGCAAAAGCTAATCATACAAATGTAATCTTAGTAATCCCAGTCTATTATTGAATTTTAAAAGCACAAATATAAATATAAAACAAAGTATTCTGCTGGCACTAGCTCTGTACTGGTCCAATACCAATTTTAAGTACTATGGGACCACCACGGATACATGCCCTTTCAAATAAAAAAGGGTTATTGAAATTGGTGTATCCATTCCCAAGTAATTGGACGAATATAGAACTGCCTCCTTGTTGGTTAATAAAAAAGGACTTTTTTCTTGAAACTGGCTGAAACAACTGTCAAAGTTTGTTAAAAAACTAAATTTTTGAAACTACCTAGTCTGTGTTGTAATATAATATGTTTCACAGAATAATTATACAGGTGCCAAATAGGATGTTAGTTAATACTGAAAAATTTAGTGTAGGGTGAAAAATTGTGGGTCTCACATAGAGGTGGGACCGCTATGCCAGGGGTGGCTTGTGATCAGGTTGCAAAGTTGCACAACCACCAGTTTTATTGACTGTTTTTATTAACATATTAACAGTGTTAACAAGTATTTCCATTAGTGTGCGTACATGTATACCAGTTAAACGCACAATACATTATCAGTCAATACTGCTCAAAAACGAGAAATTTACACTTAAAAAGCAACGTGAGCTTTGTCGGCCAAGCATGGTGGTGCACTGGGCCTCTGCAACATGATAGTTATATGGCAGCCTGCGTACAAGCGGTGAAATGCGAAACGCAGGCTATACGTGTACAATCACGTATCTTGGCTATACAAGGAAGGCATTTGCACCCCGGGCTGCGACGTTAGGTATGTGCGCAGCCAGTTCAACGTTAATCTCTCATTCTCTCTCTCCAGCTCCACTCCGGCTCCAGTGTGGCCCACTAGCGTCTAGTATTTGTCCTTTCTGCACCGGCCAGGTTGAGTTCAAGTAGTACAGTGTGGTGTGGTGGGGACTGATTATGTGTTGCATGAAGACAACACAACTGAATACTGAATACTGGCACTGTACTGTAAGAGTAAATTGTCAGAGTATAACAGAATCATATCATACGAATATCAGAAATGTACTGACTAATGTAATCTGTATATACAAAGTAGTAATAAAACAGAAACTTAAAAATTATTTAACAGTCACCGCTGTTTTTAAAAAACCGAAGTGACAGTTGGAAGTGAAATAAGAAATTTTAACACAATAAGTCTAGCAAATGGGTTCATAAAAACTCTCACCAGCAATATATTTGTGTTTTGGCTGTCTTTTTTTTATAAAGTGATGCCGCACATTGAAATTATATTTGGAAGCTTACAAAAAGCAGATATCAATCCCTTTACTGCTAAAAAATACATCTCTTCTTTTGAGAATAATGTACAAAATATCCAAGAAGAAATTGATGAAGAACGCACAGAAACAGTACCAGATCCCCCAACAAAAAAAGGAAATGTCAAGACAGTGAGTTGAAAAGAGAAGCAAAAGAAGTCTGTGATACCATCATCTATCAATTTAAAGCCAGATTTGGCTTCGTCCGCCATGCGGTTTCTGCATCTCTATTTTCTGCTCAGAACTTTCAGCAGTACGCATCAAACTTTCCAGACAAAACATTGAAAACTGTTTGAGGTTTATCCATTCCCCAATTTAAAACAGTTGTGTTTGGAGCTTTTGACTATTTACAGCACAGACATATTTTCTTCTGCATCTGGTATTGTTAGTCTGTATGACTTTATTCGTGAAAATAACCTTGCATCTACATTTAGTGAGTGTGCAAAATTATTAAACGTTTTAGTCACTATTCCAATGAGAACGGCTGAAACCAAAAGGTGTTTTTTAACTCTGAAAAGAATAAAAACTTTTTTAACGAACACTATGTGCCAAGAAAGACATTCAGCCCTTGCTGTGTTATCCATTGAACATGAATTGATAATGGACATTCCAGACTTTATCCAAAAAGTAATAGACAAGTTTGCGTCAGGGAAGGACAGGAGGATGGATTTTCTTTTCCGATAAGATAGGACTGCTTTTTTGATTATTTTATCCTTTGCTTATTTTATTTTTATTTTATGATTATTTTTCTGACAATTTTTAATTATCTTTTCTCTTATTTAGAATCATTATTATTTTTCATTTCAGTGGTACTAGGAATTACAAAAACACTCAATATACTTTCACTCTAAAATTTGATGTTTTATCCCAACCCCTCTTACACGACTCCAACCACATGTTACTGCAACCACCAAAAGTTTGAACCACCAGCCGCCACTGCACTATGCTCATTGTTTTGATCATGTTGTATGATTTTATCTTTCTCAGGCTGAAGTGTCATGTGATTGTTTACGTTGTTTTCATGTGTTTTACATTTACAACTGTTGTAGCCTATTGGGCTGCAGCATTGCACTTTATACTGTTTGATAATAGTTACTTAAGTAACACTGGATATCTGTTATTTGTTGGGCTTGTTTTGTTCAGACGTTGCAAACATAAGTGTATGTATCTACAAAAAACTCCTGTGATTACAGTACAGTATCTTGTTTGAAAATAGAACTTAATTTGTAATTGATAATTTGAACTATCCATGGCCCTAGTTAGTTCAAATTATTGACTCTCCATTGTAGATGAGTCACAACTATTGGCAGTACAAAAGCTGAACAATATTATCTTTGTGTATAGTGTGATGTGCACATATAAATTTTTGTTACATTTATTTCCTTACATTAAACCTAAAAAACTGAAGTAAATATCTTTTTCTGTACAGAATATGGAATAGGACACTTGGTGGAACCAATGGTATGGCACTACCATCCTGCTGGATCATTCAGTTTGCCTGATGGTAAGGTACAACTGTCTGAAAATGTAATTTCTATGTATTGTCTGTTTTACGTTATTCAAACTGTAGGAGAGTATTAACCTATTAAATACACTTTGTGTTAACTGAATCCGTATTTGATTTTAATAATAGCTGCTGTTAGAAAGTCAGGTACACTACTAAGGGCCATAACAAGGTATTCCTGCGCCCTTGGAAATTTTGACAAAGCTGCGCCCCCAATACCAATACCGGGGGGTCTGGGGGGGTCTGGAATACCCACCAGTGTATCGGGGGGTCCGAGGTTCCTCCCCCAGAAAATTTTTAAAATTAAAGTGCAAAAATGGTAGTTTTTTAAGCTTTTTGACCCAAGTTTTGCCTCTTTTCAAGGTAACTTTTTGGTCAAATTTCTGTAAAATTCTATATTATCTGAATAAAAAAGCATTACTATTGTAAGAGAAAGACTGAGCTTAAAACTATTTTTAAAAACTAACTGAAAGTGGTGGAATCTGTAGGAGGTATAAAACCTAATTTGCAGGTGATTGAACTATGTAAAAAGTAACTAAACAAAAAAAAGTAGTTACCAAAGTACAGTACATGTAACAGGACATTTAGGCCTACCTGGGGTAATAAATAAATGTTATTGTGTTTTAATAAAAATTAAGTAAGTTTAATATTTGATTATGTAACGATAATTTTGGGGAAACGTAAAAATAGATAATAATTTTGGGAGACATAAACATAAATTCATAATGCGGGTACACTTTATTGGAACAAAATTAGAAAGAGTAATTGTAAAAGATTATTCATGAATTATAACGACGTAGCAGACAAATGGGCGAAATTGGGCCAAGGTCAGCTCCAGTGACTAACATCTTATGTAACGGAACATCAGACCATATACGTTAGTGCATACGTCATGCTGGAATGCATGGGCGTGTAAGCCGAACCTTATGCTGGTGCAGTGATACAAAAACTTAGAACAATGAGAATTGGAAAAACAGCCGCGGCCACGTCACAAAATAGTGCCGTTCGCCTCAGTCCAGTATAAAATTACTCTGTGAGCCGGCCGGTCACGAATAAAAGTTATAAAACAAGTTTACGAGCGCCCGTATCTAACAAATTATTTAAAAATGTGAAATTAATCAAAAGTAAACAGTTAATAAAGTTATAGTTCCGGTGAACGAATGAAATAAGGAAAATGTGCAAAATAGAAACGAAATGCGTGGTAGAGACGGACTCGTCAAGATCTTGAGTTTGGCAGATAAGTAACCAACAAGGGGTAAATCTAAAAGCTTTAAAAAAAATTGAGAATGTTTTACAAAAGAACTGGCAGCCGAAAATATACTTAAACTAATGAACTTAATAAACCGGGGGGGTGCAGAAATGTAGAGAGAGTGAGAGAGAGAGTGCGAATATAAGAATATAAAAGAAGTGCTGGTTTGTGTATAAAAAGAAAGAATATAATTAATAAATAATAAAAAATCAATAATGGAAAAGATGTAAGAAAATTAATTTTAATGGAATTCATTTCATGAGTTTGTAGCTAAATCTGCAAAAGTATGTAAGTACAGGAAAAGAAGTTTTATTTTTTATTATGTGCCTTATAGAGTAAAATAAATTTTTTTTGTTCAATGCAAATGTGAATTAAACTAATTACTGCAAATAAACCATTCTGACTTCCTGTTCGTCTAAAATCGGACCTGGCCCTGGTAAGTACATATTTTTGTTTCTTGTAGTTGGTACAAATACAAGATGGCGGCCGAAAAAAATTAGAAAATAAACAGTGAATAAAATTAAAATAATTAAATTCATAATTATGAGTAGAAAATTATATCACAATTGGCTTCCGAACTTAGGGACATTTATATAAGAAATCTTATATAAATATAGGCCTACTTGGAGAGCGGAATGGTTGTTTAAGGTAAACATGTGTAAACATAAGTAGCAAGGTTATGATGTGATTGATAGATGTGTATTATAAATAAGTAATAATTAAATAAAAATGATGAATACTAATGAAAATATTAACAATGAAGTCAGCTTCACTGACAGTAATACGGAAAGTCAGTTAACAGAATCGAGAATAATGGAAGGCGTGACGAGTCAGTCGACGCCGACCTTAGTTAAGAAAGAGAATAATAGTGATGTGATGAGTATGATGCAGTTACTGTTGAATAAATTTGATAGCAAATTCGAGGAACAAAAAAGTAATTTCAATGAAATGAGTACACAAAATGTTAAATTTGAAATTAACATGAATAAACGTTTGAATGAAATTGATACACGTTTTAATGCAATTACAGAACAAATATTAGAATCAATAAGTAGCAATTGCGAGAAAAAGATTGACGAAATGAATAAAAATTTAGAAAGTAAATTTAATCAGATAATGAATAAGAAGTTAGGTGACAATGTTATAGTTATGACAAATATTAATAATGACAAAATAGTGGAAGAGGTAGTGTTAGATAATAAAGTATTGAATAGTGATGATAATGATGTTAATTATAATTCCGAGAGTATAGTGGGGGTAAAGAATAGTGGAGAAACAGATAAATTAGATGAAAATAAAGACGATTAGATGACAGATAATGAGGTAAGTAGGGTGAGAATTATGAGAATATAATTAAAAATAGTGCTAATGGATTTTTAGAGAGAGTAGAATATGATAATGATGGAATGGTAGTGTGTGATGAATTAGAGAGAAAGTGGAGAAAGAATTTACAGGTAAAAGGGTTACAGGGGGTAAATTTTTCCCGTATTATTGTAGTTGGGGGTGAAGTAAAGGCTTCACATGTGTTTAGGAAGGACGAGAGTTCCTTCAGTATATATTTGGAAGATGATAGTTCTGCAAATAAAGTTCCCTGGATTTTTTATGCACTTCATAGGTGGTGCAGTAATTATGAGTTAGTGTCCCCTGCATATATTGAGAGAGAGTGTAGTTTGGTGTTATTGTGAGAGATATTTTTAGAGAAAGAGAGAGATGGAGATTTTTAAAGTAAATAGAAATTATGAAGAGTTTGTAGAAAGGTTAGGTGGAGAGAGAAGTAATAATAATAAGAGTACTTACCTTATAGTGAAACTGAGATAGCAGTAGATGATGTTGTTAAAGATGACTTACATGATTATGACAAATTATACTGAGGGCGACAGGACCATACTCTATGATGACATGTTACATGATGAAATAAAATGGGATAAGCCTATTAATTCAAACGACATTGTGGAAAGATATAGAAATTTAAATAAGTATTATATTGATAATAATATCATATATTTAATAAAAAATAATGTATGTAGACCTAAGATTCGACTGTTGTTCGATGATGGTGGATAAAGTGTTTTATTGTTTATGAACATTTAATTATGTGACTAGTGTGGTTTTGAGATGGATTGTTTTATGAACTGATTTTGGTCAACAATAACAAATAATAAGTTTGGATTGTATATTTTTTTGTGTATTAATGTCAATGTATTTGTGTATTCTTGATGTTGTGTATTACTTGTATTTTTATGTAAACCATGTATGTAACAGGAAGTTATAGTTTAATTGATTTAATAATAACAATTAACATTTTTTTACTAAATAAGTGATGAAAGTAATGATGACATTTTAAATAATTGAAGATTAATTACTTAATTAATGTCGTACAAAAGAAAGTTTGATAATGAAGTTAAATGATTTTATGAGATTCAGATTATCTAATGATTAGTATATGATTGAACAGGTAATATGTTTAGATTGAGTTACATTGTTATAAGGAGAGAAGTGATGAATTTTCTAGTGTTATATCAAGGTGAAATGTTGTAAAAGGGTTGGGTGATAATGATAAATAAGGCATTTGAGTTAGTCAATTAAAGTTGATGGGAGTTAGATAAATAAGAATTTTGAAATACCAGTAACACACAAAGAGGGTATTAGATATTTTAGGGACACAGTAGCATTAGGGATTATATGTAGAGAAGGTGAGTAACGTAAATGGAGATTAAATAGGTGATGGTGATATTTTGTAAAGAGGGTGGTGTGGTAAGGAGTCATCAACGACAGGCGTTATGGCAGGAGGTGAACGATTTAAAGAGGGTTACGGGTTACCTGGAAGGGTCAGGAACCGATAAGGGAATGAGCTGGTAGGTCGGGTACACACATCCTAGTACAAAGAGGTAATAGAAATTTTATTTTAAGAGGTGAATGAGTCAAGTGGAATTAGTGGAGGTGAATATTTTGGAGAGATTGGTGTCACATGTAAATCTGTTAGTGGTTGTTGTTAGTAGGAAGAAAGGTGAGTAAGGTTAGATATATAAATGCCAATTCAATCAATCAAATCATTGCGAATAATGGAGAATCGCCCAAACTAATAGGGATGAAAAGGTGAAATAAATAATAGAAAAATTCATAGTTAAAATGTAATAATAAATGATATGTTATGTAAAATGAAGGTTGATAGCAAAGTAAAAAATTTTTGGAAAAGTTAATGGTAGTAAATGATAAATAATTGATGGCTAATTAATAAAAGTTCAATTGAAATTAAAATGTAATGTTTATAATTTTATATGCAAATTTACAGATGTAAGGTGTGTAAATTGTGATCAAAGATAAATGTGAATTGGTTATTTTAATGTAATAATCGCAATGTTAATTATGAGTGTATTATTATGTATTATGTTTATTATGTATTAGTGTAAGAATTTAAACATGAATTGTATGTATTTTAACAAACTTTGACTCTAATTAACCTTGGTATGCCCCACGGTCATTGGGAGCCATTACATTTAGTGTTATAAATGGGAGTGGCAATTAATTAAGTAATTAGGTTGCCGTACCATTTATATTGAGCGTAATTATGCTAATTGTAAGTATTATTGGACTATCCAAATGTGAATTAGTAAATTGTATCTCATTAACTTCGTATATTAATTAAAAGAGTTATGATGGACGTTAACTTTAATACATATATAAAAGTAGTTCATACTCGTCAGATTAGACTCAACACAGTTGTTAAATAAATATGATTTATGAGTCTGTTAATTGGACGTTTCAATGGTCGAGTTTGTTGTGTCCATTGATACTTAGCATAACTTGTGAGACTCTTTGTGAAATGCTTAGAATGAAATAAATTAATAATCAAGGTTATATTTCAATAATGAACGCAAGATTAAATATAAAATAATTACTTATTTATTATATTTGTTATTTAAGTACGTTACTATATCCTGCAAATACATACATAATAAAACACATAATAACAAAATACAATTTGTACGTTGTTTCCTGAAAACACAAATATGTTACATTCAAATGCAGCAAATAATATACATATACAAAACATATACGAACAATAAACAATCAACAAATATATTTTATTCCTACCTAAATGCGTTCATTATTCTCAGATGATGAATTACGTTAATATTGCTTTATAAGTTTTATGATTCATATGATTTATATATAACCTCTTGGGGTTTGCTCTTTGAAAAGAAGAGACAGTGCAGTAGTATATATTACTAAGATTTAATAGACATAAAAGCTTATCTTGTGAGAGTGTTTATCCAATATTCCGCCGGTGTGAGATGACGTCTGCTGGAGGATTCGTCGCGCATCTTATTTCTGTTATGACGAGCACATCACTTCACTTCACTTCACTGTTTTCACTCTTGTTATGTGTATGGTGTTGTTGTACCCCGCTGATATCGGGTGTTTGGAGTTCAAATATTGAGATGTTAATATTGTCATTAAGCTAAATTACTCTGAGGGTTTGCCGTGTTCGTGTACATGATTAACTGTTCCGTCTATCTGGATGTAGTGTATACTGTGTGCTTAATTGTTAGATATAGTTCATTCAGTTAATTGTTCAACGTAGTGACTCATTGTAATGTGAGAGTGTTTGAAATGTCACTCACTGTTCTACTTTGGAATGTTAATTACTTGCGTTATTATATTCGCGTCGGTTGTAGTTTCAAGTCCCGTGCGCACTATAGTTTATCAGAACATATACGATTGTCGAACAGACTTGTGTGTAAGTGAGACTATATCGTATGTCTAAGTTCACTTATGAATTCACCGAGTTGGTAGGTCGTGCAAACTGTTTCTATCACTGAATGTATTACCGTTCCGACTATAACCAACCGTCTGACTGTCGTACGTACTGACTTATTAACTTATGACCGATTGACTTGTAGACTGTAGAGTGTAGAGTGCCGCTCCGCGTCTTCGCAAAACAGTTTTATTGAAACATCTTACCCATAAGTCTAAATTCTGGATTTCTACGCCTTTCGGATCCGTGATTGGTTCTACAAATTCCTACTCCTCTGCAGATCTCATCCTCTGTTTCCCGATTCGTCGTCCGAACCCTTCTTACTCTCTCCACGAGCTCTTTTAGAAGATGCTTGACGCTGGTTGGTCGTCGTCATCCCCGGAGTATTCCATGTGACGAACGTGGTACGGATTCTGAGAAACTAGAGCAATTCTCCCGGCTGTCTGTCAACCTTTGTTTAGACTTTGTCTAGGTTCTGACCTATCTTTTGTTAACAGACTGCAGAGTCCTAGTTAATTGTTCAAGTTATTCTCGTTGTTCTTTCCGCCGATTATCAACCCTTCGTTGGAGTCGTCTCTCGTCGATCCCACGCTTTCCAGTCGTAAATCTCAGTAAGCTGTCAAAGGTTTGTTTTCACGCTGTGCAGGGTGTGTGACTTACCGATCAATCACATATATTATTATTATTATATTTCCAATTAATTGTTACTTACCGTTACGAAAACTTACAGGGTCACAGGATTCGTTCACATGTACCTAGATACAAACATGGTCTATGGGTTATGCAAAGTACTGACACAACTCATGTTAGAAGAGAATTCAACTTTTAATTTTTATTTTAAAATTATTTGACAGATTTGAATTTTTTACTTTTCCTCCAAATATAGATTTTGCACACTTTAAAATATTATGATTTTACAGATAGCGTAATCATTACGTCTATTCTTATTTTCTATTACTTACAAGAGAGCCCAGCCTGCATCACCCACTCTCACATTATTAACAAACCTTTAACACATTGAATCTAATAATATAAAAATACCACTCCCCAACCGGCACGCGGTTTTAGTTCGCACTGTTTGTTTATCTCATTTTTGACTTTGTGATGAGTTCCGGATTTCACGGTTGTTGCTAATTGATAACTATTGGTTTCACTGCCGCATAATAGTTCACAAAATAGAGTTTTAAGACTGAAACGTGGAAAAATCTGAAGAGCCCCTTTAGGGCGGTGTCTGGCCAGACACGATCAGTGACGAACTGCTGCAAACTTTTTGTTTGTACACTGTTACTTTTTAATGACTGTTTCACACTTTCTAAGATAGGCCAAATTTGTTTTAACAGCCTATCTTGTAAAACCCGAGGCCCCTGTTTTAAATTCACAATTCTATTGTCTGGTGCTGCTTACTCTCTGGTACCAAACTGCACACTCTGATGACACACTGTAGACTATGTCACAAGGCTGCTGCTATGTGATTGTGCAATGCGTCTGGCAATTGTTTTGACTGACTGTGTGTATGTTGCATTGCTGTACTGGAGGCTCCTTACAGGTGAAGTCTGGCAATTCAAAAGTGATTGACTGGGTGATCTATGTTAATATAAAATTAAACTGTGGTGGCCCCATATATGAAGTGAATTGTACACTTTTAACAAAATCAAAACCAAGATTAATAAAAAATAAAAAACCTTCCAATTTGACCCATTACAATACCCCCTCGATGAGAATTCTGCTGTCCACGACAGAAGAAATCTCATCGATAAACCCCGAAGAGGACCGGTGAGGAACTGGTGCCAACAACCCCCTGGTTCTTACTACTTATGGGTACACTACCCCCCTGGCTCAGCGACCATGGACTCATCTGAACGAGATCACTGGACTTCTCTATAAGAGATCCCAACACCGAGAAATCGATCAGACTCGCACCACAGCGCGCCTCGCCTTCTAACATGCTACCCCCGAAAATCCTCAATCCCTGGCTAAAATTATTCCAGCTCCTCCACCGATATGTTCCCCCTTTTTGCAAGCTGGGCTGCCTTTAGCAGATACTGGGCTCACACACTAACGTTACATGTTACCATAACACACTAAAAATAAAAATTTCTTTTAAAATTTATTATAAATTTAAAAAATTCAAAATTCAAAAAAATAATATGCTCAAAAAAATTCTCTTCATTATTTTTTGTTTCCTTTAAAATGACTTGAATTAAGAGTTTTCTCTACTTGGACAAATCCTTAACCTAACATGTCTTAGTCTAACAATACAGTTCAATACAAGAAATCAGTAAACTAAACAATTAACAAAACAACAAAACGTGGTAAATGCACACATAATAAAACAATCCCTACCTAAAATATGCGTTCGCTGGCAGGCGAAAAATCAAAAAATTTTTTTTTTTTTTTTCTTCAAAGAACTAAAATTTTCAAAAGTTTAAAATTAAAAAAAAAAATTTAAATTTGTTCAAAGGTTTCATTTATATTTAGAAATTATTCAAAACTGGTTTAAAGTGATTAAATAAACAAATAAAATTAATTCCCTACTATACAAGTTTAGTAGGTGTATGACCTCATCAGCTGATCGAAACTAGGTCAAGTCCAAAACCCCTTGACCTACATATGTTATATATAAGTTCTGAAAACACATTGAACATCTGTAATATCCTAACTTGAAATACAAAACATAACAAAACCAAATATTTAAAACAAACAAAATATTAATATAAATAATCGTTAACTTGACATTTAAATTATTTAAAATAAACAATTCTTAATTTTACATTACTTTCAATTACATCAAAATTCTGTCACTGGTTTCTAAAAAATAAACAATTGTATATTCTTTATCATGAATCTCTCTTTTTGCTTAACAATCTTACTCTATTCTACTGTGGGTGATGTAAATTATTCATTCTCATTTACTGTATTACTAGATCTGTATACATATATAAACTTTCTCCCTCTGACTCTAATATTCATCAACTTCAACTCCCATGACACCCATCTCTATCAAAATATCTATCCCAAAACACTCTAAACCCCAACTTACCATTTAACACAAAACGCCACCTTCTCTACATATAAAATACTCTCTAACCCTTTGTATATAGGATACGTGTTTCCCCGCCCCCAAAAAACTCAATTCCCTTATTTGGCCCCTGGATTTTACCTAAGGCGACCCCTTCCCCACTAAAATCTATCCCTATCCTGTCCCAACCCTTGTTGCGGACTCCTACATTACACTACCCTCTAATACAAAATTGCCATCCCCAAAAAATCTCAATCTCATTACCTCACTACAAATACACAAAATAACCTCATTAATTATAAACATAAATATATCATTCAGAACTCTACAATTATTCTCCATTACTCCTGTGTCAACATCAATATTTCACAAAATTCTGTTACATTACATTAACTCAAAAACAACGTTACATCATATTCATCTCTACTATTTCAAATTCAACTTTGATTTCAACTTGGACAGATATATGTGTCCCATAAAATATTCATCACCCAAAAATTATCTCTTATTAGCTGGCATAAATTGTTACTTTATTTCTCATTGTAGCAAATTATTTTTATCATTACTTCAAAATATCTGTAATACATTAAACATTAATTACTTGTAACATTAATAACTGGTAACCTTTATAACTAACCTACCAGTGACATCATTGCTGATCAGCTGATCTCCTGACAAAATAAAAACACATCTCAAAATTGAACAAATTACATGGAATATACATATTTATTTTTATTTATTCTCACTTCTCACCTCATTGTTTCCCCTTTTTTCTGATTCTGATGCTTATGTTAACCTGCCAGACGATTTACTTATTGGCTTGAACAAATACACACATAATAAAATTACATATACTTATCAATGCTTATCTAATAGACAACAATAAAATAATACACTTAAAATTATAGCATGCACACCTTAATTTACGAGTCTGAGCATATAATTATGTGGACAGAGCACAAGCATTTTTTGATTGAATTAAACTTTGAATAAGCAAAACTTTTACGTCATAAAATTTTAAATTCGTGACTCCTTTACGTCACCTCCCAGCCACACACACTATTACCTCATTATTATTTTAACAAAAATTTTCTTTAATTATTTTGTGTCACAATAGGGTTTTGTTATGGTCACCAAGTATGTCTGTAGGCATTAGTCACAACATTTCTGTTTACATTTGTGTGCCAGACTTGCTTTCATAAACAACAGTTATAAACATTCTCCGTTTCAGCAATCATAGACTAAACACTTTGGTTGCAACATATACTGACATATCTGCTTACTACACTTTTCAAGTTTTATAAATCTTTTAGATAACATATTTGTCTCTTACATTTTTATTCCAATTCAGATCAGATATATTTTTAATTCATTAATAAAATTGACCCTTTTAAATTATACATTTATTTAAACCAGTTTCCATGACTTTGATTACAGTTTCAAAATGATTCTACGTGATTAAAGGTTTGTTTTTCTTAATATTTCAGTAAGTTTTACAAACCTTACATCATTGGTTCTAATCTCTCTTTAACTTCCTCCACAATCACATTCTTAATACCAATATACCGTACTCATAACCTAACATAGCAGGTACCACAAAATAATAATTAAACCCTTTGGTTACAACTTTTACGGTGAAATATTTTCCAAAATTATTTTTTCTTAATTATTATAATATTTATTATAATATTTACACTTATTATTTTTTCTTAACTACCTGTAAATAGGTTATACTTTATGTGTACAGAATCATTGTCTACAGGGATGCGATTGAAAACGAACAGAACTCAACTCCCTTTTTTTTTTTTTTTTTTTTTTTTTTTTTTTTAAACAAACCACAACCACTAATCTACAGCCCCATCTCTATAGACAACAATTCTATTAACTATACAGAAATTTATTATCTAGTTTGTCTACTCAGCCACAAAACTTCTCCACTACCTACCTAATTAAGGGATGAGTTTACAATTCATAAATAACGCCAGTTTATTTAATTTTGAGGATTACCCTAATGTAGTATTTAGAATTAAGGCAATCAAATGGTTACAAAAAGTGTGCCAATTTATGTAACTATTGTTTATGTATTTACTCTAAGGGGAGGGTTAAGGAAATCTGGAAAACAAAAGGGATAAGGATTATTAAAAGGTCACGAACTAGGACTAAAGGTAAGGACAAAGCTTCCTCCGAAAATAAGGGTAAATGGAGAAAACCAAGGCTCGCGTGGGCAGGGGCGCGTCCCTGAAATAGACGAACCCCACTGGGACAAGTGAGGAACACCTATCCGCTACCACTAACTGTTTTATATTATTCATTTATTTATAATTATCTAACTATAGGTTTATTATAGTGGTTTAGTTATATTTAATTACAGGATTTAATGTATTATTTTAATTATTTCAATTATTGAAAACAACATTTTTAATTACTTTCATAAAGTTTTACAACACACAAATAAATTTACTAAACATATATTTACAATCCTTCATCAATAATTATTCAGTTATATCACACTTCAATATCTAAAATCAGCTAGGTCATTACCATATATTAACATATTTAAAATTGTTCATTTATGAATTTCAACCTCCATCGTCAAAAATTAATCGGGGTTTCACATAGCAATTTTCAATTTTATTACCACACAAATGACTGTTTTGTGTGTGGTAACCATACAAACTAAACTCATCCATCATACTCAAATACTCATAAAACAAGTCAACATTATTTACATCGGTTAAGTCTCCATCAGTAATATTCGTTATCAACTCAGTTATTTTTTCTTCATAAAGTAAATTATTATTATTTAGACATGTATTATCAAAATAATCTTCACTCTCTATTTTAACAGGTAAGTTTAACATCTCTTTCAACTCATTATAATCTCTCATTGGTTTATATAATTCTATCTCTTTGTCACCACACAACTCTCCATTTAAATCTCTCTCATCATAATGCCATATCACGCTTTCTCTCTCATTCCATGCAGAGGGTACAAAATTATTCAACAAAAATAAACAACTCAAATCTTTCATTAATAAGGGTCTCTTGCCCAAAAATAACACTTTTGAACACTCTGGTTCATCACAAATAAAGGGAAATTTTACCCTCTGCTCTACACATTCATCTACTCTTTCTTTCCATTCTTTTTCTAATTCAACAACACTAATTATTACTTCATTACAACTTATCATTTTCTCACTCTCTCTCTCTAACTCACTGACACACCTTAACATCTCATCATCACTACATTCTGCAATTTCATTAGTACTATTTTTGATTATGTTTTCATCATTTGTCTCTCCGTTATTCTTTACCCCCACTATACTCTCAGAATTATAATTAATATCATTATCATCACTATTTATCACTACCTCTTCCACTACTTCGTCATTCTTAATATTTGTCATACTTATAACATTGTCACCTAACGTCTCAACACTCTGTTCTAATTTATTTAAACTGGTTCTTACTGTTTCATTAGTACTTGCTAAGCATTTAGTTAATACTTGAATCTCATTTTTCAACTTATCGAATTTGTCATTCTGGATATTAAATTTAATGTCAGAGTCACTCTTTATTTCGTTAATTTGGTTCTTTAATTCATCCAAACTATTCTTTTGAACATCGAATTTTCTGTTTTGAACTTCAAACTTTGCATTAAAATCGCTACTTTGTCTATCTAATTTGATATCATTCCGGTCAAAGCGACTATCAAATTTATTATTCATTTTATTAATATCACTACTCAAATTATCAGACATTGTTTTCATTAAATTGAATATATCTGCCATCGACAACTCTGCAACTCGTGTTGTCGACGGAGTAGATTGTGCTACTATGTTTCCGTCAGTGAAGCCGACTTCTTTACTATCACTTCTACTTTCCCTATCTAATTTCGGGGTTACTTGAATCCCTGAATCTTCATTTACTTTACTTTGATCTGTTATACTTATTTCTGCTTCACTCTGACTCACACTTGTAGTCGAGTGTGCTTCAAAATTACTAATGTTTGAGTCGTCGAAAACTTCGACACTCATTTTATTTACGTCATTTTCGTTATTTGACATTTTGTATTATTGATACAAATTAAATTATATAAATTGCTTAAATAGAATAATTAATTAAATAAATACTTAAATTTTGTAATATACTGTCAGGTTGCTAAGCTAACCTAGAACACGTTTGTATCTCTGTCGATGCGGAATTCAATTAATTAATTATAATTAATTCAATTCGTGCCTGTTCCGTGGCGCCAACTGTGACTTACCGATCAATCACATATATTATTATTATTATATTTCCAATTAATTGTTACTTACCGTTACGAAAACTTACAGGGTCACAGGATTCGTTCACATGTACCTAGATACAAACATGGTCTATGGGTTATGCAAAGTACTGACACAACTCATGTTAGAAGAGAATTCAACTTTTAATTTTTATTTTAAAATTATTTGACAGATTTGAATTTTTTACTTTTCCTCCAAATATAGATTTTGCACACTTTAAAATATTATGATTTTACAGATAGCGTAATCATTACGTCTATTCTTATTTTCTATTACTTACAAGAGAGCCCAGCCTGCATCACCCACTCTCACATTATTAACAAACCTTTAACACATTGAATCTAATAATATAAAAATACCACTCCCCAACCGGCACGCGGTTTTAGTTCGCACTGTTCGTTTATCTCATTTTTGACTTTGTGATGAGTTCCGGATTTCACGGTTGTTGCTAATTGATAACTATTGGTTTCACTGCCGCATAATAGTTCACAAAATAGAGTTTTAAGACTGAAACGTGGAAAAATCTGAAGAGCCCCTTTAGGGCGGTGTCTGGTCAGACACGATCAGTGACGAACTGCTGCAAACTTTTTGTTTGTACACTGTTACTTTTTAATGACTGTTTCACACTTTCTAAGATAGGCCAAATTTGTTTTAACGGCCTATCTTGTAAAACCCGAGGCCCCTGTTTTAAATTCACAATTCTATTGTCTGGTGCTGCTTACTCTCTGGTACCAAACTGCACACTCTGATGACACACTGTAGACTGTGTCACAAGGCTGCTGCTATGTGATTGTGCAATGCGTCTGGCAATTGTTTTGACTGACTGTGTGTATGTTGCATTGCTGTACTGGAGGCTCCTTACAGGTGAAGTCTGGCAATTCAAAAGTGATTGACTGGGTGATCTATGTTAATATAAAATTAAACTGTGGTGGCCCCATATATGAAGTGAATTGTACACTTTTAACAAAATCAAAACCAAGATTAATAAAAAATAAAAAACCTTCCAATTTGACCCATTACAGGTGTACTTGCAGTATTCACTGAGTTTACGTTCTATTGTATATCTGTTCGTTGAGATTGCTCTGTACTCCTTTGTAGCAGAGTGAAGCCTTTCATATTTGTGCTCGTTACACTTCACCTCCACAGCAGGCGTTCCATTTCGTTTCCGCGTAACTCGGCAGCTGGACAAAGTCTTTGTTTTCGATTGCTGGGTGCTGTAAATTGTAACAAACTGCGAGCTGTCAACGACGCCCTCAAATTCTTATTGTGTGCTGTACACAGACGTTTTTTCCTTGTCTTCGCACTGGCGTCGGGTTTGACGTGTCCCTAATTCGTCATTATTTACGACCTGGGCTTGTGTCCGTCGACTCGAGTGTGGGAACGTGCCACTTGATCGAGGAATTAAAATTTTTTAAAATTTCGATCACTACATTGTCCCCAAATTGGATTGGATGATGGGCTTCAGGAGACATCTGATCCAATTTCTGCGCTCTGTCCCAGTCGTGGACGTCTGCTTTGGAATGGACATGGTTGAATGACATATATCTCTCATATGGAGCAATTAATCGTTATTCCCTATCTTGGTGTCTTATATGGTCATATGAATTTATTACCGCTCATCTGAGTGAAATGAACGCATTTTCTACATTTTATCCGTCTACATGCGGACTATACAATACGATTTTATGTAAATAATTGAATTGAAGACATATACATCTGCCCATTTGACAGTTTGTTTAGTTATCGTTTACATTCTTTCGTTCTATCTATATACAACGTAATAGATAAGCTGCAGATTAACTATCAATTAGATTAATCGATCATATGTCGATGACTTATATAGCAATAAAATATTTTTTAAACTTGTTATTATTACCTCAAGACTATAGTTGCTACAAACAAATATATACATATGATTAGCTTGTGACATATTATAAACAATTACATTGATAAATGAAACATACATATTAACTAAACAATTGAGGAATCATCATACTTCATGATGCATACCCAAACGCTTACTCTTAAAGTTATAAAGCAATTGTCCATTTTTGAATTATTAATTACATAAACAAATTATTCGAATCCCTACATGTTAACAAGTTATTATTATTTACAATTATTAATGTCTTTAGTGTCCTGTGTTGTAGTATCATAACGTCCTTCTGACACATGGTACACGTTAACAAATCACTTTATGTATATATTGATGTTTACATGTCTAATTAACATAATGAATGACGAATATATGATGATCATAAACACGATTAATATTGAAATACGAACTAAACACAATATAGTAAAATGCACATCATTATTTGGTTAGCTGGACTGGCCGCGCGAGCAAATTACCTAACTTACGTCTTCTGCTAGCCGCCGGAGTCGTTGCTACCCACTCGTGTTATCCATACTTCCTTTCGCTGGCTCATGATACGCTTTAATTTGCCGTATGTTCCACAAGCTCATACGTGGCTTCGTTTTAATTTTATTCATTAATCTCCTACTCTTCATTCATCAATATTCATCTCTAATTATTTTCTTTGGTTTATGTATTCCCATACAACCAATGTATTTAATGTATTTTATTCAATATTATCTAATTTTATCATTACATTTTCAAACATTCTTAAGATCGTCTTCTTAATACATTTTCATTTATTCATTCTTAAATTATATTTGTGATGACATATTTGTATGTCCTGTCAATATAGTGCCATTACTAACGCACGCATTTTTGTTTGTAAACAGTAAGGTGTTTGACCTTGGGGTTTGCGTCACATATTTTCCCAACAGTCGGTCAGCTGTCCCTGTTACTCCGGTACAATGTGCTGCCCTTGTGCTTCTAAGATTTATGACCATTCTCTGTCTCTTTCTATGAGAGTGAGTGAGAAATGTGTCACACTGTCCCTTTTGTCGACCTTCCTCAGGCATGTACGCGTTAAACCGCTCCCCTTGCCTTAGACAACCTTTCGCAGCAGTACTACCATTGTTTCCGTATACATTGAGTAGTTTTTGCCGTTTTTTCCAATAACTTTCTCTAAGTAAACACGCGCCGCTCTGCTTTTGTCGTCGTTTCCAGGCCTGTATACAACTCCGTTGTTCCACAGTCAGCTCACTACTCGTGTGCTTACATAATAAATTTTTGTTTCTTAGGTTCCTAAGAAATCTTACCTCGAGTGCTTGGACTCTCCCTTCAGTACTATCACGATCCTTTACAATATTTTTAAACCGTCTAGTAAAATTCTTTTTTCTCCTTTTCCTCATAACATTTCTTGTCCATGATGAATATGCATACGGATCTTGTAGGTTCTTCCGCTTCACATCATCCATGGCTTGCGTAAATGTGTTTTTAGCTTTATAACATGCGGTATTTGTTTCAGCTTTAAACTTTCCCTTCATGCTTCTTATTGATGCAGCTCGACTACTTCGCCGATCTACGCTTATTTCACAAGCTGGATACTTCATCATAGGATTCACTGATGCCGTATCTATTCTCGTGTTATTTAATTTGTACCTTTTATGCATTCTACTTGGTAGTAGTAAATTTTTACAGTCTCTATCCACGTCTGGATCATCCTCTTCCCACTTCCTCATATACAAAGGAACAAAGTCATTTTTCTTATTAATCCACTTGTTTCTTGAACTTACGTTAGATCGAACAGTTGATAATTTCTTAGTATCTGACACATCTGTAAAATCGACAGCGTTATCAGTGTCTTGTACTTTCCGTACATCTTCGTAATTCTCATTCACCACTTCTTCCTGCTTCTTCTGGACTTCGCTTCTGTCCACGTTCCAGGTATTCTTGTATTCACGTATTTCCGTGCGAAACAGCGTGAACTGCTCATTCATATGTTGCGTAATTTCTTCATGATTACTATCTAGTTTTTCGTTTAGCTTGTCAAAAATTTCATTTTGTTTGGCAAACTGCTCGTCTAAATTTTTATTAACTTCTTTAAAATAGTCATTCTGCTCGGCAAAATGCTCGTCTAAATCTTTATTAAGGTCTTTAAACATCTCGCTCTGTTGATCGAGTTTCTCACTAATCATTTTGAGATTTACAGCATAATGATTGCGCATGAAATCCATTAGTGACTGCAGCGTCACTTCCTCTTCCTGTGGTTGCTGTGACTCCTGTCCCCGCGCTCTAACCTCTGACGTCTCCTCAGTCATATTGGGAACCACAGTTACCAGTCAAGCTAACCTTACACTTATTTAATATCTTATGTACTATTTTTTAATTAATCTAGATACTACTGCCTGCTCTCTTTTGCCATGCGATGGGCGCCATTACATTTAACAAACTTTGACTCTAATTAACCTTGGTATGCCCCACGGTCATTGGGAGCCATTACATTTAGTGTTATAAATGGGAGTGGCAATTAATTAAGTAATTAGGTTGCCGTACCATTTATATTGAGCGTAATTATGCTAATTGTAAGTATTATTGGACTATCCAAATGTGAATTAGTAAATTGTATCTCATTAACTTCGTATATTAATTAAAAGAGTTATGATGGACGTTAACTTTAATACATATATAAAAGTAGTTCATACTCGTCAGATTAGACTCAACACAGTTGTTAAATAAATATGATTTATGAGTCTGTTAATCGGACGTTTCAATGGTCGAGTTTGTTGTGTCCATTGATACTTAGCATAACTTTTGAGACTCTTTGTGGAATGCTTAGAATGAAATAAATTAATAATCAAGGTTATATTTCAATAATGAACACACGATTAAATATAAAATAATTACTTATTTATTATATTTGTTATTTAAGTACGTTACTATATCCTGCAAATACATACATAATAAAACACATAATAACAAAATACAATTTGTACGTTGTTTCCTGAAATCGCAAATATATGTTACATTCAAATGCAGCAAATAATATACATATACAAAACATATACGAACAATAAACAATCAACAAATATATTTTATTCCTACCTAAATGCGTTCATTATTCTTAGATGATGAATTACGTTAATATTGCTTTATAAATTTTATGATTCATATGATTTATATATAATCTCTTGGGGTTTGCTCTTTGAAAAGAAGAGACAGTGCAGTAGTATATATTACTAAGATTTAATAGACATAAAAGCTTATCTTGTGAGAGTGTTTATCCAATATTCCGCCGGTGTGAGATGACGTCTGCTGGAGGATTCGTCGCGCATCTTATTTCTGTTATGACGAGCACATCACTTCACTTCACTTCACTGTTTTCACTCTTGTTATGTGTATGGTGTTGTTGTACCCCGCTGATATCGGGTGTTTGGAGTTCAAATATTGAGATGTTAATATTGTCATTAAGCTAAATTACTCTGAGGGTTTGCCGTGTTCGTGTACATGATTAACTGTTCCGTCTATCTGGATGTAGTGTATACTGTGTGCTTAATTGTTCGATATAGTTCATTCAGTTAATTGTTCAACGTAGTGACTCATTGTAATGTGAGAGTGTTTGAAATGTCACTCACTGTTCTACTTTGGAATGTTAATTACTTGCGTTATTATATTCGCGTCGGTTGTAGTTTCAAGTCCCGTGCGCGCTATAGTTTATCAGAACATATACGATTGTCAAACAGACTTGTGTGTAAGTGAGACTATATCGTATGTCTAAGTTCACTTATGAATTCACCGAGTTGGTAGGTCGCGCAAACTGTTTCTATCACTGAATGTATTACCGTTCCGACTATAACCAACCGTCTGACTGTCGTACGTACTGACTTATTAACTTATGACCGATTGACTTGTAGACTGTAGAGTGTAGAGTGCCGCTCCGCGTCTTCGCAAAACAGTTTTATTGAAACATCTTACCCATAAGTCTAAATTCTGGATTTCTACGCCTTTCGGATCCGTGATTGGTTCTACAAATTCCTACTCCTCTGCAGATCTCATCCTCTGTTTCCCGATTCGTCGTCCGAACCCTTCTTACTCTCTCCACGAGCTCTTTTAGAAGATGCTTGACGCTGGTTGGTCGTCGTCATCCCCGGAGTATTCCATGTGACGAACGTGGTACGGATTCTGAGAAACTAGAGCAATTCTCCCAGCTGTCTGTCAACCTTTGTTTAGACTTTGTCAAGGTTCTGACCTATCTTTTGTTAACAGACTGCAGAGTCCTAGTTAATTGTTCAAGTTATTCGTTGTTCTTTCCGCCGATTATCAACCCCTCGTTGGAGTCGTCTCTCATCGATCCCACGCTTTCCAGTCGTAAATCTCAGTAAGCTGTCAAAGGTTTGTTTTCACGCTGTGCAGGGTGTACTTGCAGTATTCACTGAGTTTACGTTCTATTGTTTATCTGTTCGTTGAGATTGCTCTGTACTCCTTTGTAGCAGAGTGAAGTCTTTCATGTTTGTGCTCGTTACACTTCACCTCCACAGCAGGCGTTCCATTTCGTTTTCGCGTAACTCGGCAGCTGGACGAAGTCTTTGTTTTCGATTGCTGGGTGCTGTAAATTGTAACTAACTGTGAGCTGTCAACGACGCCCTCAGATTCTTATTGTGTGCTGTACACAGACTTTTTTCCTTGTCTTCGCACTGGCGTCGGGTTTGACGTGTCCCTAATTCGTCATTATTTACGACCTGGGCTTGTGTCCGTCGACTCGAGTGTGGGAACGTGCCACTTGATCGAGGAATTAAAATTTTTTAAAATTTCGATCACTACAGTATGTATAACATGTTTTAAATGCGATTCCCCACTTTCGGGCGATCTCGGCCTTACCAACCCAGATCGTGGTTTTAGATGACAACTAGCTTTTTTGTGGGCAGGAATTGTAAAACTGACCATAGTTGGTTGCCTTTGAAATTGGTCAAACATAGAAATTTAATGGGGTTTAATAAGGGAATCTAAGTTTATTTTGAACACAGGCTATTTTCACCCAAATAGGGGTGGTAGACCTTAGGGGCATATGTTAAGAGAATGAGTAGGGGTACTTACCCTGAAGTTTTTTGTAACGCTGAAGCAAGGATGGGAGTGAGAGAAAAGAAAAAGTGCTTACTCCTTCCGCCTCAGTCCTTGTGGAGGCAACTGGACGCAACAGTCCAGGGGGGCAATAGTGTGTGTGTGGGGGAGAAAAGGGGATGCTTATTATTAACAGCTCCGGATAAATAGAATTTCTGTTAATAATAATATTTTATAAAATGTTAAATGATTTTGAATTGTTTTCGATACAAAAGAGAAAATGTTTAAGAATTGTAGAAAGAGGGAGATATAGATAATTGTATTTGAGTAAATTTTGATTATGTGTTTAAATATTTTGGAAGTATTATTGCATTAGTATAAAGATTTGTATTTCTTCTTGTTAATGGGAAAGGATTAATTATTATCGATTGGAATCGAATATTTTATAAATGTTAATGGGAGTGAGCTAAGAGAAAGGAATGTCTGTACAATAATTATTGTATTCATATATATATTTCAATCACTTTTTGCTACAGTCCGTTTCTTGATGTATATAATACATTTAATATTTATACATAAATTTACCTCAAGATGTTATTTTTCCATTTTGGAACATGTTTCGGGTACTATCTTGTACCCATCCTCAGCCTTCCAGTTTTTTTGTCTGGTGAAGTACATATGTGTTGTTGGTTGACTATTATTATTGTGGCTTCCTGTTGGTTTCTGGTATTTCAAGTTGGTTTTATTGTGTGTGATTGTGGTGTATGTGCTGTGAAAATACACAAAAAACTAACACATACAATAAATATATATACATACAATATTGAAATATATATATATATATTCAATCACTTTCTGCTACAGTCCGTTTCTTGATGTATATAATACATTTAATATTTATAAATAAATTTACTTCTAGATATACCTTTTTTTTCCTTATTAGGAACACGTTTCGGGTACTATCTTAGGAGGATGGGTACAAGATATTACCCGAAACATGTTCCTAATAAGGAAAAAAAAGGTATATCTTGAAGTAACTTTATTTATAAATATTAAATGTAATATATATATATATATATATTTCAATCACTTTCTGCTACAGTCCGTTTCTTGATGTATATAATACTACAATACTTATAACTATTTTACCTCAAGATGTATTTTTTCTTTAGGGACATGTTTTGGGAGATCCTGTTCTCCCATCTTCAACCTTCGCCATCTTGCTTCTGGTGCAGTATTTGTGTGTTGGCTTCTGGATGTTATTATGGTGGTTTGTTGGTCTTTGGTCCTTCAATGTTGCATTATTGTGTGTGGTTGTGGTATCTGTTTTTGTATTTTGTGTATTTTCGATGTTGAGTGCTTTGAATATTGTGTCATGTTTTGTATTGATTTGTATTTGTTCTGGTATTAATTTGTTTTGTGTTTTATGTTTGTAAATCTGTAAATTTTCCCAAATGTTCACCAAAAGGCACCATAATGAACATTTGGGAAAATTTACAGATTTACAAACATAAAACACAAAACAAATTAATACCAGAACAAATACAAATCAATACAAAACATGACACAATATTCAAAGCACTCAACATCGAAAATACACAAAATACAAAAACAGATACCACAACCACACACAATAATGCAACATTGAAGGACCAAAGACCAACAAACCACCATAATAACATCCAGAAGCCAACACACAAATACTGCACCAGAAGCAAGATGGCGAAGGTTGAAGATGGGAGAACAGGATCTCCCGAAACATGTCCCTAAAGAAAAAATACATCTTGAGGTAAAATGGTTATAAGTATTATAGTAATATATATATATATATATAGTTATAATCACTGTTGCCGTGTGTAGTTTGTATTATAATATTTAAGGTTTAATGTTTGTGTACTTTTTATCGAACGTAAATTGTCGTTCGGAAGCGTCTGGTAGCCTGCGTGCCTTACCTGTCCCTTCTCACACTCTTAATAATTCTGGGTAGGCGCCAAATTGTTTTTCTTGAAAACAATTAAAAGTTTTTATTGGTATAGTATGGTGATTTGTTATCGAAAATTCGAATAGTTCGCCGTCTGGCTTGTAACTGATTCTCGTGTGAGTGGGGGAACACGTGTTGCCAACTTGAATTAATGTTGGTTATGTCGACCCACTGCTGGTAAACAAAACATACATAATATTTTCTACAAATAAATACTGGACAGTTTGTTATCAGTACGCACTTTTTTATTAGGCTTTTGCTTGTTAATTATCGTTAACGCTTCATTAAAATAATAACTGTTATAATAAAATTTTAGCCTTGGCAATATAATCTCTCCCTCTGCGGAGCGCTAGGTTGGCAGTGCAATGTTTACAATTGACTCTGGTTATTATTTCACAAAATAAATCTGCCAAATGGGTTCTTTTAAGTACGAAACAGAGGTTTACATAACAAGATAACAAAATTAGAACATATCATTAAAAGTTTGTGATTATTAAAATTATACAAGGTTTGCTATAAATTAAATATTGTGGTGTTGAAGTGTGACAGTGTCGTTGTGTAACATAGGTTATCATGTGTTCATTCAATGTTTACAAAGTTATTTCTTTATTTTATTAATCCTTGAAAATATTCATTGATAGTGAGAGTTTTATTTTATAGTTAGAATTTTTGAAAGAGAAATTGTTTTATAATATTCAAATAAATTCAGCAATACTCAACGTTAGTAGATATGATGGGTATTGTCAGTCGTCGATGTGAAGTGATGGGCCGGTGTTTATTCTTCCTACTTCTGATCTTGGGCTCAAAAATTGGTTGTCATCTTCTTCAAGTTGAATTACAGGTATTTTCCAGTCATCTGGATTATTTCTGAGCTGGTCCTTGGTGTAAATTAGTTGTAATGGCCTCTCATCGGTTGTACTGCTACTCCTTCTCAAAATTGTGAGCACTTTTACTGTTTTTCTGTTGAAAATTTGGGCCCTTCATGGCGTGGCGTCTCTCCAGTTTAGCGTCACTACATAAAGTATTGTTCCTAACTGAAATTAGTCAATATTCGGTTGTTGTCATGGTTACTCAAAGATTTTGATTGGCTGAACTTGGCTAAAGAGTATTGTTAGGGTATTTGAATTTTTATTTAAACTGGTTACAGATCTTCTAAATGTAATTAATCTTCAGTACTCCCTTTTTAGTGGTAAATATTATCACCACTGTTCACATTTTTGCTCAAGGATTAATATGACATCCAATATTATAGTGTTCACTTAGGTATCAACATTTTGACAGTTTTGTTAATTTTATTTAATTATACTGTTTTCTCAATTTACATTATTATCATAATATTTCTGCCTTAACATGATTGTCTATTTGTATTTCATAGTTTATGTGGTTTAGTCTTCCTAATGTCAGTGTTTAACTCTATAAATTGAAGTTTTTTTTTTGTAGTTTACAGTTGGGAATTTGCATAGGCTTAAACAGCAATTGACTATTTTTCTTTGATTACTGATATTACATTTTATTCTCCTTGTAATGGGTCCTGATTGTTTGAATACAAGATTCTGTTCATTTGTTCCATGTTTAAGTCAGTTCTTGTACTTGTGTGTAATTTTATTGTTTCCCTATATTAATTTGTCTACTGTGATAACTCATTTTTAGTGTCATTGTATTTGAATGTATGGTTTGTTTCTTGTTTACTGGTTTCTGTTGGTTTTAAAATCTTATTTCTTACGACATATAACATAACATCTAATGGTTTTAACAATTCTCATAGCTACAATTCTTATCATTTAAACATAATTATTGGAACATAAACCTTAGTCATTAAAACATAATTCTTATTCACTTAAACATAATTATTTGAAACATATTATCCACTCATACTCTTCATCTCCCCATACTCTTTGATGAATTATAATTATTACTTGACATAAAAAATAAAGACATAAACATGAATTAAACATATTAATACAATGGTATATTGTTATGACTAACTCTAAATGACATTAAGCCATAACTGAATCTTCAACAACTGTTTACTATCTAATATTAATATCTTTTTTTATTATTATCAGTTTGTCATGAAAAATATTCTTTAATGTATCATTTTAAATTAATGATATTGGATTCTTATTTCTGTGAATAAAATCATATATTTTGGTGTATTAACACACTGATAATCATTCGTTCTTGAATACATGAGTAACAATACTAATTAACAAATTATTACCTAACATTAAGATTTGCAAACTAAAATGTGACAAGTAGTAAGTACTACTATTATCTAAAACCTACTTATCTAGTTTGTTACACTTTGTTTCATTTTGTTATTAATACACTTGTGTTCACTGGATAATTGCTATTAAGTGCCACAGTCCTTTCTGTGATTAGCCATTATCAGCCTTCACTTATTTTTTACCACTCACTGATGGTTTTTGATCACTCTTAACTCTTTAGTGTTTTTTCACTGATTATTTGGCGTCTATCCCTATCAATAGGGTTCTATTTAATTTGGGGGTTTCACACTATCACTTTGCACTTTATATGTTTAATTTAAGTGTTACTAGTGGGTATTACCTAACTTTAAATTCTCTTTTCTCACTTTACTATGTTCACTATTTCTCTAACTCTCTACCTCTCACTTTACAAGGTTTAATTATAATATTAACAAGTTCATGTCGTTTTATTGTATCACTAATATGTTAGTATCGTGCTAATGTGATTTGTCTTAGTTTACTCTATTTGTTTGGGGTTATTGTGCCCTTCTATATCTTAAGTACTTAATGATTAGTATCTCTAACTTGTCTGTCCTTACAGTTACTAATATTATATACAGTTTTCATTAGTGATTCTATTTCTTTGGTTTAATACAAGTTTGGTGTTCCTTCTTAGTTCACTTTCTTTTGTCATACATTATCCGTCACTTCCTTAGTGTTGTGGCTGATTTTATCATTACACTTATATGTTAATTGTCTTTTAGTCACTATTCTTCTTATTTACACTTGTGTTGGTGCGGTGGCTATTTCTAGTCCGTTTGCAGTTGTCACTATTAGGTTATTCTTGGTCCTTTGGGGCTAGTTCTACTCTCTCACTTACCATCTATTGGGCTATTCGGGTTAAATCATCTTGTTTCTGTATTTACCATTTTGACTTATTTGCTTGTTACTACTTTATTAATATAAGTTACTGTTCTGACTACCTTGATATGTCTGATCGTTTTATTATTCTGATTCACCCATTCTTCTATTCTAATTCATCCCTTTTTATTCTAGTGTTAATGACTAAATAATTTATCTGGTCATGTCTTCTTCATTATGGTTAGGTGAAGATATGTACCATTACAATATATATATGTTAGGAGTTAAGGAAAAAACCAGTGCTTCTTGACGCAAACCAGCACAGCTAAGGGGAAACAGATCAGTTAGGGATATAGTATTGTATAAGGCCACTAGTTGATATTTTAATTTGTTGTTTCAGAGTCTGGTGATTCTGTGGCGGCGGTCCTGAGCTGGCCAGTGCGTCAGAGCAGGAGCGTTAAGTACCTGTCTGACTTTATGGTGTTGGGATCTCGAGAGAGAAGTCCAGTAAGGTCATTCAGGCGTAGTCACAGTCACTGGACCAAGTGAGTTAATTATATTTTTTTATGTAAACCATAAAGGGGGTTGTGGCGACATCCTGACTGATCCCTTTAGGCAGTATGAATGTGTCAATGAGAGTTTTTATGCTCCGGCATAAAACCTCTCATTGAGGGGGTATTGTAACGGGACATTTAGGCCTACCTGGGGTAATAAATAAATGTTATTGTGTTTTAATAAAAAGTAAGTAAGTTTAATATTTGATTATGTAACGATCATTTTGGGGAAACGTAAAAATAGATAATAATTTTGGGAGACATGAACATAAATTCATAATGAGGGTAAATTTTATTGGAACAAAATTAGAAAGAGTAATTGTAAAAGATTATTCATGAATTATAATGACGTAGCAGACAAACGGGCGAAATTGGGCCAAGGTCAGCTCCAGTGACTAACATCTTATGTAACGGAACATCAGACCATATTACGTCAGTGCATACGTCATGCTGGAATGCATGGGCGTGTAAGCCGAACCTTATGCTGGCGCAGTGATACAAAAACTTAGAACAATGAGAATTGGAAAAACAGCCGCAGCCACGTCACAAAATAGTGCCGTTCGCCTCAGTCCAGTATAAAATTACTGTGAGCCGGCCGGTCACGAATAAAAGTTATAAAACAAGTTTATGGGCGCCCGTATCTAACAAATTATTTAAAAATGTGAAATTAATCAAAAGTAAACAGTTAATAAAGTTATAGTTCCGGTGAACGAATGAAATAAGGAAAATGTGCAAAATAGAAACGAAATGCGTGGTAGAGACGGACTCGTCAAGATCTTGAGTTTGGCAGATAAGTAACCAACAAGGGGTAAATCTAAAAGCTTTAAAAAAAATTGAGAATGTTTTACAAAAGAACTGGCAGCCGAAAATATACTTAAACTAATGAACTTAATAAACCGGGGGGGGGGGGGTGCAGAAATGTAGAGAGAGTGAGAGAGAGAGTGCGAATATAAGAATATAAAAGAAGTGCTGGTTTGTGTATAAAAAGAAAGAATATAATTAATAAATAATAAAAAATCAATAATGGAAAAGATGTAAGAAAATTAATTTTAATGGAATTCATTTCATGAGTTTGTAGCTAAATCTGCAAAAGTATGTAAGTACAGGAGAAGAAGTTTTATTTTTTTATTATGTGCCTTATGGAGTAAAATAAATTTTTTTTTGTTCAGTGCAAATGTGAATTAAACTAATTACTGCAAATAAACCATTCTGACTTCCTGTTCGTCTAAAATCCGACCTGGCCCTGGTAAGTACATATTTTTGTTTCTTGTAGTTGGTACAAATACAAGATGGCGCCCGAAAAAAATTAGAAAATAAACAGTGAATAAAATTAAAATAATTAAATTCATAATTATGAGTAGAAAATTATATCATATACATGGTAAGGCCTACTAAAAGTTAATATTTACACTACATTAAGGTGGGTAATAGACAATTACAAACTTTTTTAGAATAAAAACTAATCTTCTAGTAACAGTATTTAAGTAAACTATAGCAGCTTCTGCAACCTGCAATATGAGAAAATGAGAAAAAAATGCAAAATATTTTTATTGATAGTTACATCAATTTACAGTAGGCCTTCTTTAGTTAACAGTTAGATTATATCACACTACTATAACTGGTGAGGTATTGATTATAACAAAAACTACCAGAGAAATAATTCATAACTTTAGTCGGTGCTTTAGTTCTATAATTTATCTTGATTTTTTTTACACGGGACTTCAGGACTTGCACTTACAACATTCTGTTGTTGTAAATGCAGGTACCATTTTTTTGGCTCTGGGGGCTGTAAATAACAAATTGAAACTCTTCAGTAAACAAATATATTGCTTTTACAAATTGTTACATAAAGTATACAGCAGAAAAGCCATGGAACTAAAACTTTATCTTTCTTGCTTTCAGCAAGGCAAACTCTCTAATTATTTCACTAAAATCAAGTTTTGAAGCAATCTCATATTCTATGGACAGGATAGCTAAGTTTGTCAATCTGTTTTCACACATACTTGACCGTAAGTAGTTTTTGATTATCTTCAGCTTGCTGAAAGTACGCTCGCAAGATGCCACACTGACGGGCATTGTCAAAAATATCCTCAATGCTATTTCGATGTTTGGATAAGCATCTCTTAATCCATAGATTGAAATAACTTTCAGAATATCCAAATGGGAAGCCTTGTAAATGTTCTTCACCAGCTCTTTTGTGTGAAACTTGAAAGCAGCTACTTCGTTAACTAGCTCAACTCTATCAATGTCTCTGCTATATATCGCACCAAGATCAGCTGCACACTTTTCAAGAAAAGAAACAGAGCATTCACTTAAGGACTTTCCTGACAAAAAACTGAAGTCTGATGGAACTGTGTGGAAAATGTGTGCCCTTTTTTCCATTTCACTTACAATTCTATCAAATACAGTGTAACATTCTATCTCAAATGATTTATCAGAACTCAACAAGTGTGCTTCGTCTTCAGCCGTCTCCCCAGCCATCCTCTTGACTTTTCTCAGCCTCTTAACAGCAAAACTGCTTTGGATGGCCGTGGAATCACAAATAGCTTTGGCTTTTTCTGTGTATTTTTTAATTCCTTCTCTACGTAGGTCTTCAACTTTTTTTGCCAAACCTGAGAGCAAACTTGATGCTACATCAAGAGTTGTGCCCTTTCCTTGCAGTGACTTGTTGGTGCAGTCCAAACTTATCAAAACATCAGACCACATCTCTAAAAGGCACACAAATTCGTAATCAATTTGTCTAAGAAGTTTCATAGCACCAGACAGTGTGTCAGTGTTCCAGTCGTTGTCTCTGTCTCTATCAGCCATGTTTTGTAAAACTTTGTGTACAGATGATAAGTTCTTCTTAAGAGCTGTCACAGCTTGACGCCTGGAAGACCATCTTGTATCACAATGTCTCTTAAGGGTAGTTTCGAGACAACCAATCAAAGCCTCCCACCTTAAGGTAGAGCTACTAAAGAAGTTGAAAAACTCCAATACTTTTCCAAAAAAACTTGTCATCATAATTGACACTTCCGCGGCATGCACGCCAACGAGGTTAAGACTGTGTGCTGCACAAGGCACAAATTTAGCAAGGTCGTTTAGTTGGGATATGTGCGCTTGAACGCCTTCATATTTTCCTGCCATGTTTGAACCGTTGTCAAAGCCTTGACCACGACAGTTCTGAATATCCAAGCCGTCATTGCTTAGCTTTTGCAATATTTCTTGTGATAACCCTCTTCCTTTTTTCTGGTGACTTATGATGAAGTCCACAAAACTTTCTTCAACTGAGCATTTCCCATCCTTAATGTTAACATACCTTATTATTTCACTCATTTGTTCTAAATGTGCTGTGTCCGTGGTGCAGTCAAACATAATAGAGAAATACTTGGCACTTTTTACATTCTTCAGTATTTCAGATCGAACCTTATTTCCCAAAATGTCTATGACCTCATTTTGAATTAGAGGTGAAAAATAGCTTGTGACATGTTTTTCACTTTTAACATTTTCTATGTGCTTAGATAGTTGAGGATTGTAGTGACTAATAAGTTCTAATGTACCCAGAAATACACCACAGTTGCTGTCACTGATTGAATCGGAACCTCCTCTTAAAGGTAAGTTATTCCTGGCACAATGGAGAATTACATCCACAATACATTTGAGAACATTGCACCACTTTTCTGCTTCAGCTTGTATCAATGTTTGATTTAAACATTATTTTATACGGTCCAAGTCACTTTATATAGTAATATTTAGCTTATTGAAACCGTCCAGTTACTTCAAGTTGTATATTTATGACGCGTTTTGAGTCATATGACCCTTCATCAGATAGTTATCACTCACAAGGAGATCATCCAATATTAAAACTCACAAAAACACAAAAAACACACATATGTACAATTGTAAAAACCTATACAAGCGTCCGACACAGTGCACTGCGTGAAGCCCACTGGACTCTGAGCAAACGCGTGTCACGCCGTGTGTTATCTCATAATCGATTGCAGCGCGGTGTCATACAGCGGGTTTGATTTGAAATTTAATTTATCGTTAAGTATGCCATCATGAGTAACTGGGTTATTATGTCCACTATAGATTTCAAATTCTGCATCCATATAACGACCCTTACTACAATAATGTAAGGGTATTAAATTCATATTAAAATTCGTGTACGAATGGTTGTGATTGTACAATTCTGGTACAATCCTAAATTTATAAAACATGGTACAAAAGACCATAATTATTGTATTTATTTATTTTAACAATTATTTGGTAATAATTATTTACATATTTCATAATCCCTGTAAAGTTTTGGTGAGTGGACTATATAATTATTTTATAAAACGCAGATGGGAATTGACAGGATTTCGATCGTTTTCATTGTGAAACGGCAAACACAGCAAAAAATCGTATGTCATAGACAGAGATAAAGTGACTAGCCCTGATGACGTCAGCGGAAGGAATGCACCTTTCTGTAAACAACTCGAGGCTGTAAACAAGGAACAAAAGCCTGGTGACGTAGTTTTTGCCCCACCTACGCAATGTTAAACAAAGACTCTGTCATTTTCTCCTGGATTGTGAACGTAGCCGGCCGGCAAGAGTTTCACTAAGTGTGAATTTTAACTTTTACACCACCAAAAGTAGTTAACAACAAAAGTGTTTTAATAACAGTGACACCTTACCATTCGGTAAGGTGTAATCAGCGAAGATGTAATCGTAAATACAGTCGACGAACTCGCGGTGTGCGATGTTCTATCGGAAAAACAACCGCAGCTAAGTATTAGCTGTCTGATATTTGGTGAGATCGTTCTAATATTTTTCAATATATTATTCAAGTAAATGAACATCATAAAAGAATGACCAATTTTAAACCAATTCTAAATTTAAATGAGCTCAGAATAAAATAAATTGTACCAGAGAATGTGAGAGAGAGAGAGAGAGAGAGAGAGAGAGAGAGAGAGAGAGAGAGAGAGAGAGAGAGAGAGAGAGAGAGAGAGAGCGTGAACAAAATAATATTAACAAGTGCTGGGTTGTGAAATAACATTAACAATTTTTCAATAAAATTTATGCATATATATAGATATGTATAACATTGTTATGTATGTAAACATTTTCATATTATGTATTTTTAAAATACACTAATAACTTTTAACTTGTATAGAGGAACTGCTTTTCATGGCGCAATATAGTAGCGTGCGCATTTCGCACTAAAGAAATGTTGTGTATTTAAAGATGTAAATAAAAGGTAAACATTGGTAACCATTTCAAGTAATAGTAATTATTTCAGATAACACTTTCCGCTATCATATCGTTCGCTTAACCGAATTCTGGCCTAAGGTAAGTTTAAAGGTATATCACAAGATGGCGCCCGATATTTAAAATTTTATTCAGTAATTATTAAGTAAGTTATATTGGCAGTAATTCGTAGTATAACATGGTTGCATGTAATTAAATGTCGTGTGAAATTAGATTTTATATTATCTATAGAAACACCTTTATTGATGAAATTATGTGGAGTGTGTTCCCGAAACCTTTTAATAAAAGGCTCTCCGTTTGACGAATATAGAAACATTCACAATCATTACATATCAATTTATATACACCCGTCCTTGACTCTAATTGTATGTGAACAGCCTGGTGAACCGAATTCCAAAGGCTATTATTGGTTTTAAAAATGGTGGTGAAACCAAGCCTATTAAAAACAGACGTTAGAATTTTGGGCATTATCTCTGTGTATGTGGTTGAGATGTACTTATTTTTGGTTTTTATATTATTTAATTGTTTGGATTTCTTAGCCTTGTGTTTCCTAAGAATGTTATCCACCATCCGGCAATCAACCATTAGCAGCAGCAATATGTTTAATTGTATTTAATTCATCATTAAAATTGTTAGCATCAAGGGGGACACTTAAAAGCCTGTGTACGAAACTATTATATGCTGCTAATTTTTGCGAATATGGGTGGTGGGAATCCGCATGTATAGTAACATCAGTGGTGGTAGGCTTTCTATATATTCCAAATTTCAGGTTGTTGTGCTGTTTAGTTATGGTTAAATCCAAAAAATTTAGTTCATTACTTGCTTCGGTTTCCATGGTGAACTGGATATTGTCATGTACAGCATTCAAGCTGTTTTTCAAAGTGCTTAGCTGGCATGCAGTACCATTGAAAATCAAAAAAGTGTCGTCCACATAACGACAATAAAAAATAATGTTTTGGTGAACTTGTGGTTACTAAGAAAGTAATTGTTCTCATAAGAGTTCAGATAAATGTTGGCCAGCAAGCCGGACAATGGTGAGCTCATAGCAAGTCCGTCTCTTTGAATATAATAACGTCCATTAAAAGTAAAATAATTTTGTTGCAAGATAACTCTCAGTACGCAGATTAATTCATTTATGGATTGTGCATCTAATTTAACCTAATTTCACATAAAATCTAATTTCACACGACATGTAATTACATGCAACCATTCGTACACGAATTTTAATACGAATTTAATACCCTTACATTATTGTAGTAAGGGTCGTTATATGGATGCATGGGAAGAATTTGAAATCTATAGTGGACATAATAACCCAGTTACTCATGATGGCATACTTAACGATAAATTAAATTTCAAATCAAACCGGCTGTACGACACCGCGCTGCAATCGATTATGAGATAACACACGGCATGACATGCGTTTGCTCAGAGTCCAGTGGGCCTCACGCAGTGCACTGTGTTGGACGCTTGTATAGGTTTTTACAATTGTACATATGTGTGTTTTTTGTGTTTTTGTGAGTTTTAATATTTGATGATCTCCTTGTGAGTGATAACTATCTGATGAAGTGTCATATGACTCGAAACGCGTCATAAATATACAACTTGAAGTCACTTGACGGTTTCAATAAGCTAAATCATTACAATGTTTGATGTTCTGCATCAACAGATCTACTAGTTTTCAGTCCAATTTCTAATTCTTTCCAATCGACATAAGAATGTCGGTGAGGTATCGACCTTTCGTGATTGACAATAAATGGGTTCAAGTGTCTCCAATCATTGAATCCCTCATCAATATTAGAGAAAGCAGATTTGTCCTTTTTGTCGTCTTTTGAAAAGAGAAGGCAAGGGAAACAAAACAGTGCGTCCTTAGACTGGCTGTACAACAACCATTGCCTTTTTACTTTTTCCCTGTTTGGTAGAATTTTATAAACCCATTTCTGAGAAAAGTGTCTTCCATCATCTGCACAGGGGAATTTGTAGCTATCTAAGTCAATTGTTTGTGGGCCTCGTTCAACAAGTTTACAACGAACTGTGTCTGATCGAAAATTTTCTGGCCATTTTTTGGGATCCTCGTAGATAATTTCTATTTCCACATCAGTAGTATTTAATGCATCATTTTCATTATAATTAGATGTGCAAGATGTGCTGGGTTTTTCAAGATCAGTAGATTGCCTGCCCATTGTGGAGTGACTTAGCTCAGGATCACTTCCTTCTTCAAAATCAATGACGTTTGTGACGAACTCCATTGGAGTGATCTGGCTGTGGTTGTCTTCTGAAACAGTCTCAGTCTTGCTGTCTTTTTTTTCATTTTCTCCTTCCTTTTCTTCTTGGTCGTCTTCTTTTTCTTCTTCTTGAAGTGCATTACTATTACTGGCACTATCACTTTCACCTACTTCTTTCTGTTCACTTCAAAAGCCAATTTCCAAGCGCCGATGCTAATTTTTCGTTGTCTTCTTCTTTTCTTTTTTTGATTATTTTAATTCACTTCCAGAAGGTTTTTTTGGCCCCATTTCTGAAACAAACCATTCCCATTTAATTTACATTGTATTACAGTTGTAAATGGCTGCCATTTAAAAACTACTCGACCGATCTCAAACATTAACGAACTCCGCCAAGATATTGTGCCCACTGCCCAAGGACCTGTATGCCAAGTTTGGTCATAATCGGTAAATTTGTTTGGGCGCTGCCGCTGTCATTGTCATTGTTACAGACACACAGACAGCCAAAATGTTTTTTTGAATCCTGAGTAATAGGATTACACGGAAAACCCGAAGCACTGTAAATACAAGTGAGCCTCTCGCGGTAAGAAAAAAGAAACGATGTCTGCGACGTTTTAACGCTATCACCGAATTTTTCGGTGAACGCAACTGTCGGCACTGAACATAAACACGAAATATTACAAAATTCGTGTTTATGTTCAGTGCTGACAGTTGCGTTCACCGAAAAATTCGGTGAAAGCGTTAAAACGTCGCAGACATCGTTTCATTTTTCTTACCGCGAGAGGCTCACTTGTATTTACAGTGCTTCGGGTTTTCCGTGTACGCGATCGCTCATCCAATTATAAAAATAAAATTGATACCATATTCATGAAACTTGTGATTGAAATATATACGTAAACTAATTTTGAAATCGGGACTATTTTAGTCAGCAGACTTGTGCAACAAAATCAGCTGACACTTGCTGAAAATTAGACATTTTCAACCACGACCAGTTCCGCTAAAAATGAACCAATAGGAATATAAGTTTGTAACCCCGCTTTAACTTAGACTGGTAAAAAAAAATTATTTTTTTTCAAAAAATTTTTTTTTTAATTTTTTTTGTTTTTGTTTTTTTCTAAAGAGGGGCCACAAGATAATTAGAACTAGACCAAAGCCTAGAGAAGCCAAAAATGCGCTGGATCCAGTGAGACGGGACTTGCAATTAAAACTCATAAAATTAACAATTAATAAAATCCGTTTATTATTCTATCTCCTTTCTGTTACCTACAAAAACGATAAATATAACATTCAGAATCTATTTTCCCCTTAAAAACTGTTAATTAAACATAATTTATATTCTTTAAAAAGGTTATTTGAAATTATTAATAAATCCAAAATTTATTTTCTATCTTCTCTTAAAAAAAATCAATTGAAACTTAAATGAGATAAAATTTATATACTTCTTGACAAGGTTAATTAGAATAAACTAATTCTCTTTAGAAAAATATTAATTAAAAATCAATAGAGACAAATCTATATACTCGTTATTAAAGTTAATTAAAATAAAATAATTCTCTTTAGGAAAATATTAATTAAAAATTAATAGAGATAGAATTAATTAATTGTCATCAAAATTAAATGTATATATATATATATAACCCTATGTTTTATCTTTTCTTTTTTATAAGCCCTATATCTAACTCCCCCAAAAATACACCCAAATGTACAATACATATAGAACCCCACAAAATACACACACGAATATACAATACATTTACATGTTCCACAATACAGGACAGTTATTACATAGATCTCTTGCCACACCCTTTTCTACGCCCATGAGGTACATCATTAATAATTTATGAAAATCCATGTCAGGTTTTAATTCTTAATATATGCATAACACATTACATGGGTATCTGATTATATATGCAACACCAGTAGTCCCCAGGACATAATAAATTCAAAAATTTTGGCCAAGTGCCTAATACTATTATAAAATGCTGCCCCACTGGGCATTTAGACTGGGAGAAATAAAATTTAGAATACAGTGAACAACCCCAGTTATCATAATTAATAAAAGAATTTATATTTTGATAAATATTGTTAAGTTTAGAAAATAGTAATGTGTCATGAACCTTATAACCCTTTTAAAAGTAATTTTGGCCCAGAGACCGACATGTTGATGGGCAAGTCAGTGCATAATTCAACCTGTCTCAACAGCATGTTTAACACTGCATGAACATGCACCTGTACAGGATTAAACTTGTGATTCTACTTAACTACCACAGAAACTTCTATCCCTATATAATCCAACCTGAATTTAAGAATGAGAAATTAATATATAAAACGAACACTAAATTGAAACAGAGAAATTACAAGTTGATTGAAAGAATTAGTAGCAGTGATGAAACCCTTATACTGAAAATAAGAAGGAATTGTACGTTTGAAAGGTGAGCAGCCAAAGATGCATGTCAGCCTCTGAGCTCACAGATTATACAAACAAATTAATAAAATTTACAAAAGATTTCCCTCCCAGTTCACGCACTATACTGTCCCGTTAATTGGGGATCCAATTAAAATGTTTAAAAACTTAAAGTCATGTTGTTGAATGATTGAATTGGTTCACTGGCCCTATTGAGTGCATCACAATGTGTAAAGAATATAATGGATTGAGTTCACCTTATTTTGTCCATGGGTGTGAAGTGGCAATCTCGTGACCTACATTATAGGGTGTTTGTGTTTCGTCCTTGCTATTCCTCTCTGGCAGATGAAGTTGAGAGAGAAATCTGGATGTTCAAAAGTTCAGGTTGGGGCTGGTCCACGTCTTCATCGAGGAACCCTGATCATACAACACATTTTGTCAGCTAAAGTTCACAAACAAATTCCCCCAGAACATCACACACACCCAAAACCCATATATAATCTTAACACAGCTTTAGGGCTATTTAAATATAATACTTGACACACTTGGCAAGGTTATATGGCCAACAGGCCCTATTTGAAAACATTTAGTACAGTTACATTTAATATTAATAAACTTTACCCATGTGGGTTAACATACTTCAATTTTGCTTAGCTAATTATTTGGCTTGTTACACTTTTAATAAAATTTGCACATAGTCTGAATTTTTGCTTGCCACATGTCTGAAAAGTTACTTGATCACAATCATATGTATACTTATTAAATTAATACCTTTTGGGAATTGCATTCTTCTCAATTGGTGCCTTAGTAAGCTTTCTGATATTGATAAATTGTTACTATAATCACTAGTAAAGGTTGTATGTAACTTACTCTGAATTACGCATTGCACACTCGCCACGAGGCAGCGTAATAAGGTTATCAGATTACATCCATGTCTGTACGATTTAAACAAATACTTTTTGCATTGATATGACCCTCAATTTTAGTGCCTTAGTTAAGACATGTGAATTTAATATAGTATTACTAAAAATAATTACCTTTAAATTACGTATTGCACCACTCAACACGTGGTGACACAAAAGGTTATCTGATTTTACTTACTGTGGCCTATTAAACAAGTTTTTCATTAGTAAAACTTTAAATAGATAATTATAAAATATTGCCGAGACTTACCGCAGTTCTGTATAGATTTAGCTTGCCATAGGTGGAAGAATGGTGCAACAAATTCTTCTCCGCCAGAGAGAGAAAAAAACACATTTTGTCAGCTAAAGTTCACAAACAAATTCCCCCAGAACGTCACACACACCCAAAACCCATATATAATCTTAACACAGCTTTAGGGCTATTTAAATATAATACTTGACACACTTGGCAAGGTTATATGGCCAACAGGCCCTATTTGAAAACATTTAGTACAGTTACATTTAATATTAATAAACTTTACCCATGTGGGTTAACATACTTCAATTTTGCTTAGCTAATTATTTGGCTTGTTACACTTTTAATAAAATTTGCACATAGTCTGAATTTTTGCTTGCCACATGTCTGAAAAGTTACTTGATCACAATCATATGTATACTTATTAAATTAATACCTTTTGGGAATTGCATTCTTCTCAATTGGTGCCTTAGTAAGCTTTCTGATATTGATAAATTGTTACTATAATCACTAGTAAAGGTTGTATGTAACTTACTCTGAATTACGCATTGCACACTCGCCACGAGGCAGCGTAATAAGGTTATCAGATTACATCCATGTCTGTACGATTTAAACAAATACTTTTTGCATTGATATGACCCTCAATTTTAGTGCCTTAGTTAAGACATGTGAATTTAATATAGTATTACTAAAAATAATTACCTTTAAATTACGTATTGCACCACTCAACACGTGGTGACACAAAAGGTTATCTGATTTTACTTACTGTGGCCTATTAAACAAGTTTTTCATTAGTAAAACTTTAAATAGATAATTATAAAATATTGCCGAGACTTACCGCAGTTCTGTATAGATTTAGCTTGCCATAGGTGGAAGAATGGTGCAACAAATTCTTCTCCGCCGGAGAGAGAAAAAAAATAAGCAGCCAACAAGGCGACGATCAGTGCGAGACAAAGAATTCCAGAAAACACAATTTCCGTTCTGATCTCGTAAACCATGCTCGCTAGGGTGCAGCACTAATCAAGCCGCTCTTAATGGTAAAACCAGTTACAGATAGTTTATCAAAACTGCAGATTGGTTTATCTCTACCGCTGCTACGTTAAATACCGTACAGTATTTAACGTCAATTTCTTGACGCCAAATACCGAACACGCACCGTATACTCACCGATCTATTTTAGAACGGCACAAGTTATACCAATGGAACGGGCCCGTTCTTCTTCTTTCTTCCGGTATTGTTTTAATTTTCTGTATGTCTAGAAAATGAAACGGCGAACACAGTGATATTAGTTAGGCCTATTTGGCTTTGTCAGTCTGGCAGTAAAGACAGAATGAATGTTGGGAAATTATTTCTGACAGCTGGAGTCAAGTTTCGCACGATAACCTCCATTGATTGTTTGATTCACTGACGTTTTCGTGATGTTGAAGAGTAAATAGTATAATTAATATATTGTTTTGCAATAATACCGTGTTATAATAATAATAATAATAATAATAATAATAATAATAATAATAATATGTAGTGTTTTCAAAAACTGTACAAAAAGGGAAAAAATAGGCCACCACCACGGAGAATAACATGCGCCAATTCTGGGGTTAATGTAGACTAAGGGTACATTTTATTGAAATCATTCTTACCCGTACAACAGAAGCAACGCCAACATCATCAAGTAACAACACAAACACTATAAGTGTCGTCTAATCGCTGAGTGTGAAAATCACTTAGTTCACAAATTACAATAGAAAATAATACCAGCGACTGTAATTGCACTGAGTCTCAACAAAACCAACAGAACAAACTAGAATAGAGCAATAGACTGATGTGGCCATGGCAGGGCGTGGGGGGAGGGTTATGAGTATGAGTACTATTCAAGTTATGACAAGCTTGCTAAAACCAACGAATATAGACGTTACTAGAAGCACACTTCTGGGTTATTAAAAGCGTAGTTAAAACAATGCTACTACTTTTTGTATAAAAGAGTGGTAGATGAAAAAAATGTTTGTAATAATAAGACGCATGTTCTTGTATATTTTAAAATTCTTTTGCGCACTGCATAATAAAGAATGCATCAAAAGTGCATTTTTTGAGTAGGCTGCATTTATTTGATTCATTCCTTCGTACCCAGTGTGTCAAACAAATGTGAAAAAAATTTTGGAGGTTGTGTCTAGTCTAACCCCTACAAACATTTTTTTATCTACCTTTTTATCTGATAAGTTGTAGCTTTTTCCAATTATATATTAACGAAAATGTTTGAAATTTACTAAATTTCGCGGTATAATATAAAAAATTACTTGGAAACGCCAGTGCCATCTAGTTGCCAGGGTGATGAACTACGGTTTATCACCCCAGAAAGTTGATCCCACTCGCTCCATAAGAAGTGTTCTTCTAGGTACGTCCATATTCGTTGCTAAAACCAAGAAGGCGCAGGTGCAGTGCAGTGACCCAGTGACTGACTCATCATGGGAGGGGCGGAGGGGAAGGGATTTTCGCTTTGCGCCTGGCCCGACTCCGCGCCCATCAGTAGGGCAAGGTCCAGTGCAGTTACTAAATTTATGTAGCTGCTTTTTGTTTATTGTATAATAGACACAAATATAGACAGTTCATGTACAGTAACTTTTAACAATCTGAAACTGAAAGATTTTTTCCAATAACGTGGAGTTTTTATTTGCTTGACAAATTGTACCAATCTAACTCTAAAAAAAGATATTTTTCATGGTCAATTTTGCGCCCTCTTTGTACCTGCGCCCTTGGCGGGGGCACATCTCGCCACCGCCTAGTTACGGCCCTGACACTACTCTTGAATTTATATAACATGTAACATTAGTTATCTGTGTTTTCCCAGATCTGTGGATAAAGTATAGTAGAGTATTTCCAAACATATGGGTGGCGTCAGCATTTAAGGGAGCAACAGGAAGCTGTCAGATTTTGCCAGTAACAATACATCACGTTTCTAATCATGAACGCTGGCTTGCTGAATTGAAATCAAATAGAGAAAGGTTTAAATCAATACGAGGAATCGCACTGACAGGCTGGTCCAGGTAATGTGTTACAATTTGTTAGCAGGGTACTTAAAATCATATAGTTTTTTTCACTAATTGTAGTAGGCAACTCCTTCATGCCTGTTCTCTTCTACTTTTTCACTTATAAACATCCATGTTTCAAAATCTTTATAACAACAATCTTTTCTTCGGGAACCAACAACATTTTGTGACTTATATCAGTAACACAAAATATTTTCATTGTGGCAACCTGTTAAAGCTACAGTGAAAATGGATCAACACAAGACATATGTGATTTTTCAGAAAACTGTTAAACCTTGTAAAAATGTACCTATATTGAACGTGATCTATAATAATAAATTTGTAGGTAGAAAAAGTTTGGCTGCTAATCTCAAAAACTGCTGGGATGATCTGAACGAAACTTTACAGGTTTATAGTGGCTACTTTGAATAAGGTTTTAGAATTTGTGTCATTTTGGATGTTTCAGAAAAGAGCCAAGTTAGACAAAGTAGACAAATCATGTAACTCAGTAGAAATGGTTACGAGTTAAAGTCCCAGCAAGGTATTCGGTATTGTTAACATACTCCCCCACAATTCTCTCTCCCATCCTCACCCATTACTCAAGTTAAGAGGAGTAGGTAGTGTTTTATTACGAATGAAATGAAGGTTAGTGCTGGAAGGGAGAACTGATTTTAATGTTTATTCTCAAATAGTTCTTATTCTTCGATTTTGTTGTTCATGATGTGTCTGATGTAATCGCTAACTATATTTAATAATAGTGACATGGAACACAATTATTTTCAATAAAAGTTATTAAATATTTACCTTATTGCCTTAACTAGCTTTTGCTCATTATGATGTACTTTGTTTTATGCTGAGTAAAATGCCCTGCTACATACTCAATATGGATTACCAGCTCCACAATCTTCAGTGAAAAACGTTTCCATTACAAAACAAATTATGACCGTTACTTTCCATAGTTCAAGGAAGATAAATATTACTGACGAATGAACAAATATATATGTGTATTTATGTATATTGCAATGGAATGTAGCAGAGAGTAAAGCATGTGATAGCATATAGAGATGCTGTATGAATAAGTAAGGAGTGCAGGTTTGAACACTGTAAATTAGTTGATAGGAACATTATGGAAAATGTTAGTTTTAAGTATTTTTATATTAGTAAAACAACTTTAAGAGCAGTGAGATGATGCATAAGCCATGTGTGTAGTTTGCATGTGCGACGGTACAAAATTATTTTACGGAATATTCATTAAAACACAATCTAAATAACTTTTGTGATATGGGAATTTTTGAGATGGGAAAAAGCTAAATTAATTGCAGATTCAGATCTAATAGTTTGAGATGAGTGCACTGTGGCCCATAAAAAGTCAATAGAGGCCCCTAATTGAACTCTTCAAGATTCGTGTAATGATTATAGATTTATGAGTGGTGTCACCTTTTTCTTGCTGGAGATTTCAGACAAACTACCAGTAATTATATGGGGTACCAGAGTTGATGAAGTGAATTCATGTGTCACATTATCGGTTCTGTAACGTAATGTACAAACAGTATGAACATAATGTTCACAGTCAATATGAGAGTCCAATTGGTGGGTGATGAATCAGGTGATTGCGAATTTTGTACAACCCTACGTATTAAAACTTGGAGATGGAAAAATACGAGATATAGATGGTGAGATATGCTTAATGGCTTCACTATGTCAAATAGTTCCTTCACTGAAAAAGTCTGGTCTTACTGAGGCTACAAATTCTCATGGAGACTCATGGTTATGTGAACGTGTGATTTAAGCACCAAGAAAGGAACAAGTTAATGCCATAAATAACTGCATACTGCAATGATTTTCAAGAGAAGAAAGAAGATATTATTTTAACAACACAGTATTAAATGAAGATGCTGCAGTACATTATCCTACTGAGGTTTTTGAATAGTTTAACGGTATCGGGATTGCCAGCATAGCACATACATTAGCTTTAAAACTAGGTATTCTGATTATACTTATGAGAAATTTTAAGCCCTTATAGTACATGGTTGAAAGTTATATTGCGTAAAAAATATCTTATTGGGGCAACTATCTGTAACAGGCTGTGGTAAAGGGAATAACAGTATTTATCCCAAGAATTCCCATCATACCAAATAATTTTCCATTTCAGTTCAAAAGACTTCAGTTTGGTTTCCAGTGAACGTCTGATTTGCCATAACAGTCACAAGGGCAGACTTTATGTATATCAGGTGTACATTTAAGAATTGAATGCTTTTCTCATGGACAATTGTATGTAGTGTCAACAAGAATAGAGATCTCTTTATTTGTTCTAATGGCAGTACAAAATGTAGTCTATAAAGAAGTACTTCAGTAAAAAAATATGGTTAATTGTGCGCGCGTGTGTGTGTGTGTGTGTGTGTGTGTGTTTAGTATTAACTCTGTTTGTAAATTTGATTGATATTTTGATGTACATTAAAGTGGAAAATTATTTATAAAAAAGAAGTACGGTACATCTTAAGTTAATGTCAACATCCACTGTGTATTAGATATGGACATAGGCAATTAAAATCATATTAAAGTACATGTTAAAAATCAAATATTTGCATGCTGCAGGTAACAGCTAGTTCATAATGTGTTTGATAGAGCTATTTTTCTTTTTGCCAAAATGGAAATCTCAATATGTTATTTTACCTCAGCAAGTGTTGTGTTCACTTCCCTACTTTAAAAACACACACACACACACACACACACACACACACACACACACACACACACACACACACACACACACACACACACACACACACACACACACACACACACACACACACACACACACACACACACACACACACACACACACAATCAAAATCAGTTGTATTTTTGTTATCATAATAATTAAACATAAGTAAAAATTGAGTTTTCATTAAGTACACATGTTTAAGTCAGTTGGTCCAACGAAAGTTTAAAGTTCATTGTAATGTAAACTAATCAGAAATAAAAACAAATTTTCGTATAAGTAAAAATACATAGGTTTGTATTAATAGTGATTTTTTATTAATAGAACATTGGTCGTATTGTGTCGTTGTGTTCTGTTGTTTATTAAAGGAAAATTATTTTTAAAAATTTAAAGACTTGTTAAAATATGTGAAGGTATTATTTATTGAAGCATTTTAGAAAAAAAAATTTCTCCTTGTGTATGTGGCTGCTTTCAGATATGACCACTACGCGACACTGTGTGAGTTACTGCCTACAGCAATGCCTTGTCTTGCATTGTGCCTGCAAGTATGGCTGACAGAGAGTTTCACACATGAAGTTTTGAAAACAGTATCAACAAATCTAGGGTACACAGAATTTCCACTTCCGCTCAATCCGTATCCAAGGTATATTACTTCTGTAGTCTACTTACAGCACATGGATTGTTTCATAAAGCTTTGGCAATTATAAATTATCACCATAAGTTTTTTTTTTAATTACAGACCACAAACCATAGCACAAGAACTAAATTTTCCTGGTTGGAGAGTGTCTGTTGGTGTTGAGTGGCTAGCGAACTTACGTGTTAAACACATGAGCATTGTTGAAAGTGATCAGTAAGTATGATTTCTTACCATATTTCAGTACATTCAGTTTTCTTATGTTTGGTAGTAAAAAAAGAGATCACATTATTAGTACTATGAACAACTTAGATTAAGTGCAAAGTTAGATAGATTAAGACAGCATGTAATGGGGCAAACCAAGGGGTTTATTTTAATTTTATAATAATTGTAACAATCTGTAGTAACCCACGCTGAGCAACATTTTTGATCACAAACGCTCGACTTTTTTGAACACCCTGTAGTCAGTGCGGTGCCAGGCCGAGTAAGGCACAAAAGCCATTAGAACATTGGAATATGACCGAGCGCGCGTGTGTGTGTCACCTTCTGCGATGTAGAAATGACCACGAGGTGATGATGTTGAACTGATTTCCGTTACGTCATGTTAATTAGGAAATCTTACAACCAATTACAAAGGAGTATGTACCTGTTTCCGTTTGAAAAGAAGGAGCCGGTGTACTGGCGGAGACGTTTAGCCATTTTGGGGACGCCGCAGTCGGTATCTAAATTCAGAACCGCACAGATGCACGGTTCGACAAAAAAACATGTTCGGGAGCAATGTAAGCCAGCCGAAAACTCAAAAATGTTATTTGAAATGTGCTAATAAATATCATTAAATAACAGTGGAGAGTGCGACAGTAACAACAGAAAGACAGTGTCAAAATTCCAAAACAATTCAAGTCATTTTTCGGACCATTTAAGTGGAAAACCGTGGCGTAACAACGGAGCGTGTACAGGATGAGTACCATTTAAAACATTTTACAATATAAATCAATTAAACAACGACCTATTAAAATATTTAAAAATTAAAGAGATCTCTAATTTAGGGGGGTGACAAGTGTGTGAGAGAGAGAGAGTGAGAAAAGTACTGGATTGTCATTTAATTATTTAGTAATAGGTTATAATAATTATTCATATTTTATTATGATGATGTACTTATAATTTCACATAATAATGTTGGGACTTTATTAATTTTATTATAGTCATTTGTGTATATTTCCAAGTAAATAATGTTGTTGTGGATCAGTTTGTGAAGAAGAGAGAGAGAGAGAGAGAGGGATAGAGAAGTAATTGAAGTTGGAGATATAATAAAAATAAGTTGTCTTGATTATTCATCTCTTCTTTCACAGCACTAACACTTAACTAAAAATGAACTTTTTTCATGTGAAAAACTTACTATTTTATTGTACGCGTTTCGGCTTAGTATCCGCCTTCTTCAGCTTTGGTAACAGACTGCCAGCATTTTGTAACGGTTGTGTGGAAGGTGAAGTGGGGGCGGTGTGTGGAGGAAGGGGATTGGCGCGGGGATTCAACTTACTGTTTGTTTTCTGTATAATTGTGTCAAAAAGTGTATGTGATTTATATTGTAATTGATCGTTGAGTATGTTGTTTGGTTGTGTTGTGTGGTGTTTATATATTTCGTATTGTTCAGTTGTGTTGAGTTTTTGACCTTTGGGTATGTAATGTAAAATTTCAAGATTAGTGTCTATGTTGGTGTAACTGTGGTTTTCTGTGTGTATGTGTGTGGCAAATGCAGAGTGTATATTGTTGTTGGTTAAAGCTTTTAAGTGTTCAGAATAACGGGATGAAAAAGATCTTCCCGTCTGTCCTATGTAGAAACTATTGCAGTCATTACAATTTAATTTGTAAACACCTGTTTTGTTATATTTGTCTATGTCTGTGTTTGTATTACTGATGTGTTTTTTGATGGTATTGGTTGTTCTGAATGCTATTTTGTATTTGTGTTTTCTGAATGTATTGGCGATTTTGTGTGTGTATGAGTTGTGGTATGTGAGTGTGATGTACTTATTGTGTTGTGTGTTGATGGTATTTAGTGTTTTGTTGTTTTTGTTTTTGATGCGTTTGTGTAGTATGTTTATTAAATTGGGGTTATAACCGTTTTTTATTGCTATGTATTTTATTGTGTTGAGTTCGTCGGTGTAATCTTGTTTATTTAAGGGTATTTTAGTTAGTCTATGGAGCATATGGTTGAAGGCCGCATGTTTATGTTGTGTTGGGTGGTTTGATGTGTTGTGTATAACCATGTCAGTTGTGGTTGGTTTCCTGTATATTTTGTACGTGTGTGTATTGTTAGTTTTGTTAATTGTTAGGTCTAGAAAATTTATACTATTGTTTTGTTCAGTTTCCAGTGTAAATTTTAATTTGTGGTGTATAGTGTTTATGTATTTGTGGAAGTTTTCAACTTGTCTTGTGTTGCCTTTGAATAAAAGTAATATATCATCTACATACCTGTGCCAGTATATAATTTTGTTAGTGCATTTGTTCTTGTTTATTATGTGGTTCTGTTCAATGTTGTGTATATATATTTCTGCTAGTATTCCTGATATGGGGGATCCCATCGGGAGTCCTTCTGTTTGTGTGTATATTTTGTTATTGTATGTAAAGTAATTTTGTTCAGTTATTATTTTGGTAAGTGTGATGATTTCTTGTATGTGTGTTTCAGGTGTGTTGTTTTGTCTGAGTAGTTGTTCTAGTGTTTGTATGGTTTCTTTGATGGGGACATTAGTGTATAAATTGGTTATATCAAAAGATGCCAGAGTTGAGTTATGTGGGATGTGTATGTGTTCAGTTTTCCTGACTAGGTCAATGTTGTTTTTGATAGAGGTGTTGTTGCTGAGTTTTATGTTTTCTCTGATTATTTTGTCTAGTTGTTTTGCTATTTTGTGGGAGGGGGCCTGTGTGTTGTTTATTAATGGTCTGATTGGAATGTTAGGTTTATGTATTTTTGGTAATGCATTTAGTTTAGGGGGGTTAGGTTTTATTTGTTTAAGGTATTTGGCGTTTTCTGGTTTGATTATATGTTTGGTGTTGTTTATAAATTTATTAATCTGTTTATGAAATTTTAGTGTGGGGTCTTTATTTATTTCCGTTATATTATTTTCGTTGAAGAAACTTTTGATTTTAGTGTTTAATTGGTGTTTGTCCATTATGACGCTAATGTTACCTTTGTCGGCTTTTAGGATTGTTGTGTTGTGTTCGAGTAACTTGTGTTTTACACTATTGAGTGTTTTTATTTCATTGTTGTGTATTTTTGGTTTTGTATGTGTGTTTTGAAGTTTCCTTTTTATGTCGTGACGTATCGGGTCATGGTCGTTGAGTTGCGTGTTTTGTACAGCCGTTTCTGCGTCTATGATGATGTCGCATATGTGTTTATTGTGATTTTTGATGTTAGTTGTATTGGTATTCAAATTATGTTTCAGTCCTTTGTTTAATAAATCCATTTCATCTTTTGTGAAATTAATGTGTGTTGTATTGACTACGCGTGCGTGGAATATGTGTGCCGGTTCAGGGATTGATTCAATTGTGTGTGTTTGTGAGGTTAGTTATTTTTTTGTTGTGTCGATGTTGTATTGTCAATTTGAGTTTTTCTATGTTGTCTTGTGTGTGTTGTATTACATTTTCAAGTTCTGTGTGGTGTAATATTTGTGTGAGTTTCATGTGTAAGTTATATGCCTGTCTGTTGAGTGTGTCTTTTTTATGGTATAAATAATTGATTATGTTGTTTAGGTTTATTTGTTCTAATTTCCGTTTGGTTTGTAGTGCTGTATGTGTGTTTTGTTTTATTGTAACTTGTGCGTGTGTTGGTATGTTGTTGTGTTTTCGACAAGTTTTATTGAATGCTATGTGTAAGGAAGTTTTTGTTACTTGTTGCTTGGCGTTTCTGTACTTATTGATGAAATACGCTTTATCTGCGGTATTATAGTTGTCTTGATTATTAATTGAATCCCCGCGCCAATCCCCTTCCTCCACACACCGCCCCCACTTCACCTTCCACACAACCGTTACAAAATGCTGGCAGTCTGTTACCAAAGCTGAAGAAGGCGGATACTAAGCCGAAACACGTACAATAAAATAGTAAGTTTTTCACATGAAAAAAGTTCATTTTTAGTTAAATAAAAATAAGATTTATTTAGCATAACATGTGTTAGGCTTAGTTATTTAGCCTGTAACCACTTCCTGTACTTTGTGCTAAAAAACTCGTCTGACGACGCTTGGAATTTTCTGAGGTAAAGTAAAGTGAGATGGCAAAATTGTCCAGTGTTTTCAATTAAGGAAGAGTAAAGATTTCGATGTATAACCTAAAACATTGTGGTGGCCCTGAACTGCTGATGGTGATTAAAAGGTAAGTCTCTGGCAGCGTATATCTATAAAATTTGTTTGTACCTTAACAAGCAGATGAAAAATATGGGTTCAAGCTTAGATACGATACCTTGATTCCCATCTCAGTCTCAGTAATTTATATAATAAATCACCGTTTACACTCCAGGGAAAACGACAACATTTAAGGTGTCATTTTTCAGGAAAAGATATTGTTAATGTGGTTAAACCATTCAACCAAAACACTTTTTAGGAAATTTAATTCTAATTTCATCTCAGGTCTTGTGATGGTACAATCATGGTACATGTTATAATTACCTAAAATATGGTAAAGAGATCATAAATATTGTATTTTTCTATTTTTTGACATACCCAACCCAATCTCAAACACCCGATATCGAATCTACAGTGAGTGGACTATATTACAATATTTGCCAGGATTTGAACTAATTCATGACAAAAAACGGTGTCACATCACAAAAACAGTGTGCAGTTATTGCGATAAGCAAACCAAGCCTTTATTACGTCAGAGGCTGAGAATGTCAAACCTAACCTGGAAAGTCAGGGAATGTCAGAAAGGCCTTGTAAATTTGCTAAAACCCAGAGATGAATCTGGGTTGCTCTTCTTGTTTTTACACTTAAATATTCCTAGTAGGGAGAAGTAACATCTCTTTCCAGCAGATATCTTTATTTGATTTCTTCAGCCATAATGTTGTCCTCAGTAACTAGTGAGCCCAGGTATTTAAATTTTTCAACCTCCAATTACCATGGGTGCTCTTCTCTTCATTTTACTGCCTGTTAAGATGTATTTGGTCTTTTCATTGTTTACTTTTAGACCTAAATTCGTTGCAGTCTCTTCTAGCCTCAAAAACCCCCTTTTATATGTTGTTGGTTTCTTGAGAAAGTACTATGTCATCAGCATAAGCTAACACTGCAGCATTCTGTTAAATATATTTTCTTTTTGTGTTATTTGAGAGGACTGATTGGTCCTCTCTGGCTGTTCTGGAGCAAGCTCCCTTCAGCCGTGTGGGTATGGTTGTATGGGTAGGTTGCATACGCCAGCGGTGACTGGCCGATGAGAAGGTGGTGCCAGCATAGAGAGGATGTTAGTGTTCTGGTGTGTGTAGCCTCTAGGAGAGGGTGTGGGGGGTGATCAGTGCCAAACTTATGGACTATATAGCCAGGGTCGTGCAGCGATTGATGCTAGAGATGGAAAGAAGCGTTGTAGTGGCGGCATGGGCAGTTGGGGGAACAGGTTGTGGTTGGGTTATAAGATTGGAGTCTTGACTAACAGTAGAGGGTGTTTTGTTTTTATTTTATTTATTTACTGCAATTTTTTTTTTTTTTTTTTTTTTTTTTTTTTTTTTTTTTTTTGAGGCCAGAGGCGAGCGTTAGATGGGTCCAGGGACCCTTCTGTTTTGTGGTCTTCGACGTGGTATACGGGGCAGGGGTTCGTCCACAAGAGTCAGGAGACGGTTCACGAGGAAGTGAGAATGCCGGGCATTTTGGTCTGGTCTATTGGGGTGGGGTGGGGGGTGAGGAGGGTTTGTAGTGTTGTTCTTGTTTTGGCTGTTGTGGCATATTTCCAATGCAGTTTCTGTAGGGTTTCTGTAGGAAGGTGTCAAGGTTGGGGAAATGTTTGTTGAGGACATATAAGGTGTATTAGGGCTTTTGGTGATTGGAGGATGGTGGTAAATCGAGTGCAGAGCCCGTTGTTCTGTGATTCTGTATGGTTTGAGTTTGTTTGTCTCAGTCATCAGCAGGATCGGGTGTGCGTAAGTCAGTATTGGTCTTAGGCATGTAGTGTAGATCCTCTGAGTAGTTCACTGGAGCAGCGGTCGTTTGTGCTTAATGCTCGGATACGGGCTCATGCTTGGTCATTGGTTATCTTGATGTGGTGTCGCCAGGTCAGTGTGGTGTCAAGGGTGACTCCAAGGTATTTGCAGGCACGCTTCGGAATTATGTATGAAAGGCCAACATGGACTGGAGTTTGAAAGAAGTGTCTCATGTTACGTCCTGTGCGGTTGAAAACGCAAAGTTGGGTTTTGTCCGTGTTTACTGCGATTCTCCAAGTGTTCCAGTATTGAAAGAATGTCTGCAACATTTCCTGTAGTTGTGAGGTGGTTTGCTAGGGATGTTGATGAGAGACCCAATATGCAGTATCATCTGCATACTGGGCAAGGCCTGCTAATGGGTATGTTAGCTGTGGAGCGGGGGTGTCTTTAGTAAAGATGATGTAGAGTAGTGGGCTAATGGCTGAGCCCTGGGGGACACCAGCTTGTAGTTGGAACTGTTAAATATCATGCTCCGTGGGTTTGTAGCCATTTGTGTTACCGTTTTTTCAGAGCCAAGTTAAACAGAATTGAATAGAGCACATCTTGTCAAAGCCCCTTTGAGTATCAAATTCTTCTGTAAGCTCTCCTTCTACTTGCACCTTACTCTGTGTTCCTTCCAGTGTCATTTTTATCAGGCTCACCAGTTTCCCTAGCACACCAAATTCTTGCATTATCTCTATTACACTTTGTTTTTTCAGTCTATCATATACTTGTTTGTAATCTAAAAACAAATGATGCAGCTCAATTTGTAATTCATGGCACTTTTCCAATATCTGTCATATCAGGAAGACTTGGTCAGTGGTGGCTCTCTTCTTTCTGAAACCACACTGCTATTTCCTGAAAATGTTCTCTGCTAGTGGCTCTAATCTCCAGGCTAGTATTTTTGTTAGCACTTTGTATACAGTACTTAAAAGTGTAATGCCACAATAATTCTTGCACACTGATTTATTGTTCTGGGCATATTACACCTAATCCCCGGTCTCTTGGCATTTTTCCCTCAATCCAGATCCTTTCAATTAGGTTAAGCAATCGTTTGATGAGCATATCACCTCGATAGTTTAGCATTTCTGCCTCTATCTCATCCTCTACATGTGCTTTAGTTTTTCTTTCTTCCTTCTTCCAGCCACTTTTGCTATCACAGCTTGTATTGTTTCCTTAAACAGTCCACTTTCCTTCAGTCTTCTCTCTTTCTCACTGCTCTGATATTTCTTCCTCTGAAAGTTTTTGGAGTCACTTTGTTAGAATGTTCCTCTTCTAGATGGTTATATTTTTTACAGTTATCCACATCAAAGCGCTCTTGAATCTTATTGTGATTTTGTCTTGCACAGTCTATATATTGTCGATACTTCACTCTCACTAAATAATGGTCCATGTCACTATCCACACCTCTACAGCTTTTAACCCCATTACATCAGATGCATGGCGTTTATCAATCAGCACATGATCAGTTTGGTTTTCTGTGTTGCCACCAGGTTATTTTATTAACGTCCTTCGCAGCATCCAGTTGCTGTTTACCAACATATTCCTGCTAACTGCAAAGTGTGTTAGCCTAAATCCATTATCGTTACTGACATTATGTAAACTTGCTTTCCCTACTGTCTGGTGGTAAATCTCATAATCATTATTCCTCTTCCTTGCCATCTTGACTCCTGCACTACAGCTATCATGATTCTGTACTTTACCAATTCATCCTTTGTCTTACTGCTCCAGCCTTCTTTAGAGTTCTTAAATTGCAGGTTGCCATGTAAATATCATTGTCTTTTTCTTTAACCGTTTGTTTCACCGGGTCAGTGCCAACTTCCCAGTCCTATCCCGAGGCATTATACCAGTGTCCGTAACTAGAGCGTGTTTCCGGGGCAAGATTGTTAGTGTCACGTCCAGCCGCCAACCTGGAGGACCAGGTATTTTGATTTTGGGGTGTTCTTTTCATAGACAGGCACTTTACTACCTTACTCATGTAATTTTGCTCTTGCATAATTTTTGCACCTCTATTCTGTATATTTTCTTATTCTCCCTTAGTTTTCACAGTATGTTACTAGTAGAAAACAATAATTCCTGGAAAGTGGTGAATTATCACATAACTGAAGACAAACTCGCAGCATGCTTTCACTTTTCTTTGCTGGGTTACCTTGAAGAATTGTGATAACCAAGTTGTGTTTCTTCAAGATCAGCATGCATCAGCATCCCTATAAGCCTTATCCAGATTACAGTACAACCATAACTGTTACACTCTTCAAGTCAAAGTTTGTGAATAGATGAGATACAGTATTAATTTATCAATTAATTCATAACTTCTTAGTGAGTGTTTGAGTTTCAATGAAAATGTGAATAGTTATGAATTACCTGTTTTTGACAACTTGAAGACAACAATTTGACTCTACTGCACCACAGGTTACAAAGTACCATATTGTTTCGACATCACAGAACAATCTACATGTTTATCGAACATTCCAGAGGGATCCGGAATGTAATGCGGTGGTGTACGTGCTTCTCGACGCATTTGGTAGACGGTGACAGAATTCATGCGGCCACTCTCACTGTGTCAAGGCCGCAATTAATTACGTCGTAATGTAGAGCATCTTACGTAATATGTGGAATAATCTGGTATTTTGAGGGGGGGTATAAATACCAGTACTCAACGACGTTCAGTTTCAGTTATAGTTATATACATACGTAGTTTACATATAGTTTCAGTCGCGATATATTATAGTGCGGTTGGAGTTATTATCGGGCAATATGACTGTGTGTGTTCAAGTGGTTATTAGTGAAGTGCTGTGTTTTATAATCGGGTGGTATATTGTAATACAATTGTGTTTTAATATTAGTTGACATTTTATTGCGTGTGAACAACTTTTATCTGATTTGTTGTAAGAGACTGTGTTGTTAATTACGAACTGTTTAACTGTGAAAATTAATGCTGGTGATTACTGACTTAATTGGTGTCTTGTATTTTGTTTTCCACTGTACCTACGACGATCAAGTAGACCATCGTAACAATATTAAAGTTCATGTAATTTAATATGTGCAGAAAAATGAGAACTGAGCTGCTGAGAGGTAGTGTGTTGTTTCAGAAGTACTGTTAAACAGGAGTCCTTAACTAACACATGCAATGTTTACTTTCGTTGCTATATTTTATTTTATTTTTTCCCTTCATAATTTATTTTAAGAATTTTTTTTCATAAAGTTATGCAAACAGTACACAAGTAAATATGGTAATAATATTCAACCATCACTGGCATAAGATGATTTGAAATTTGTTGTTACAGCGCCAAATGATTTTTAAATTATGTTTTTTAAAAAGATTTATTGTAAATCACGTAGTTCATGAAAGTTTAGTAGTTGATTATAAAATATTCAGTGATTTTATCATTAAAAATTAACCAAATTTCTTTTGGATTGTTACAGCAACTTCTCACAAACAGTAAACTAATATACTGTAATTCATGTAAGTCTAATCTAAAAATTGTAGCTAATTTGTGTAAATTATTTGTATTTAAAGACTATAACCTAATCATCATTATTCTATAATCACATTAACAATTCTATCTATCGTCTCCAGCCTCCTATTAGATGGTTGGAACCATTTTTCATATTCCTTTAATAATTTTCTTTTTTCTTTTTCACTTGACTATTTCTTTTATAATACCTTTATATAACATTCTTAATAACAGTGCAGCTTTTATGTATACTACATACATGGTAACAATAGAATTATTGTCAGTTTCTCTTCATTGTACCTGGGTTTTACTATGGTGCATTGTAAATTTTCATAATGAATGCAGATTTTCACAATTTTTATTTAAATTTACTAAAACTCACAGTTGGATTGGGTTGTCAATATTTTTCCTCTTTTGTGCAATTAAGAATTTTTAAAATTAAATTGTTTTGGAGCATTTGTTTGTGCATTTTTGTTAAACCTACCATTTTAGTTAATTTTTTCTGCAACAAAACTTTTAAATTTTTATATTTTAAGTAGATGCTACAAGCTGTGTGTACATTAAATACTTCTGTGCTGTTTAAACGAAGAACAAAATTTCAAAATTTTAACACACCATTCCTGTACAGTATGTAATGTGTAGCATGGTAATATAAATGCATGATATTCCATGATGTTGCATAGTAGCCTATTTGTAAAAGAGGAAAACAGTTTTCTAGAAACTCCACGTTAACTTCTTGGAAGAAATCTTCACAAACTAGCTCAAAACATAAAGTTTTAGGTTGCCAAACTTCACTTTTAAAAAATGGATAAAAAATAAATATGAGATAAACAAATCTTTTTGAGGAATACCTTCACATTTCTTAAGTTAAACTTGACACTCAATATGAAGCTATCCTTGGTATATAGTTCTTTTTGCTAACTTCACTGAATAGCATTATATCAAGGTTCCACTGTATACTTGATAATAAATCAAATATGTCCTTTAAATGTGTGATAACCATGTGCTGTTTGCTTTCATAAACCTAGTTAACCAGATTCTACTGAACAATCTGAAGGTCCCATTCACACATCAGCTATTCATGAATGGCTGGCTCTTTATAAATTAGTAATTTGTTCATTGAAGCAATTATTTTTGTGTTATTGTACTTTCTCATTAAATCAGACAAGGATTTTTCCAATTCTGTTTATTACTTAGTTGGTCATTTCTTGGAGTTAATTTATTCCTGTTACAAAATCAAAGGTCAAATATCTGTGGTGAATTTTAACGCACACTAATTCCAATGTGGTTGGGTTACGAATTGATAACTGTGCAATACATACCAGCATGTTAGTTGAAAGTTACATATAACAACTTTATTATAAAATCACTTCGGCCAGTAATATATTTCAAACTTCTCTAGATGTTCAATTAGCAACAAGTTGACAATATTTTCATAATGGTGTAATAATATTTTACTAATCCTAGTAGTGTGGTGTAATCTTAATATTAGAATTAGAAATTCGTTTTTGAAAAAAAAAAGTATTTTCTGAATACAAGACCTGTTTCAATACCAAGTACCATTTGCAAATATGAATACTGCAGTGATTGCTACACACATGCATGCTGGTCTTTGTCACACCTTATCTATGCTAATGGGAAAAGTAGGCTTTGTTTACATTTTTTTTTCATGTACTGTAAATGTTTAAGGTAATTGAAGAACTTGCCAACTGTGAAATATGAACCGTTGTCAAACTTTTATATGCATGAAATGTGAACCTGATTAGTTGCTTCCTAATGTGTCTTAAAATTTCATGAATAATTCTTTTTAAGTTTGTCACATTTTGTTTAAACTGTTGGAACTTGTGCTTATACTGGAATCCAAAAATGGATACTGTTGTCCAAAAAACAAACTGTAGGGAGTGGTTTGAACTTATCTCACATAATATAGTGACAAAGGAGATGATTTCTGTATTCTCCTCTTCACTATTGTTGAGGTGCGGATGTCTTCCATGCGGGAATACAAACAGCAGCCATTGAGTGGTGGAAGTTGTGTTGAAACTACATTTCTTGGAAACATGTCTTCTTGGAACAACAACAAAAAATTGCAAAGCATTTTAAAAATTTATTGTAAAAAGTAAAAATAAAATAAAAGTAGACTTTTTGAGTGTAAATGCACTAAATTGTTGTCCCAATTATAGATCTTTAACTCAATAAGAAAATATGAATGCAAATGTGGTGGCTATTTTCCGTAACTTAAATGAGATGCATACAGTCTGAGAATTGTTTAATTGAATTTACATTTTTATTATTAAACACAACAATGAAATCACCTAGCTTATTTGAATGGTGTAGGTGTATATTAAATTGTGTTATTATTTGCAGAGTGAAAACATGGTTGAATCCGTGGCAGATAAGAAAAAACTTTACAAATCCAATGCAGATTGAAAGTCTTGCACGGACATTTAAAGAGTAAGTATCTTGGTGCTTACTAATACAATAATAATGTTATAATTTTAAGGTTGTTTGATAGAATGGTGGCAATTATGATAGTGAAGATAACATAAACCTATTGGGGATCATAATAACAATTTTATGTAATCCTAGTGAAGGTTATTTGGGAAGTAAATAATTAAAAGAAGAAATTATGTTAGTCAGTACTATATTTGATGAATTGCATCTAATGTAAACAACAGTTTTGGAAATTTAATGACTTCTGAGGTGGAAAGCAAATTCACGGATATATTGACGTACAATATCACCTCATTGTAACATTACAGTCATAGCATTTTGTTAACACATGTGTTGACTTGGCAGTTATACACACTTGAAGTACTACTGCTTACAGAGTCATGGTATAGTGATCATATGTGAAATACAGTTGCATACAGGTGTGTTTCCAAATAATTAATAAATAGCATTTATTGTAATACTGTACACGTTTTTATTAGATTTTAACAATTTTACTATGTCTTTAGAAAGCTGGTACTTAAAGGCACTCAGTGGCTGTACACTATGATTGTTAGGCTCATAATCTCACAAACTTGTGCCTTTTGCTAATAATAATAAAGTGCAATAATAACAATAAGAAAAAGAAGACGGAGAAGAATGATACATGCTTATGTTCACTATAGAAATAGCAAAGACTAAAACATTACTGTCTATACTGTTGTACCTCACGCTGTATATAAGTTAGGGTGTATAATAATAATTAGGGTGTATCCTTAATAATTATGCTGTGCCAATTCTCTCAATAGTGTCTCTTGAAGGATACAAACTTTTATTCAAATGGAAGGGTGGTTTGATTGTTTTTAATAGGTTATCAGAAGAGGTGGAAGAGGTTATAAACTGCAACTTTTCTATTTTTTTCAACTTTTTAATTTACATAAGTAATAGTGAATAAATAAGATTAAGTTGTGAAAGTTTATTTATATAAAATAATGGGAAGAGGGTTGAGAGGAGAGGTATGGTTAAATTAAAAATATTGTTTTCAATATAAAGGTCACTTACCGTATATTATTAATGAATAAAAACTAATAAATTATTAACTACCCATGTTTTTCAATCAACAATATTACAGCAAAATTTGTCAATTTGGTAAATTCTAAATAACGGCAAACCAAAAGTGTGTTGATATTTTTGACTGTAAAAACGTCTTTGTAGTGTTAGTGACAGTGCCTCCTATATTGATACTGTCATGAGTTTGGTATTGAACCACGTAGAACAGCTGAGAACATTCTCTACTCCCCTCATCCAGTGTGGCAGGTATTGTGTCATTCAAATAGGTGGTTCTAGTGAGTTCCAGGAACACTTGAGATACGCATTAAGCCACCGGCGTGCAATATGGAGGGAAAGCTGTACTGGACCTCAGCACGGCCTATGTAAAGGATAGCAGCCGAGTTGTTAGCTCAGTGACATGACCGATTTTTGTTAGCGCGGATTGAGAATTTGTTGAAGTGAAGAATTATTGTGTTAATAATTGTGTGGAACTGTATTAGTGGAGATTATTGTTGCGTGTGAACAATTTTTATTTCATTTGTTGTAAGAGGCTGTCTTGTTAATTACAACTGTTTAATTGTGATAATTAAAGCTATGATTAGTGACGTATTAGCTGTCTTGTATTTTGTTTTCCACTGTACCTTACGACGATCACTTTTTCTTTTTCGATTCTCAAGACATTGTTTTTGAAGTCGACTATTAATCCATATGCGTTCATAACGTCCACACCAAGAATTGCTTCATCCATAATGTCTGCAACAAGTACTTGACGATCAAACTCAAGTCGACCAAGGCGTATCTCCACTTTTCAAAACGCTTTTACTATGGCTTGAGATCTTTCACTATGTCGGGGCGCACAATGGAAACTGTTGCGGCTGTGTCAACTGTAATCAAGGTTGACCTTTCTTGAACGAATCCGGTAACCGCCAAGCTCCTGGTGTTTTTCTGAAGCGTAGAAATTCCGTATTGCCTAGGGGCTTTGTTCCTCCAGTTAGTCAGCACATGCCCCGTTGTACCGACTACTGCTCATTTCCCTGCTGCTGAACTTAAACCCGACAATCTTGTTGTAGATGTCCAGGTTTCCCACATCGATAACACTTCGGTCTTCTATCCTTTCTTACTTTACTCTGTGGCGCTGCTGGTTGGGTCTCTGTTCCTTGCTCTTCTTCTTCATTGTCTGTGCTGATGCGATCTTTTAGCGTACGCACTTTATGACTTGCCCAACCAGATGCTGACTTTGCGGCCTAAAATTGCAAAGCATGTACCAGGGCGTCTGCACTATTCTGGTGTCTTGCCATTTGTAACACTTGCTGCAGTTCATTATCACGGACACCATCAGTAAATGTCTTCATAGCAAACCTCGTTTGGAAATCATCTGGCGCTTCAGGATAGGCCAGTCTAATTAATCTGTCGATACTTGCTTTATCAATCGGCAGAGGCTTTTATCAATTCGGCATAGGTATTCTGACTGTCAGGTGGCACTTTCTGTAGTAATTCTGTCGCAGGTCCTTTTAGTGCGAGAACGAGTTAAACTGCCGTGTCTTTCTCTGTCCAATTATTTGCGCATGCAGCAGCTTCATATTGGCAGAGGTTGCCCAGTGACTGCTTCCGTCAAAGGTTGGAGCTTTGACATGAACTGTCCCTACTGCAGGCAAAGTGACTTTCTCTACTGACTTATTTTCTCTGTCTTTTCTGTCTTTATCATTGGTACAGTCTGTTCAGAAATTTGTTTTGGTCGTATCTTCATGAACTGTTCAACTTCACTTTTAATTTGTTCTCTTATGTTTGCCATTGAGTTTTCTACTGTGGATATTTTATTTGACACAGATTCTTCTATGACAGATATTTTTGTAGACATTGAATCTTCTATCGTCTAACTGATCGTCGTATGGTACAGTGGAAAACAAAATACAAGATACCAATTAAGTCACCAATCACCAGCTTTAATTATCACAATTAATCAGTTTGTAATCAACAAGATATTCTCTTACAACAAATCAAATAAAAATTGTTCACACACAACAAAATGTCAACTAATATAAAACACAATTGTATTACAATTGTCCCACATGATTATAAAACACATAACACTTTGCCACATTACATCGAACGGCACTCAGGCGCTCTCGTGAATCCACTAGAAACAATGTCCTTGAACACACTGCACTGACTGGTATGGTCTGGTATAGACCCGATAGTTGACGCATAATTGTCTTTCACCGCAAAGTAGCAGCATTATGCGCACACGCACACACACACACACACACACACACACACACACACACACACACACACACACACACTGCAGCTGGAATATTCTAGAAACTTGTAGAACGTTCCGTATTATGTAACACTTTTTCCGCATTACATAACAATACAGAGCTTTGTCACCACTGGACTAATTTTGAAGACAGTGTTTCTGCTACACTAGAATCAGTAGTCTGTCCCACAAAAAATAAAAATAACATAAACATAATTCTGTTATCACAGTGGTAGAGTCAAGTAAAGAATTACATGAAATACCAATACGTGACATAAATAAGTGAAACCACCTACCTGCAGAATCCAGGTGTTCACTAAATGAGTAGGTTGTCATAAAAAATAGTTATACAAAGCACTATACACAGAAAAACAATTTTGACTCAAACATTCTGTCACTGTTAATGTTTAAAAATGTTTCTGGCTTATCTGCTTACTTTCACTGTATCTACAGTTCACTAATTTGGTGGTCTATCACAGTGACTTACAGCTCCTTGTCCATTAGAAAAATACAGCATTACAAAATAAACAAAATATATTTGAACATTTTATTTGCCTCCAAGAGCGTTTAAGACTAATAAAACAGGTTAATTACCTTCCGTCATGCTTCTTAAAATCCGAATACAGGATTACTCGAGTTTCAACACATTAAGTGTCATCATCAGATCCTCAATGAATATTGGTAAAACTACATTTGTTGATGTTTGCACATCTCGTCAAACGATAAAAACAACACATACATAGTAACAAAAATATTTAAATAATTTGACACACATTAAAATTAGACAAAACAGAACGAAACACAATACACGCGGCCGCCGCGGACCTGCGCAGGAACACGGTATACAGTAAAATTAATCGATACCGATTTGACCTTTGATAAACTTTATCGATCTGACACAACTAATATCTCGTTCTATATCGTTGACTCTATTAAATAAAATATTATTTTTATATATTGATTTTTCATTTAGGACGTGATCGTAATTCTCTTTAGTGGCCTTATATATCTCAAACCGTTCGAGAGTGTCCAGCTTAAGAGATTTCCTGCATTTATGTAATATGTCCAAATTCTCACTACTAATACTTTTTATGTTGTGATCTTGTGAGCTTAAATGTTCTCCGAACAATTAAGCCTGTATGCACCAGTACTGTCGTATTCATCGAAAGACTTATTTTGATTTTTAAACTTAAGTTTGTTCTCGAGTTTATTATTTGCTTTTGTAGCAAATACAATTACAGGCTTAATTGTTCAAATTTCTACATAGGACAAACGGGTCGTTCGTTCAAATTGCGTTATAAAGAACACATCCCAAGCTCTAAGTCAAATATAGGAAGATCCACATTCGCTGAATATTTTTTGTTCCCAGCGCCGAACCTGTGATGGGAACAAAGCAATACAGAGTACACACATTGACGGCGACGCCTGATGCCTGACGCCTGGAGGGTAGGCAACCAAGCGCACACACAGTCAGTCATCGCACAGCAGTGCAGTTCTTTACAACTCATCCCACGGTACAGTCGAAAATACAGTGGCCTTGGAAATTTCGGTAGACCAAAGTGAATTGAGTAGCCGAGGTCTACCGAAACTGGTAAATTTAATGTCTTTTAAACGTTAAATGAAGTTTTAAAGTTAAACGAAGTAAACAGTGTCAGTGACGACGGAAGTGAACGGGAAATACAAGTGATAGTGGACAAAGGAATGCACGTGCAGGTAAAACGTAAAAGCTATCGATTTGAATCAAAATGAAATAACGGTAATAAAAGAGCTCGATACAAAGGGGGTAAAAAGGTATATATTTAAGGGGAGAAATCATTAATAAAAGTACTGGTTACTAGAAAATAACTAGTTGATAAAACTTGTGTTTAAACAAATTCATTTTTTTTAGTTGTATTTAATAAAATAAAATCAAGTTTGTTTAGGGATATAAATATGTGTTAGCGTAGTTATTTCGTCATTACCATTTCCTAGTGTTCTGTGCTGAAAAATTCGTCTAACGTTTCCGGGAATCTTCTGAATTGGGGGGAAGTCAGATTGCAAAATTATCCAGTTTTAATTAAGGTAGAGTATAAAGGTTTCCATATCTGTCCTGCAAAGATATTGGTGGCGACTCTGAACTTCTGTTGGTGTTTTTTAAAAGGTAAGTCAGCGAGAAAAGTTCGCAGGTAAGGTTCTGGCAGTTTTTATTTTATTTATTTTATTTTTAATTTGGGTGTAACTTAACAATTGACGACTCACTGCCAGGATCCGAGTATAACTTTATACGAGGTAGACCTATTTTAAGCACAGAAAATAGGAAAATAGTAAGTTGTGAAATTATCGTATATTGGTAGCGTTGGTGTGTTTACTTTTACTTTTTGATAACGATTGTGTTAGGGTTTTTTTATGTGTGTAATTATTGAATAATAGAAGGATAATAGTGGCTTTTTTATATATAAGAGGTGGTATATAAATAATTTTGAACATGCCCGAGGCACGTGAAAATAAAGTAAGTGGATCAGGGGAGGCATGGAATAGTACGGAATTCATGGACGAGTTGAGGAGGATTATGGAAAGAATGACTGATGATGATTGACGTAGATTCGATGATGACATTAGACAAATGAAAGAACAAAATATAGGTTTCACTTAATGGAAAAGGCATAGTGATGACACTATGAAGGATCATAAAGGACGAACAAAAGAAGTAAGAGAACAAACGGAAGAGTGTAAACAAGAAAGTAAATCAAATCAGATAATGAATAAGAAGGTAAGTGACAGTGGTAGTAATATGATGACAAAAAATAGTGAAGAAATAATTAACAAGGTAAGTTACAGTTGTAACGGTATTTATCTTTTACCATTTATAAAATAATAATACCATAATATTACTACTAAAACTCACTGCTGCCAGAATTTTACTTACCGTCATAATCCCGTTAAACTTACCTTATTAAACTGCCCAGGTCGCCACGATATTTTATGGTTTACTCTAATACATGTTCTATATTAAACCAAATCTGAATTTATTTTAAGTCAAATAGTTATTGGTTACTATAGTTATAGTAATAATACAGACCTGATGAAAATCAACAATATTCGGACACAAATTATACTATAGCAACCAGTCTTTGATTATTTTCCTCTTTTCTTTTACACACTCGCTCTCTCACTCTCTTTAATTACCCCACTGTTTGAGATCTCATTATTTATTTCTGTACACTTTGTAAAAAAATAAAGGATGGATTATTATTAGGTGGACTGTTTTCGATGCTGCTTATCTACACTTGGTCACATACTGCAATTACGTCTTTTTACTCCGACACCAGAGTTTGTTTTTAAAACTTTTCGTTTAACCGGCACTGTATTTAGTTTACTGTTGTATTGCGCACTTTACTAGATAGGCCGATTATAGTACTTTTGGCCTATCTTGCACCCGAGGCCACCATTACTTACGACTGCTCTGGTTGAAGACTGCTATTCCGCTCTGGTGTTAGTTAACGAACTATTCTGTGCTACAGTCTGATGCAAACTGGTAGTTAACAACCGAACTTTTTGGTTAACAACTGACTGACTGCTTAAGGTGACCGTCTGATGCAAACTGGGGTGACAATGTGCTCTTACTGTGATTCACACAGAGACTGAGCTGGCAAGCGGTTGCGTAATACGTCTGGCTGGGCAGACTCAGACATAAACATTCTACAATAACATTGTATGTTTTGCTGGTTACTGTGGGGTTCCCCTTAGGTGAATACTGACTACATTGGGATTACAATTGATTTAAATTATTATTTCTTAGCACACAATTCTGTACCGTTACAATACCCCCCAATGAGAGGTTTTATGCCGAAGCATAAAAACTGTCATTGCCTAAAACCCAAGAGGATCAGTGAAGATGTGGCGCCGCAACCCCCTTCTTTACTAAAATCATGGGTACTTACCCCCTAGTCCGGTGGCTGTGGCTGCACCCATCCGACCTTACTGGACTTCTCTGCTCGAGATCCCAACACCATAAAATCAGATAGGCACTCGCCACAGTATCACCTGGCTCTGAAACATGCAAGCAAAATATCAATAAATGGCCTTCCATTACTCCATATCCTCAACTGATTCGTTCCCTCTTAGTCGTACTGGTTCATTAACAAAGTACTGGTTGACTTTTCTCAAAGTACTGGTTGCGTATTTAATTTTGATAATATAAACTTACTGTATACTTACATCTAGTACACATAAATCCCCTCCAAATTATATACAAATTGTTTTCTCCTACCAAGATACCATCACCCACCAAAATCATAAATGGATTACCTAAAATACAAGTATTATAATAACAACCTTACTATAGAATACATTTTACAAACAAAATACATTATTACCTTTTAAAAAAAGAATTTATGAACATTATAATTTTAATCTCAATTTTCCATTACCCAAACCTTTTCCTTGTTTATCTGTTATTATCAATTCTATTATTATTACATTATTCAATCCTCTGTCACGCAATTTAAAACAAAATAAATTTAAATTCATTATTAGAGTCCACATTTTAAATTAATTTAATTCCAACTCCAACTTAATTTCATTCCTTCTCTTATTCAAAACAGTGAAATTGCGTTAGTTACATTATATTCAAATGATTCTACTTTAATTTATTAATCTACATTGATAAAATCCTCTCACATAAATTTTGGCTACATTACAACCAGATCACCAAGTTATTTCATTATGTTATTCATAAAAAGTTACCTTCATTTCATCACATCTTGCATTTCTTTTGTTTCATAATAAAATTTACTCATAGCAAGTATTCATAAAAATTAAACATTCTTGTTGTTATCAACTCGAGTATGACTGTAAACATTAATCACACAACATACAATATACCTGTTTATATCAACAGTTGTATACTAGACTTGTTTTATAAACACTGACTCAGCCTCAACATTCCTGATTACATCACTACCAACACTTCCTTCAATTTTCTAGTTTCTATAAATCTTTTAGTGTTGACATGTTCATCAATTACTATTTATATTCCCATTCACATCAAAATTTAAATCAAAATTGATTTGACTTCATTAATAAAATTCATATTTTTATATTGGCTTCATTTCAACTCAAACCAAAACAATTTCTTTAATTACATTATTTAAGACACTTTTGATTTAAATACACAATCCATAATAAAATTCATTAGTACCTCTTAATTATTTAACAAAATAAAATATTATTGTTCTTATTATTATACCATTCACCCTTACTACCAACATGTTTTACATAAACTATAGTATACATTCCAACAATATAACGTTGACACAATACATTTAACACTAACACATTTATTTACAAATTTTTGTCATATCCTTTCATTGTTTACCACACTTCGTTACCTAAATTAGCCAAGTAATTAGCATAGACTCAAATAATTAAATGTTCATTCAGTATTTCTCTAACCCCCGTCGTCGAAAATTAATCTTATTTTCATATAACATTTTTCGTTCTTATTTACATTCATCATACGGCTATTTTTTGTGTTATAACCATAAACATTTGTTTTTTCCATTTATTACAAATCTTGCGCCGTCCGTCTTATTTCTGCAAGAATGTAAAAGTGTCAGAGTGTAACTTGTGTATGTGTGTCTTACCAATTCGTCCTCGCTCGGTAACGTAACTTACGATGCTTGAGTCCGTCACGAACGTACGGATAACCAGGTATCGTAGTCCTGACCTGAGGTTCACTAGGAGTGTATGAATCCCGGGTGGCGCCAAATTGTTTATTTAAAACAATTAAAAATGTATTATTATCAGCGGTTCCGCTCAGGCGGTGTGGAGAATTCAATTTGTCCCGCCGCTTATCGATTTGTACGATCAAGCCAGCAGTTCGCTGTATTCGCTGTTTGAGCACTAGTCACCACTTCATAGACGTCCGCTATAATTTATAATATTAAGAATACACCTCCCTACTGAAAATAAAACCCATTTGATATACACAGTATTGATTTATTAACGATTGGTTATTACTGTTTTCATTGACACAAGCTATATTTGATTTCTTATATAATTTTGCACCGGTTATTTATCTATGAGACAACTTCTCTCCGGGTTTAACAAATCGATTTTGAACGTAACAAACATACAGTATGGCATTCTACCAAAGTAGTCAACCAATAATTTCTTTCAATCGTATGGACTCTTTTGATCACGATGAAAGGCTTAGATACAATAATAAAAAATACACAACCTTACAATGTTTCTACTTAAATCTTATAACGTGTAGCTATAATTGGTTTGTTGGAGTGTATTAAAAGTGTTTTAAAGTTTCGTAAACTAATACTAGGTTAACTTTATAATTTGACAAATTTTTAGTGTCTTAATCTTTTTATTTAATCTTTGAAAGAGAATAAAATTGGTTCAGTGATATTTCAGAATATAGTGAGAAATATTCAAAGTGCGTTATTTCGGAAGTTTAGATAATTTATAGGATACTTAACAGCTTCGTAGCATGTGATTAATCTGTTGGTCTGGAACAAAGGACTGTAGCTGCAATAGAATTCAGTTTTCAATTATTCGGGCTTCTGGCATCTTTTTCAAAGTACTTGGATTAATTTATTCACTTCGTCTTGAATTAAACAGTCTTCTCCATCAGTTAATTGAGTTCAGTGATAGTCAGCCTCTTTCTCGTTCAATTTTGACAATTTGTTTAACTTTTAAAACATTTTAAATAAGAAAATTGGTTGTTCAAAATTTTGGCTTCCGTTTTTCATGAGCGTCACTTTTTGAGTAACGATATTCAATGGTAATTTTTGCTACCAGTCCTGTTTCTATGGTTACCAAAGAATTCTGATTGGACTAGCTTGATATAAATCCATTGTTATCAAAATTTGAATTCTTTTCAAATCTTCATATATCTTCTGACTGTCTTCCTTCCATTATCTTCCTTCTGTTGTATTAATTATTAGCACTGTTATTTGTATTTTCTTACAAAGATTATTTTGGTATCCCACAATATTGGGTTATTTCATGTTTTCTAAGTTTACAATTAATTTAATATTTACTAATTACATTTCTCTGTTTATATAACTCCTTATTTTAATATTTTGTTTTTAATAAAATTTACCATTTATCCTTGGTTAATTAGTCACCTTGGATTTGTTAATTACTTGGCTATTTTCATACAATTAGTATTTGTTGGTGTTTGACCGTTAGGCCTGTCTCAAGTCTAAGTAGCCATTACTGATTTTTGATTATTTCATATACATTATATCTCATTTTGTCCTAGAGTTTTATTTTGTTCTTCTAATTATGTTTATTATCTATGGATGTGTTTTGGTTCAGTCTTTGTGTGATTTTTGTGTGTTACTACTGTTTTATTCATTATTTATTGCTAATTATTTACTAACTGATTTTCTCTTTTCTAACTCAGACATTGCTTTCTTTTCTTATTTATTTACTCTGCCAATGTCAACAATATGGCTATTAATTACTGTTTTTTCATCATATAACATATAACATTTAGGTCTATGTTTGGGATAATTACCCAATTCATATCCTATTCATAAGTTTGTTTAGATAATTATTTAACACTTATTATCTAATATTGGTGTACAATTCATTACCTTTGATTTATTGTTCAGGTGATAAACAACCTCACCTCTATTGAACTTGTTTTATTGATCTTCCCTTATAACATGGGTGTTTACTTATGGTTTTAAACTACTTATTTTATAAAAACTCTTTGCTTTCTTTTCCATGTTAACACTATCTTATTACTTTGTCATGTGGTTCTCACCTTTAAATTCTACAATGCACTTTTAAGCTCTACAGTAATATTCTTTTATAATCACTACAGTTAATATCACTCTTCAGTGTTCATTATTACTGAATCAATGGTTTATTTTAAATATTATTCTTAACAACTTTCTTAAATGTTATTGTTCACTATCAAACCTTAAGTGTTTGTTACTTTTACTAAGTGTTTATCTTAGCCTTCCCTATTTTCCCTATTACTATCATTGACAATATTTTTATTTATTCATCACTTGCACTTTTAAATTATTTTGTGATTATTATAATTTACTTAGTGTTTCTTTTTCTATCATTTCACTTTAGGGTAATTTCATTTTCACTATGTTAACTTCCGTTTACTTCTCACTATTTCAATATCTTTCTCTTTCTCTACATATATTACATATACTTCTTAATATCATGTCTTTCTCTATTAACAACTTACATGTACTTCTAATTCTTTGGCTAGTGTATTTTTAGCTATCGTTTTTTATTAATGACTAATTACAGTTGTCACTCAATCAATACTAACATTCATTATTTATTTTGGTTCTTTACCGGTTTCATTTTCTTTATTATATTTGATTACATTATTTCTCCCTTCTCTATTCTCCATGCCTTGTCTGTGTTTTCTTGACGTGTTTCATTTTATTTTCTTCATCGTTGGTTTGTTCCCTCTTGGTTCTCATTTTTCTTCTCCTTCACTTCTCCTCTTGTTTACTTTCATATTGGTTCTTAGCTGGCCAATCTCTGGGGTTGGGTCAATGTCGTTTGTCTGTCAGTCTAGTCGGTGAGTTTATTAATCACTTTTAGTTTATAACTCTTTCTCCTTCTTTCTTAATTACATTTTATATTTTTATTCTCTTCATTATTTATTTATCAAAATATATTATTTTTTAGCATTTTTTATACATACTTATAGTCATCAAATATGATCTGATTTTGGCGATGTTATATAATGCCCTTCCACCAAAATTGACCATTTTATAAAACATGTTTCTAAGTTTGATGAAATTATCAATTGTATTGTATCATTTTCTTCTTAAATTCTCCTGCTTCTCGTTCATTTTCATGTTTAATTCTGTATCTTTTATTTCCTTTCTTCTGAGTCTTTTCTTCATTATATTTTCATATTATTTATTTTTCCATTTTTTTCTTAACTTGGTTCTTTATCCTTGGGATATTTATTCCCTAATATTCCCTAACACGTTAGCTGGGGCAGTTCAGAGGGGCACTGTAGGCTACACTACTCTGCTGGCCATACTACGTCATTTATTGATTACAGAGGCAAATCATCTCTGATCAATACATAATAATACTGCTGGACTTATCTACAGCCAGTTATTAACAAAAATTACATAAGAATAGTCCACCTTATGACTATAAAAAAAAAATTAAATATCTTTGGATACTTCACTTCGTATTTGAACAGATCTATTAATATTCTATTGTAGTTAATTTCTATCTCAGTTATTTTTCTCAATGGTTAGCTCTGCTGGCATTTTATTTCTCCGTATGGTTGGAAGCTGGTTTAATATAATTATCACTTGTTATTCAGTGTAAAGTTTTTATTTATTTTAATTCTCTGTCATACCTTGACTGTTATTACAATCTCCTTCTGGTCATTGGTAACATGTATTTTGTATTATATTTTTGGTTTTTTTTTTCTTAATTCTTATGAATCGTTCCACTAGTTTATGTTCCTGCAATTACTCTTTTAATTGTCCTTCTTATAATTGACATTTATTTTATGATCATATTTTTCTTATGGATTTGTTTATACATAGTTATTTCTTTCCTTTTCAAAATTTTATTCTGCTCGTGCTTTTTATCCAAATGCACTCTTTCATGATTAATTCGATGTGGTTATTGTCTCTGCTTATCTTGCTTAAAAGTCTTATTAATTTTATTTCACAATAAGTTTATTCATTTTAATTGTATCAGTGGTTTTTACTGCCATTTCTTGATTCTCGAAATTTTTTCATAATTGGTTCCATATATAATTTGTTTGTAATGTGAACTTACTCTTCCTTTTGAATGTTGTTGTTATTCTCCAAAATTCTTTTTCTTTTCTTTTGTATTCCATGATTTGAGTTTCATAGATGTTTGGTAGTAAGTTGTACTTACATGGTTTTTTGAATTTGTTTGTATTTTACTAAATTCTTTTTCTTTTAGTTTTTTCACAAATAGTTTCATAAATATTTGGGTAGTAAGTATAGTTTCATAAATATTAGGTAGTAAGTTGTGCTTACTTTGTTTTGGAATTTTTATCATTTTTACAAAATTCCTTTTCTTTTTTATTAATTTAAAAATCGTTTCAAATATTAGGTAGTAAGTTGTGCTTACTTTGTTTTTGAATTTTTACATTTATGCCAAATTCTTTTTCTTTTTTCGTAAATAGTTTCATACATATTTGTTAGTAAGTAGTGCTTACTTTATTTTTGAATTTAGACATTTTATTTATCCAAATTCAATCTTCTATACATTCAATTACTCATAATATTTTTTCATGGAAGCCTGGTTATATACACCCTTTATCCTTTCCGAATCTATTTCCTTTATTTTATAAGTATTATTATTTTTTATATTGGATATTACATATGGTCCGGTGTATAACAGCAATAACTTCTTCGTTATTCCTTCCAGTGTGCTGGGTAGTTCACGATTTTTTAATAAGATTTTTTTCTCCCTTTTCATAAGTTATTAATTTACCACTAACCTTTCGATACTTATTTTGCCATTTTTCCTGGTCTTCTGCCACCTTGTTGTAGAATTTTGCTTTGTCAAATTTGTAAATATTGTTTATAGGGAACTCGAGGATATCTGCGATCTCTCGTGGGGGTGGTTTTTTTACATGGCGGAGTATGGGGTTATTCCTATAGCTGGATGGTATGCCAAGTTGAGGAATTCCTCCGTGGCTTCTAGATAGTCTTGCCACCTTTTTTGTTGATGGTGACAATAAGTTCTTAGGATCCTCCCCACTTCTCGTAACACCCGCTCTGCCGGATTACTGCTCGGGTGGTAGACCGAGGTTTTGTATGTACGAATGCCCATTGACAATAAGGTATCTCGCCATTTTCTACCCTTAAACTGGGTTCCATGATCAGTGATGATCGAAGATGGTTTCCCCAGGTTTGGGATATACTGTTCCGTTAATATCCCCAGAATTTTCCAGGTAGTCGCTCGATTAGTAGGGTATAGCTTAACCAACTTTGTGAAGTGGTCCATTATGATTGTTAGGTATCGATATTGGTGTCGACCTCCACTACGGGGAAATGGTCCGCAGATGTCTAGGAATACCTTCTCCAATTTTGCTTCGGAGGTGATAGGAATCATAACACCTTCCTTCTTCTCATTATTTGTTTTAACTAACTGGCAGATTTTACAGCCTTTAATATACATTCGGACCTTCCTATTTATGTTTTTTATCTGGCAGCTCTCCTCCAGAGCTTTTATTACCTTTAGGGCGCCCATATGCCCGTATCGTATGTGGTAGTTTACTATTAATTCCTTTTCGATCTGTGTTGGAACAACCACCTTCCAGGTCTCCTCCTTCAGGGATGTTTTAACGAACAAGATCTGTTTGTTTTGCTGATAATATTGAGCAACGGTTTCGTCTCCTTCTTCTAATCGAGTTTGAAGGTTTCTCAATTTCAGGTCCGCTTGTTGGTGGGTGCTCATATTTGTTAAGGTTGTTGTTAAATCAGCTCTGGTGCTAAGAAGATGGTATATTTTTAGCATGCTTTCCTTCTCCCCTTCGAAAGTTTGCTCTTCCACATTGACCCGGGATAACACATCAGCTACGACATTCTTTTTACCTGGGATGTATTCCCATTTTAGATGGTATTCTTGAAGGGCAAGTATCCACCGCGTTAGTCTGCCATGGTTCAATTTGCAGCTTTTTAGGAACGAAATAGATTTATGGTCTGTTCGGACTGTAACAGGGTAACCCAAAATGTAAGTGCGGAACTTACCGCAAGCAAATACTACGCTCAGTAATTCTTTTTCAGTCACAGTGTAGTTTTTCTCGCACTGGTTCAAAGATCTGCTCGCGAAGCTAATTACTTGATGTTGTTAACACGCCTTTTTACACACAAACATTTATATATATGTAAATATAAATATTACTATGATATGGTAAATACATGTACTTACCGATTTTGCGTATGTATGAGTACTTGATTTCTTTTACTGTTGATCTCTCTCTAAGGGGCCAGGGTTCATTCTCAGCGAGTTTTAGACTCAAAAAGGTGATAGAAATGATAAAACTGCTTTTCGATTGAGTGTAATTATTGGTTTTTAATTTCCGAAATAAAATCAACATATATTAAATGGTGCCCAAAATGGCTTCACATATTATGACTAAAACAAAATGGTGGTTACATTTCTCCAAACTTATTCAATCGTAGTTATTATATGTTATTTTGAATCTTGTTATTATTTCTTTTATAATTCTTATCTCTGGGTGCAGCGCTAATCCTATAATTAATTATATGATAATAGGTTTCACAAACCAATGCCCGCTGTATGCAGAAGCATGGCCATGCGTTCGTTCGCTCGCTCACTCATTCACTCTAGTTATTACAAATGCATTTTATAGAATTTATGGAATTACTTAATGAGCTCATTATTTAGAAAGTAAAAGTGATAATGGTTGACTTCTCTGAAAACTGGGTAGTGTCGCTCCCTCGCTGATATTAGATGTTTTCCAGGAGTATGGCCGGTGTTCGCCTCATGGTTATTGTTTTTAAATCATCTTGCACTGACCCTACATTTAATGTGTTTACTGTGTACTGTTACTTAAGTGTTTTCTAACTTCACTATCACATTTCTTTAATTTTAAATAATAATTTCTACAACTTCTGTATCAAAACTGGGTCGACAGCGATACATCGCTGTGGACTCTTTGGTGTGCTGTGCTGAACTGAGAAAGAGGAATATGCAAATTTGCGCTTGTGTGCGTGCATTTGACGTCATCAGGCTTTGTTCGATGGGACAACACCTAGTTACAGACGTTGTGGTTCATGCGTCATTGTCTTTTGTTATGACGAAACAGCTTTATGAACCAATCACAATGAATATTTATAGTCAGTCATCCTAAACACCGCCGTTACCTCAACCGGCTCTTGCGCGTCCAACGGTGACCTTGGCTTTGTGCTACTCTCACCGAATCTGCATTGTTCCTTTTTTCAGAGGGACAATGGACCTAACCATTCTGTATTTGAAAATTATACAATAAAACATTGAAAAAATAACCTCAGATCCCATAATTAAAGTATTGGGTCTTTATGTACTGTTACAATGTTGACCCTTCTCGTCTTCTTGATACAATGTCATTCCCAGACTGATGTTGCTGGCATCGCAATTCATAAAAAATGGTATAATTTAAAATTTGGGTGGCGAAGTATTATTGTTGCCAGAAATTTGTCTTTAATTAGTTGGAAAATCACATCCTGTTCTTTACACCATATCCATTTATTCTTTGACGACAATTGAGGTTGAAATTTTGCGGTTAATTCCGAATATTGTTCCTGGAACTTTCGATAGTAATTACAGAGTCCCAGGAACGACTGTAATTGCTTTCTGTTTTTGGGTGCCGGGAATTTCTGGATTGCTTCCACCTTTTCTGCCGACGGTGAGATTCCTTGATCGTCCAAGTTAAAACCCAAAAATTGCACTTCTCTGGCAATAAACTTAGATTTTTCTAACTTCAGTGTGACGTTACTGACAGATAACTTCTCAAGCACGTGTTCCACACGGTAGCAGTGTTCCTCCCACGTTTCTGATGTTATTAGTAGATCATCTACATACACTGTGGTAAACTGAAGTGCTTCCTGTCCCAATATCTGGTCCATGCAGGTCACAAAGATGGCAACTGAGTTTACCAATCCGAAGGGCAATCTTTTGAATTGGTAATTGCGTCCCTCGAATATGAAAGCCAGATACTGGCGACTCCGTGGGTGTAACTCTACCTGCCAGTAACCGCACACCGTGTCCCAGGTACTGAAGTACTTGGTACCGTGGAAACGTTTCAGGATTTCTTCAATCTCACCGGGCGATGTTCTATCATTAATTATTTTTTTGTTTATTTCCTGTGCATCCAAGCAAAAACTTGGCCGTTTTTCTTGGGAATAGCCACAATAGGGCTGGTGTATGTGGATTGGCTGTTTTCTATTATATCGTTATTAATCATTCGGTTTATCTCCGCTCTTACAGCCTCCTTTCGTGAATGCGCAATAAGGTAGGATTTTCTATTAAATTCCACTGTATCTCTGAACTTAAGGGTACATTGATAATTTTTTACCTTGCCTGGCTCATCTGAAAATACTGAGCGGTACTTCTCATAAATTCTAATTAGTTGATTTGCTTGAGTAATGGGCAATTTCTCCCTTTTAATTCCGCTCGGGAAATCTCTTATCTCTTGTATTTTTTGGGACCATAAATCTTCGTCCGTGTTGTCGTATACTATCGGGTTAAATATAGCGTTATTTTTCGTATAGTTAATGTTATGAATTTGCTGGTGAATACTGCTGGGAAGTGCTATTTCGCTACCGACTAAATCGGCCGTCCAGGTTAGACCTCCGGTAAACAGCTATACCTTCCCTGATCGTAAATCGATGATAGCAGAGTTTTTTCTCAGCACATCGCATCCCACTAATATATTGAAAGGTAATCCTTCCGCAATTAGGAAGACCATGTTTATTGCTATACCCTTACTAATCACATGTAACGGCACTTGCTTTCTTAATGTTTTGTTTTGGCGACCAGTGGCACCGATTAATACTATATTATTGATAGGTAAAGTCGGCAATAATTTACCACATTTCTCTTGGATCCTCTCCAATTCTATTGAGTTGATTATAGATACATTCGCACCTGTATCAATCATTAGCTGTGCGAATGTTCCTTCTATTTCAGCATTAATATAAATGATCTCATTATTTATACTATGGAGGCGAGTGTCGTCTTCCTCCAGTAGTTCATTTCGAATGTTTTTTAAATAGTTACAACGAATAATAGTAATCTTGTTGTTATTAATTGCTCTTGGCAATTCTCTTGTATACCCAGGCGATAGAAGCAGCAAAAGGTCCTTATTATTTATTACTGCCTCCTCCCATTTAAATTCTCATCATCCTGGTTATTATTTGGACCAACAGAGGCATCAGTTGGGAAACCTTGAGTGGGTTCCAGCCGTTCCGTTCGCTGTTCGTATATTTGTTCCCTATTTGTTTGTCGCTCTGGGTCATCTAGGCTGGTACTTCGCCTTGGCGGATTATATCTGGAATTATCCCGTTCTCGGTTTCTGCGTCGATCTTCGTACTCGTGGAAACTGTTCCGCCGTTGATGGTTATACCTGCGTTGGCTGTTTCCTTCTGCGCGTATAAAATTTACCCGGGGTCGGGAGAACCTGTTGTTGTTGTTGTTATTATTACTTGGGTAACGCCTATTGTTATTATAAAACCGCTCGGTATTATTGGTATGGTTGGGGTTTCTCTGGCTATTTACATTGTGATTTGGGTAATAATTATTTCTATTACCGGGGAATCCGTTATTACTTCGGTTAATGTTTGGATTTACATTACCGTGGTTATTATTATTATTATTATTATTACTGTTGGTATGGTGCTGATTATGGTAATTTGGATTATACTGGTTCCCTTGGTACCCACTGTTGTTCTGTTGATTACTACTGTTTGGGGACGGATTATTTCGGAATTCTGGCCGCTCATTCCTTCTTCTACTTTGCCTGTAGTATTCCTCATTCTCATAATTTTCTAAGAGTTCCGTCATCGCCTGGATGGTCTTTATCTGGCTACCTCTTCGTGCTCTTATGACCTCTTCGTCATAATGGTAGGAAAGCTTATTTACCAGGCATTCCTCTGGTATGGCCGGTTCCAGGTGCTTGGCCAGGCACACCTTCCCAAGGAAGTACGCGGTCATGGTATTGCCAAACTGGGTCTTGTATCGGCCATGGCAGATGTTGTCCCTTATTAGATTCTGGGTGGTCTCCGACCAATACTTGGCCTTGAACAAATTTTTAAATTGCTGGTAATCATCTATCTCGCTCCGGTTCGCCATCCACCAGTTGTCCGTCATTTCACGGAATGATTCGTCCAATAGCTCTCGATTATTTGACCATATATTACCCCGATGTTTGGCCATATATTCCTCGATCCGTGCCAAGAACTCTATCGGCTTCCTTTTATATTGGCGGAAGTTAAGCCATTCCCTGTTTTCGTTAATGGGGATATTTGTGAAGTTGGTTGGTCGGTTCCGAATTGCTTCCATTTCCTCCTGGCTGTGCCGCACTTGACCAGTGATGTTAGTCATCACTACCTCCATTCCGTCGCACCTTTCAGTAATTTGGGTACGGACTTTATTTAGTTCTTCCTGGCTTTCCCTTCGGTTCTCTTCTGCCTTCTTGCGACTAGATTCTTCGGAATTTGTGACCTTGGTGTTTACCACTTCCTTGAGCTCTTGTACCTCTCCTTCAGTTAGCCGACATCTTTCATCAACTTCTCTGATCTGTTGATTTATAGTTATCGTTTCTTCTTCCAGCCTTTCATTCATAGATTTCTTATTATCTTTGAGTTCTTTGTTCATTTCCTTTCTTAATAGTTCCATTCGTTCATCTAACTTGTCTAGATTCTCCTGGTTAACTTCCCGTAATAGTTGGTTATCCTCTCTTAACTCTTCCAACCTTTCCCCCATCTTCTCTTCCATTTTCTTGTTATTTTCCCTTAATTCTTCTTTCAATTGTTGGTTGTTGCTTTCCATTTTCTTACTGGTTTCCTCAATTCTCTTATTGGTCTTTTCGATCTTACGGCCCAACTCTTCCTTTGTGGATTGGTTGTCCTCCTTCAATTCTTCCAACTTTTTCCCCATTTCTTCTTCCATCTTCTTACTGTTTTCATCAATTCCTTTCTTAATTCTTCCTTCGTGGATTCTATGTTCTTATTTTTTTATTTCATTCAAATTTTCCTTCAAGGACTGTTGGTCTTCCTTCCTTTCCTTACTATTTTCTTCCTTGGTGGAATCCATTTTCTTGCTTAACTCTTCTTTGGTTGACCGGTTGCTGTCATCCACCTTCTTGCTTAAATTTTACTCCATCTTCTTGTTACTTTCTTCCATTTTCTTGTTATTTTCTTCCGTGGTGGAATCCATTTTCTTTTCCATTCTCTTATTGTTTTCCTTCATTGTCTCCATCATCTGCCTGAACATTTCGTGTGTTGTCATGTTCTCTGTTTGTGATGGTTTCTCGGGTTGTTCTATTCGTTCCTCCCGGACATCGATTTCCCCTGTTTGTGTGGGCATTTCCGGTTGTTCCTTTGGTTGTGCTGGTAGTTTTGGTTCCATTGGATGTAATAACATTTCTACGTCCTCCACTGGGGTCGCCTCCTTATCCTCCATATTAATTTCTTTTTCGGCCTCTGCCGCCCTTTTCTTGGATGTTGCACGACGTTGCATCTTTCCTGTTTCTCTGGCTGGATAACCGCTGCCAAGCTGAATTAGAAATTGGGCGAGTTATTACAGCCTTTCAATCCCTAATTACAGCCCTTTAGTTGGATGCCAATTTTGTAACAGTACAAAATAAAATCTGTAATAATGTTGTCTAAAATTAGAAATAAAAAAATAATTTTATTTCAAATAAAATAAATTGTTGTTTTCGAAAAAAATATTTTTGTGTCGTTTTTATTTACTAATATTTAAAAAATAATCGGGTTTATTGTTTAAGGTTAAAAATTGAATGGTATTATGGTTGTTGGTGTATTAGTGTCACTTTCTGTAAATTAACTTTATGATAATCTGGTTAACTCCAGTACTAGTCGAAAAACGGCACTTCCTCTTCTTCGATGCTTTCTTTAATTCGTATATACTTCCTTTTGGTTAGTCTGTGTCCTTGATCAACTTATTCTTTAAGTATATTAAAGAAAAATTAAACCCAAAGTGCATAAATAGGAAATTTATTAACAAATTATTTAAAGTTTATCAATAAGAATCGATATATTACAGCAGTATCGACTCTACTCAGGGCCGGTCGATAAAAAACTTTACATTGATTGTATATAAAAAATAGTTCTTTGAACGGTTATTTTAGAATAACCAGAGAAGGGTAGGGACAAGAAAGTATAACACTTACAATTATAAATGTCTTAATACTAACAAATACAACATTATAATTAATAAATAAAAGTTTATATAATATTTAGTTCGAACCACAATGCAGTGTAGAAATTCGTTCTTCACTGTTGGAGTAGGGTGATGAAAATCAAAATGGCCGACCGGAGTCTGCGCAGTGGAACGTCTAACCTCGACGAAATATTTGTTTCAATAAAGATGTCCTTTCTTCATTTATTGGTCTCAGCAATTGTATATAATGGTTCTGGAGTTAATTGAGTGTCACTGGTGTATTGTTTAATAGTTCACTTGGTGTAAATGTTTGTGATTATGTCTATCTCACTTTGTCACATGTGTCGGGTTTAACCTTGTTTGTTCGTCTGTAAAATTGATTGTATTGGTGTTATTTTAATTAATTAGGCGTGTGTGGTTCTGTTTATTGGTGATGCACTGTTCATTGTTTATTTTCACCGGTTCACAAATAAAAAACTCAAAATAAAAATTTATAAAAATTTTTACCGAACTCGGTTCAATTATAAGACGCCATTAGTTAAGGTTATGCAGAGCAAAAATCTCGTTTAAGTACTCGCTTCAACGGATAATAATGAACTGTTCTCATTTCCTTCGTCTCCTGAAAATCTTTGCCAATTTAATGTATCTTATACATTGTTTCAAATTATCTTAGCTTCCGATACATTTTATTTGAATACATTATACACGGAAAATATTTTTGTTATTAATTAACTGTATGAAATACTAAATACATATTCGGCTTCTTTATTCTATTTTGCTTATTTTGATACTAATGAATATAGTTGTACAAAGTTTTCATTTAAAAAAGTTATATTTCTTTCATTTTGGAAAATGGGTTCAAATATGTGTTTCCTGTCTCTGAGCAGATAATTTTCTCTGCTATAATTATTATTATATTGAATCTGAAATTGATATAATTGTCTATTTTTACTTAATTTCTTGCAATTTAGTTTGTTAATTATTATTTTTAAATATAATTCATTTATCTATGACTCCTCCCCTGATACTGCTAGTTACTCCATTCCATTTTTATTTATAATTTTACTTATCTTCTGACCATATCTTTATAAAGTATTAGTTACATTGTATTACTATATGGTGGATTTATCTTACATAAATATTATCAGTTTAGTTGGTTTATAGGACTAGATTTGTCAATTATTATGTAGTCTAAATTTACTATCTGGCCTAGATTTTATCTGTTGCTATTTGCAAAGTTTTTACTAATATAGTTAGTTTGTACCCTTTTCTGACCTTCTATTCTAGTATAACATTTATTAACAATTTGTTCCTTTACTATTATAACATTGAATATTGATTTTACACAATTAAAATATAACACTTATTTACTATTAAATCTGGTACTGTGAATCATACCTTTTTTGTGTACTGATTACACACAGTAACTTAATAAAAACATTTTATAATATAGGAATGGTATCTACATTCAGATATTGCATTCCTAATTTAAATTACTAAAAAAAATAACATTTTATAACTACAATACTGCTCAATACTAAATCTTATTTATATAGTTAATATCTGGAACTAGGAACATAACATTTTGGTTCCATTAAATGTTCAACACTTCCTTAAACTATTTATTTACAATCTTATTTGTACTTCCCAAATTTAGGATTGTGTTCCCCGTCACTTTGTGCTACACACAAGCTCCCTGTTTATATTATTCATTCTATGGAATGTTCTCATATAATCAGTGGCATTTTATTAGCAAAAGTATTCCTTGCTCCTTTACCATATTACTTGATTAACTATTATCATGATACTGTTTAAAAACACTTAAAGTTATTTATTTGCACGGTAATTCATGTACCTTTTCAAAGTTTATTTATTATAATTTAATAACTTGCACTTGTCCCTGGTTATTTCTTGATATTATCACTAGTCCTTTTATAGTTTTATAATATGAAATATTTAACCATGGGGGAACTGTTAAGATTTGTCTATATAAACTATACAATAACTTTTTTGGGTGCACTGTTACTTAACACTTTAAACACTTTTTGTTTTTATCAGTTTTACAAGATTATATGGTTTGTTGGGGTGTTATACTTTCTATTGTGACATTCATTTATTTTTGGGGTTTTTTGGGTTTTCTCCCTATGGGGTTTCTATTTGGTATTGGTCGTGTTTCACTTCCTTTATTCTAGTTGATCTTCACTTGTCTCTGATTATTCAGTATATTGGTTTATTTTAGATTTCTTCTTTCTTCATTCTTGGTTCTTCAGTACCATTTCTTTTTATACTCTTTTGTTTACTCTGGTCTGTTTACTTTGTCGGTTTACTTGGTCTGGATATCTTCATTGCCTGCTTCTATCCTACCTGGGTAATATAGTTATTTTAATTTTAGTTTTCTGGGTTTTTAATTTGTAGTACAATTATATTAGTTGCAGATTTTTTCTTTATGTTTACTTTTTCTTGTTATTATAATAATTTATAGTGCTTTTTAATTGATTTTCATTTGGATCTTTTTGGATATTCCATATACTTGAGTTTTATTAATGATCATTTGGTAATTGATTTAAGTGGATTATCTGTCATGCTACAGATTGCTCTCTTCCAGAAGTGATTAGTTCAGATCATACTTGGTTTGTCTGAAATAATTGCTTATGATATTTTATTATAAATTATATTTCTTTACTTCCTTCACATTTCTAAATATTTTTCTTCTTTATTTTTGAGCTTATCTATATTTCATTATTAACTGGATTTTTCTTGATAGTAATAGTCATCTGAGGTTAGTTATTTTTTATTTTTCCATTTTTTTGTTAACTTGTTTCTTTATCCTTGGGATATTTATTCCCTAATATTCCCTAACACGTTAGCTGGGGCAGTTCAGAGGGGCACTGTAGGCTACGCTACTCTGCTGGCCATACTACGTCATTTATTGATTACAGAGGCAAATCATCTCTGATCAATACATAATAATACTGCTGGACTTATCTACAGCCAGTTATTAATAAAAATTACATAAGAATAGTCCACCTTATGACTATAAAAAAAAAATTAAATATCTTTGGATACTTCACTTCGTATTTGAACAGATCTATTAATATTCTATTGTAGTTAATTTCTATCTCAGTTACTTTTCTCAATGGTTAGCTCTGCTGGCATTTTATTTCTCCGTATGGTTGGAAGCTGGTTTAATATAATTATCACTTGTTATTCAGTGTAAAGTTTTTATTTATTTTAATTCTCTGTCGTACCTTGACTGTTATTACAATCTCCTTCTGGTCATTGGTAACATGTATTTTGTATTATATTTTTGTTTTTTTTTTGTTAATTCTTATGAATCGTTCCACTAATTTATGTTCTTGCAATTACTCTTTTAATTGTCCTTCTTATAATTGACATTTATTTTATGATCATATTTTTCTTATGGATTTATTTATACATAGTTATTTCTTTCCTTTTCAAAATTTTATTCTGCTCGTGCTTTTTATCCAAATGCACTCTTTCATGATTAATTCCATGTGGTTATTGTCTCTGCTTATCTTGCTTAAAAGTCTTATTAATTTTATTTCACAATAAGTTTATTCATTTTAATTGTATCAGTGGTTTTTACTGCCATTTCTTGATTCTCGAAATTTTTTCATAATTGGTTCCATATATAATTGTTTGTAATGTGAACTTACTCTTCCTTTTGAATGTTGTTGTTATTCTCCAAAATTCTTTTTCTTTTCTTTTATATTCCATGATTTGAGTTTCATAGATGTTTGGTAGTAAGTTGTACTTACATGGTTTTTTGAATTTGTTTGTATTTTACTAAATTCTTTTTCTTTTAGTTTTTTCACAAATAGTTTCATAAATATTTGGGTAGTAAGTATAGTTTCATAAATATTAGGTAGTAAGTTGTGCTTACTTTGTTTTTGAATTTTTACATCTTTACAAAATTCCTTTTCCTTTTTTATTAATTCAAAAATCGTTTCATAAATATTCGGTAGTAAGTTGTGCTTACTTTGTTTTGAATTTTTACATGTTTACAAAATTCCTTTTCTTTTTTATTAATTCAAAAGTTGTTTCAAATATTAGGTAGTAAGTTGTGCTTACCTTGTTTTTGAATTTTTACATTTATGCCAAATTCTTTTTCTTTTTTATTTTTTCGTAAATAGTTTCATACATATTTGTTAGTAAGTAGTGCTTACTTTATTTGTGAATTTAGACATTTTATTTATCCAAATTCAATCTTCTATACATTCAATTACTCATAATATTTGTTCATGGAAGCCTGGTTATATACACCCTTTATCCTTTCCGAATCTATTTCCTTTATTTCATAAGTATTATTATTTTTTATATTGGATATTAAATATGGTCCGTTGTATAACAGCAATAACTTCTTCATTATTCCTTCCAGTGTGCTGGGTAGTTCACGATTTTTTAATAAGATTTTTTCTCCCTTTTCATAAGTTATTAATTTACCACTAGCCTTTCGATACTTATTTTGCCGTTTTTCCTGGTCTTCTGCCACCTTGTTGTAGAATTTTGCTTTGTCAAATTTGGAAATATTGTTTATAGGGAACTCGAGGATATCTGCGATCTCTCGTGGGGGTGGTTTTTCGTACATGGCGGAGTAAGGGGTTATTCCTATAGGTGGATGGTATGCCAAGTTGAGGAATTCCTCCGTGGCTTCTAGATAGTCTTGCCACCTTTTTTGTTGATGGTGACAATAAGTTCTTAGGATCCTCCCCACTTCTCGTAACACCCGCTCTGCCGGATTACTGCTCGGGTGGTAGACCGAGGTTTTGTATGTACGAATGCCCATTGACAATAAGGTATCTCACCATTTTCTACCCTTAAACTGGGTTCCATGATCAGTGATGATCGAAGATGGTTTCCCCAGGTTTGGGATATACTGTTCCGTTAATATCCCCAGAATTTTCCGGGTAGTCGCTCGATTAGTAGGGTATAGCTTAACCAACTTTGTGAAGTGGTCCATTATGATTGTTAGGTATCGATATTGGTGTCGACCTCCACTACGGGGAAATGGTCCGCAGATGTCTAGGAATACCTTCTCCAGTTTTGCTTGGGAGGTGATAGGAATCATAACACCTTCCTTCTTCTCATTATTTGTTTTAACTAACTGGCAGATTTTACAGCCTTTAATATACATTCGGACCTTCCTATTTATGTTTTTTATCTGGCAGCTCTCTTCCAGAGCTTTTATTACCTTTAGGGCGCCCATATGCCCGCATCGTATGTGGTAGTTTACTATTAATTCCTTTTCGATCTGTGTTGGAACAACCACCTTCCAGGTCTCCTCCTTCAGGGATGTTTTAATGAACAAGATCTGTTTGTTTAGCTGATAATATTGAGCAACGGTTTCGTCTCCTTCTTCTAATCGAGTTTGAAGGTTTCTCAATTTCGGGTCCGCTTGTTGGTGGGTGCTCATATTTGTTTAGATTGTTGTTAAATCAGCTCTGGTGCTAAGAAGATGGTATATTTTTAGCACGCTTTCCTTCTCCCCTTCGAAAGTTTGCTCTTCCACATTGACCCGGGATAACACATCAGCTACGACATTCTTTTTACCTGGGATGTATTCCCATTTTAGATGGTATTCTTGAAGGGCAAGTATCCACCGCGTTAGTCTGCCATGGTTCAATTTGCAGCTTTTTAGGAACGAAATAGATTTATGGTCTGTTCGGACTGTAACAGGGTAACCCAAAATGTAAGTGCGGAACTTGCCGCAAGCAAATACTACGCTCAGTAATTCTTTTTCAGTCACAGTGTAGTTTTTCTCGCACTGGTTCAAAGATCTGCTCGCGAAGCTAATTACTTGATGTTGACCTTTCTCGTCTTCTTGATACAGAGAATCGGTGCCACTGGTCGCCAAAACAAAACAATAAGAAAGCAAGTGTCGTTAAATGTGATTAGTAAAGGTATAGCAATAAACATGGTCTTCCTAATTGCGGCAGGATACCTTTCAATATATTAGTGGGATGCGATGTGCTGAGAAAAAACTCTGCTATCATCGATTTACGATCAGAGAATGTATCGCTGTTTACCGGAGGTCTAACCTGGACGGCCGATTTAGTCGATAGCGAAATAGCACTTCCCAGCAGTATTCACCAGCAAATTGGTAACATTAACTATACGAAAAATAACGCTATATTTAACCCGATAGTATACGACAACACGGACGAAGATTTATGGTCCCAAAAAATACAAGAGATACGAGATTTCCCGAGCAGAATTAAAAGGGAGAAATTGCCCATTACTCAAGCAAATCAACTAATTAGAATTTATGAGAAGTACCGCTCAGTATTTTCAGATGAGCCAGGCAAGGTAAAAAATTATCAATGTACCCTTAAGTTCAGAGATACAGTGGAATTTAATAGAAAATCCTACCCTATTGCGCATTCACGAAAGGAGGCTGTAAGAGCGGAGATAAACCGAATGATTAATAACGATATAATAGAAAACAGCCAATCCCCATACACCAGCCCTATTGTGGCTATTCCCAAGAAAAATGGCAAATTCTGGCTTTGCTTGGATGCACGGGAAATAAACAAAAAATAATTAATGATAGAACATCGCCCGGTGAGATTGAAGAAATCCTGAAACGTTTCCACGGTACCAAGTACTTCAGTACCTGGGACACGGTGTGCGGTTACTGGCAGGTAGAGTTACACCCATGGAGTCGCCAGTATCTGGCTTTCATATTCGAGGGACGCAATTACCAATTCAAAAGATTGCCCTTCGGATTGGTAAACTCAGTTGCCATCTTTGTGACCTGCATGGACCAGATATTGGGACAGGAAGCACTTCAGTTTACCACAGTGTATGTAGATGATCTACTAATAACATCAGAAACGTGGGAGGAACACTGCTACCGTGTGGAACACGTGCTTGAGAAGTTATCTGTCAGTAACGTCACGCTGAAGTTAGAAAAATCTAAGTTTATTGCCAGAGAAGTGCAATTTTTGGGTTTTAACTTGGACGATCAAGGAATCTCACCGTCGGCAGAAAAGGTGGAAGCAATCCATAAATTCCCGGCACCCAAAAACAGAAAGCAATTACAGTCGTTCCTGGGACTCTGTAATTACTATCGAAAGTTCCAGGAACAATATTCGGAATTAACCACAAAATTTCAACCTCAATTGTCGTCAAAGAATAAATGGGTATGGTGTAAAGAACAGGATGTGATTTTCCGACTAATTAAAGACAAATTTCTGGCAACAATAATACTTCGCCAGTGTTTCACTTCCTTTATTCTAGTTGATCTTCACTTGTCTCTGATTATTCAGTATATTGGTTTATTTTAGATTTCTTCTTTCTTCATTCTTGGTTCTTCAGTACCATTTCTTTTTATACTCTTTTGTTTACTCTGGTCTGTTTACTTTGTCGGTTTACTTGGTCTGGATATCTTCATTGCCTGCTTCTATCCTACCTGGGTAATATAGTTATTTTAATTTTAGTTTTCTGGGTTTTTAATTTGTAGTACAATTATATTAGTTGCAGATTTTTTCTTTATGTTTACTTTTTCTTGTTATTATAATAATTTATAGTGCTTTTTAATTGATTTTCATTTGGATCTTTTTGGATATTCCATATACTTGAGTTTTATTAATGATCATTTGGTAATTGATTTAAGTGGATTATCTGTCATGCTACAGATTGCTCTCTTCCAGAAGTGATTAGTTCAGATCATACTTGGTTTGTCTGAAATAATTGCTTATGATATTTTATTATAAATTATATTTCTTTACTTCCTTCACATTTCTAAATATTTTTCTTCTTTATTTTTGAGCTTATCTATATTTCATTATTAACTGGATTTTTCTTGATAGTAATAGTCATCTGAGGTTAGTTATTTTTTATTTTTCCATTTTTTTCTTAACTTGGTTCTTTATCCTTGGGATATTTATTCCCTAATATTCCCTAACACGTTAGCTGGGGCAGTTCAGAGGGGCACTGTAGGCTACACTACTCTGCTGGCCATACTACGTCATTTATTGATTACAGAGGCAAATCATCTCTGATCAATACATAATAATACTGCTGGACTTATCTACAGCCAGTTATTAATAAAAATTACATAAGAATAGTCCACCTTATGACTATAAAAAAAAAATTAAATATATTTGGATACTTCACTTCGTATTTGAACAGATCTATTAATATTCTATTGTAGTTAATTTCTATCTCAGTTACTTTTCTCAATGGTTAGCTCTGCTGGCATTTTATTTCTCCGTATGGTTGGAAGCTGGTTTAATATAATTATCACTTGTTATTCAGTGTAAAGTTTTTATTTATTTTAATTCTCTGTCATACCTTGACTGTTATTACAATCTCCTTCTGGTCATTGGTAACATGTATTTTGTATTATATTTTGGTTTTTTTTTTCTTAATTCTTATGAATCGTTCCACTAGTTTATGTTCTTGCAATTACTCTTTTAATTGTCCTTCTTATAATTGACATTTATTTTATGATCATATTTTTCTTATGGATTTATTTATACATAGTTATTTCTTTCCTTTTCAAAATTTTATTCTGCTCGTGCTTTTTATCCAAATGCACTCTTTCATGATTAATTCCATGTGGTTATTGTCTCTGCTTATCTTGCTTAAAAGTCTTATTAATTTTATTTCACAATAAGTTTATTCATTTTAATTGTATCAGTGGTTTTTACTGCCATTTCTTGATTCTCGAAATTTTTTCATAATTGGTTCCATATATAATTGTTTGTAATGTGAACTTACTCTTCCTTTTGAATGTTGTTATTCTCCAAAATTCTTTTTCTTTTCTTTTATATTCCATGATTTGAGTTTCATAGATGTTTGGTAGTAAGTTGTACTTACATGGTTTTTTGAATTTGTTTGTATTTTACTAAATTCTTTTTCTTTTAGTTTTTTCACAAATAGTTTCATAAATATTTGGGTAGTAAGTATAGTTTCATAAATATTAGGTAGTAAGTTGTGCTTACTTTGTTTTGGAATTTTTATCATTTTTACAAAATTCCTTTTCTTTTTTATTAATTTAAAAATCGTTTCAAATATTAGGTAGTAAGTTGTGCATACTTTGTTTTTGAATTTTTACATCTTTACAAAATTCCTTTTCCTTTTTTATTAATTCAAAAATCGTTTCATAAATATTCGGTAGTAAGTGTGCTTACTTTGTTTTGAATTTTTACGTGTTTACAAAAATCCTTTTCTTTTTTATTAATTCAAAAGTTGTTTCAAATATTAGGTAGTAAGTTGTGCTTACCTTGTTTTTGAATTTTTACATTTATGCCAAATTCTTTTTCTTTTTTATTTTTTCGTAAATAGTTTCATACATATTTGTTAGTAAGTAGTGCTTACTTTATTTGTGAATTTAGACATTTTATTTATCCAAATTCAATCTTCTATACATTCAATTACTCATAATATTTGTTCATGGAAGCCTGGTTATATACACCCTTTGTCCTTTCCGAATCTATTTCCTTTATTTCATAAGTATTATTATTTTTTATATTGGATATTAAATATGGTCCGGTGTATAACAGCAATAACTTCTTCGTTATTCCTTCCAGTGTGCTGGGTAGTTCACGATTTTTTAATAAGATTTTTTCTCCCTTTTCATAAGTTATTAATTTACCACTAGCCTTTCGATACTTATTTTGCCGTTTTTCCTGGTCTTCTGCCACCTTGTTGTAGAATTTTGCTTTGTCAAATTTGGAAATATTGTTTATAGGGAACTCTAGGATATCTGCGATCTCTCGTGGGGGTGGTTTTTCGTACATGGCGGAGTAAGGGGTTATTCCTATAGGTGGATGGTATGCCAAGTTGAGGAATTCCTCCGTGGCTTCTAGATAGTCTTGCCACCTTTTTTGTTGATGGTGACAATAAGTTCTTAGGATCCTCCCCACTTCTCGTAACACCCGCTCTGCCGGATTACTGCTCGGGTGGTAGCCCGAGGTTTTGTATGTACGAATGCCCATTGACAATAAGGTATCTCGCCATTTTCTACCCTTAAACTGGGTTCCATGATCAGTGATGATCCAAGATGGTTTCCCCAGGTTTGGGATATACTGTTCCGTTAATATCCCCAGAATTTTCCGGGTAGTCGCTCGATTAGTAGGGTATAGCTTCACCAACTTTGTGAAGTGGTCCATTATGATTGTTAGGTATCGATATTGGTGTCGACCTCCACTACGGGGAAATGGTCCGCAGATGTCTAGGAATACCTTCTCCAGTTTTGCTTGGGAGGTGATAGGAATCATAACACCTTCCTTCTCCTCATTATTTGTTTTAACTAACTGGCAGATTTTACAGCCTTTAATATACATTCGGACCTTCCTATTTATGTTTTTTATCTGGCAGCTCTCCTCCAGAGCTTTTATTACCTTTAGGGCGCCCATATGCCCGCATCGTATGTGGTAGTTTACTATTAATTCCTTTTCGATCTGTGTTGGAACAACCACCTTCCAGGTCTCCTCCTTCAGGGATGTTTTAACGAACAAGATCTGTTTGTTTAGCTGATAATATTGAGCAACGGTTTCGTCTCCTTCTTCTAATCGAGTTTGAAGGTTTCTCAATTTCGGGTCCGCTTGTTGGTGGGTGCTCATATTTGTTTAGATTGTTGTTAAATCAGCTCTGGTGCTAAGAAGATGGTATATTTTTAGCACGCTTTCCTTCTCCCCTTCGAAAGTTTGCTCTTCCACATTGACCCGGGATAACACATCAGCTACGACATTCTTTTTACCTGGGATGTATTCCCATTTTAGATGGTATTCTTGAAGGGCAAGTATCCACCGCGTTAGTCTGCCATGGTTCAATTTGCAGCTTTTTAGGAACGAAATAGATTTATGGTCTGTTCGGACTGTAACAGGGTAACCCAAAATGTAAGTGCGGAACTTGCCGCAAGCAAATACTACGCTCAGTAATTCTTTTTCAGTCACAGTGTAGTTTTTCTCGCACTGGTTCAAAGATCTGCTCGCGAAGCTAATTACTTGATGTTGACCTTTCTCGTCTTCTTGATACAGAGAATCGGTGCCACTGGTCGCCAAAACAAAACAATAAGAAAGCAAGTGTCGTTAAATGTGATTAGTAAAGGTATAGCAATAAACATGGTCTTCCTAATTGCGGCAGGATACCTTTCAATATATTAGTGGGATGCGATGTGCTGAGAAAAAACTCTGCTATCATCGATTTACGATCAGAGAATGTATCGCTGTTTACCGGAGGTCTAACCTGGACGGCCGATTTAGTCGGTAGCGAAATAGCACTTCCCAGCAGTATTCACCAGCAAATTGGTAACATTAACTATACGAAAAATAACGCTATATTTAACCCGATAGTATACGACAACACGGACGAAGATTTATGGTCCCAAAAAATACAAGATATACGAGATTTCCCGAGCAGAATTAAAAGGGAGAAATTGCCCATTACTCAAGCAAATCAACTAATTAGAATTTATGAGAAGTACCGCTCAGTATTTTCAGATGAGCCAGGCAAGGTAAAAAATTATCAATGTACCCTTAAGTTCAGAGATACAGTGGAATTTAATAGAAAATCCTACCCTATTGCGCATTCACGAAAGGAGGCTGTAAGAGCGGAGATAAACCGAATGATTAATAACGATATAATAGAAAACAGCCAATCCCTATACACCAGCCCTATTGTGGCTATTCCCAAGAAAAATGGCAATTTCCGGCTTTGCTTGGATGCACGGGAAATAAACAAAAAAATAATTAATGATAGAACATCGCCCGGTGAGATTGAAGAAATCCTGAAACGTTTCCACGGTACCAAGTACTTCAGTACCTGGGACACGGTGTGCGGTTACTGGCAGGTAGAGTTACACCCACGGAGTCGCCAGTATCTGGCTTTCATATTCGAGGGACGCAATTACCAATTCAAAAGATTGCCCTTCGGATTGGTAAACTCAGTTGCCATCTTTGTGACCTGCATGGACCAGATATTGGGACAGGAAGCACTTCAGTTTACCACAGTGTATGTAGATGATCTACTAATAACATCAGAAACGTGGGAGGAACACTGCTACCGTGTGGAACACGTGCTTGAGAAGTTATCTGTCAGTAACGTCACGCTGAAGTTAGAAAAATCTAAGTTTATTGCCAGAGAAGTGCAATTTTTGGGTTTTAACTTGGACGATCAAGGAATCTCACCGTCGGCAGAAAAGGTGGAAGCAATCCATAAATTCCCGGCACCCAAAAACAGAAAGCAATTACAGTCGTTCCTGGGACTCTGTAATTACTATCGAAAGTTCCAGGAACTATATTCGGAATTAACCGCAAAATTTCAACCTCAATTGTCGTCAAAGAATAAATGGGTATGGTGTAAAGGACAGGATGTGATTTTCCAACTAATTAAAGACAAATTTCTGGCAACAATAATACTTCGCCAGTGTTTCACTTCCTTTATTCTAGTTGATCTTCACTTGTCTCTGATTATTCAGTATATTGGTTTATTTTAGATTTCTTCTTTCTTCATTCTTGGTTCTTCAGTACCATTTCTTTTTATACTCTTTTGTTTACTCTGGTCTGTTTACTTTGTCGGTTTACTTGGTCTGGATATCTTCATTGCCTGCTTCTATCCTACCTGGGTAATATAGTTATTTTAATTTTAGTTTTCTGGGTTTTTAATTTGTAGTACAATTATATTAGTTGCAGATTTTTTCTTTATGTTTACTTTTTCTTGTTATTATAATAATTTATAGTGCTTTTTAATTGATTTTCATTTGGATCTTTTTGGATATTCCATATACTTGAGTTTTATTAATGATCATTTGGTAATTGATTTAAGTGGATTATCTGTCATGCTACAGATTGCTCTCTTCCAGAAGTGATTAGTTCAGATCATACTTGGTTTGTCTGAAATAATTGCTTATGATATTTTATTATAAATTATATTTCTTTACTTCCTTCACATTTCTAAATATTTTTCTTCTTTATTTTTGAGCTTATCTATATTTCATTATTAACTGGATTTTTCTTGATAGTAATAGTCATCTGAGGTTAGTTATTTTTTATTTTTCCATTTTTTTCTTAACTTGGTTCTTTATCCTTGGGATATTTATTCCCTAATATTCCCTAACACGTTAGCTGGGGCAGTTCAGAGGGGCACTGTAGGCTACACTACTCTGCTGGCCATACTACGTCATTTATTGATTACAGAGGCAAATCATCTCTGATCAGTACATAATAATACTGCTGGACTTATCTACAGCCAGTTATTAATAAAAATTACATAAGAATAGTCCACCTTATGACTATAAAAAAAAAATTAAATATATTTGGATACTTCACTTCGTATTTGAACAGATCTATTAATATTCTATTGTAGTTAATTTCTATCTTAGTTACTTTTCTCAATGGTTAGCTCTGCTGGCATTTTATTTCTCCGTATGGTTGGAAGCTGGTTTAATATAATTATCACTTGTTATTCAGTGTAAAGTTTTTGTTTATTTTAATTCTCTGTCATACCTTGACTGTTATTACAATCTCCTTCTGGTCATTGGTAACATGTATTTTGTATTATATTTTGTTTTTTTTTTTCTTAATTCTTATGAATCGTTCCACTAGTTTATGTTCTTGCAATTACTCTCTTAATTGTCCTTCTTATAATTGACATTTATTTTATGATCATATTTTTCTTATGGATTTATTTATACATAGTTATTTCTTTCCTTTTCAAAATTTTATTCTGCTCGTGCTTTTTATCCAAATGCACTCTTTCATGATTAATTCCATGTGGTTATTGTCTCTGCTTATCTTGCTTAAAAGTCTTATTAATTTTATTTCACAATAAGTTTATTCATTTTAATTGTATCAGTGGTTTTACTGCCATTTCTTGATTCTCGAAATTTTTTCATAATTGGTTCCATATATAATTGTTTGTAATGTGAACTTACTCTTCCTTTTGAATGTTGTTATTCTCCAAAATTCTTTTTCTTTTCTTTTATATTCCATGATTTGAGTTTCATAGATGTTTGGTAGTAAGTTGTACTTACATGGTTTTTTGAATTTGATTTTTATTTTACTAAATTCTTTTTCTTTTAGTTTTTTCACAAATAGTTTCATAAATATTTGGGTAGTAAGTATAGTTTCATAAATATTAGGTAGTAAGTTGTGCTTACTTTGTTTTGGAATTTTTATCATTTTTACAAAATTCCTTTTCTTTTTTATTAATTTAAAAATCGTTTCAAATATTAGGTAGTAAGTTGTGCTTACTTTGTTTTTGAATTTTTACATCTTTACAAAATTCCTTTTCCTTTTTTATTAATTCAAAAATCGTTTCATTAATATTCGTTAGTAAGTTGTGTTTACTTTGTTTTGAATTTTTACTTGTTTACAAAATTCCTTTTCTTTTTTATTAATTCAAAAGTTGTTTCAAATATTAGGTAGTAAGTTGTGCTTACCTTGTTTTTGAATTTTTACATTTATGCCAAATTCTTTTTCTTTTTTATTTTTTCGTAAATAGTTTCATACATATTTGTTAGTAAGTAGTGCTTACTTTATTTGTGAATTTAGACATTTTATTTATCCAAATTCAATCTTCTATACATTCAATTACTCATAATATTTGATCATGGAAGCCTGGTTATATACACCCTTTATCCTTTCCGAATCTATTTCCTTTATTTCATAAGTATTATTATTTTTTATATTGGATATTAAATATGGTCCGGTGTATAACAGCAATAACTTCTTCGTTATTCCTTCCAGTGTGCTGGGTAGTTCACGATTTTTTAATAAAATTTTTTCTCCCTTTTCATAAGTTATTAATTTACCACTAGCCTTTCGATACTTATTTTGCCGTTTTTCCTGGTCTTCTGCCACCTTGTTGTAGAATTTTGCTTTGTCAAATTTGGAAATATTGTTTATAGGGAACTCGAGGATATCTGCGATCTCTCGTGGGGGTGGTTTTTCGTACATGGCGGAGTAAGGGGTTATTCCTATAGGTGGATGGTATGCCAAGTTGAGGAATTCCTCCGTGGCTTCTAGATAGTCTTGCCACCTTTTTTGTTGATGGTGACAATAAGTTCTTAGGATCCTCCCCACTTCTCGTAACACCCGCTCTGCCGGATTACTGCTCGGGTGGTAGACCGAGGTTTTGTATGTACAAATGCCCATTGACAATAAGGTATCTCGCCATTTTCTACCCTTAAACTGGGTTCAATGATCAGTGATGATCGAAGATGGTTTCCCCAGGTTTGGGATATACTGTTCCGTTAATATCCCCAGAATTTTCCGGGTAGTCGCTCGATTAGTAGGGTATAGCTTAACCAACTTTGTGAAGTGGTCCATTATGATTGTTAGGTATCGATATTGGTGTCGACCTCCACTACGGGGAAATGGTCCGCAGATGTCTAGGAATACCTTCTCCAGTTTTGCTTGGGAGGTGATAGGAATCATAACACCTTCCTTCTCCTCATTATTTGTTTTAACTAACTGGCAGATTTTACAGCCTTTAATATACATTCGGACCTTCCTATTTTTGTTTTTTATCTGGCAGCTCTCCTCCAGAGCTTTTATTACCTTTAGGGCGCCCATATGCCCGCATCGTATGTGGTAGTTTACTATTAATTCCTTTTCGATCTGTGTTGGAACAACCACCTTCCAGGTCTCCTCCTTCAGGGATGTTTTAACGAACAAGATCTGTTTGTTTAGCTGATAATATTGAGCAACGGTTTCGTCTCCTTCTTCTAATCGAGTTTGAAGGTTTCTCAATTTCGGGTCCGCTTGTTGGTGGGTGCTCATATTTGTTTAGATTGTTGTTAAATCAGCTCTGGTGCTAAGAAGATGGTATATTTTTAGCACGCTTTCCTTCTCCCCTTCGAAAGTTTGCTCTTCCACATTGACCCGGGATAACACATCAGCTACGACATTCTTTTTACCTGGGATGTATTCCCATTTTAGATGGTATTCTTGAAGGGCAAGTATCCACCGCGTTAGTCTGCCATGGTTCAATTTGCAGCTTTTTAGGAACGAAATAGATTTATGGTCTGTTCGGACTGTAACAGGGTAACCCAAAATGTAAGTGCGGAACTTGCCGCAAGCAAATACTACGCTCAGTAATTCTTTTTCAGTCACAGTGTAGTTTTTCTCGCACTGGTTCAAAGATCTGCTCGCGAAGCTAATTACTTGATGTTGACCTTTCTCGTCTTCTTGATACAGAGAATCGGTGCCACTGGTCGCCAAAACAAAACAATAAGAAAGCAAGTGTCGTTAAATGTGATTAGTAAAGGTATAGCAATAAACATGGTCTTCCTAATTGCGGCAGGATACCTTTCAATATATTAGTGGGATGCGATGTGCTGAGAAAAAACTCTGCTATCATCGATTTACGATCAGAGAATGTATCGCTGTTTACCGGAGGTCTAACCTGGACGGCCGATTTAGTCGGTAGCGAAATAGCACTTCCCAGCAGTATTCACCAGCAAATTGGTAACATTAACTATACGAAAAATAACGCTATATTTAACCCGATAGTATATGACAACACGGACGAAGATTTATGGTCCCAAAAAATACAAGAGATACGAGATTTCCCGAGCAGAATTAAAAGGGAGAAATTGCCCATTACTGAAGCAAATCAACTAATTAGAATTTATGAGAAGTACCGCTCAGTATTTTCAGATGAGCCAGGCAAGGTAAAAAATTATCAATGTACCCTTAAGTTCAGAGATACAGTGGAATTTAATAGAAAATCCTACCCTATTGCGCATTCACGAAAGGAGGCTGTAAGAGCGGAGATAAACCGAATGATTAATAACGATATAATAGAAAACAGCCAATACCTATACACCAGCCCTATTGTGGCTATTCCCAAGAAAAATGGCAAATTCCGGCTTTGCTTGGATGCACGGGAAATAAACAAAAAAATAATTAATGATAGAACATCGCCCGGTGAGATTGAAGAAATCCTGAAACGTTTCCACGGTACCAAGTACTTCAGTACCTGGGACACGGTGTGCGGTTACTGGCAGGTAGAGTTACACCCACGGAGTCGCCAGTATCTGGCTTTCATATTCGAGGGACGCAATTACCAATTCAAAAGATTGCCCTTCGGATTGGTAAACTCAGTTGCCATCTTTGTGACCTGCATGGACCAGATATTGGGACAGGAAGCACTTCAGTTTACCACAGTGTATGTAGATGATCTACTAATAACATCAGAAACGTGGGAGGAACACTGCTACCGTGTGGAACACGTGCTTGAGAAGTTATCTGTCAGTAACGTCACGCTGAAGTTAGAAACATCTAAGTTTATTGCCAGAGAAGTGCAATTTTTGGGTTTTAACTTGGACGATCAAGGAATCTCACCGTCGGCAGAAAAGGTGGAAGCAATCCATAAATTCCCGGCACCCAAAAACAGAAAGCAATTACAGTCGTTCCTGGGACTCTGTAATTACTATCGAAAGTTCCAGGAACTATATTCGGAATTAACCGCAAAATTTCAACCTCAATTGTCGTCAAAGAATAAATGGGTATGGTGTAAAGGACAGGATGTGATTTTCCAACTAATTAAAGACAAATTTCTGGCAACAATAATACTTCGCCAGTGTTTCACTTCCTTTATTCTAGTTGATCTTCACTTGTCTCTGATTATTCAGTATATTGGTTTATTTTAGATTTCTTCTTTCTTCATTCTTGGTTCTTCAGTACCATTTCTTTTTATACTCTTTTGTTTACTCTGGTCTGTTTACTTTGTCGGTTTACTTGGTCTGGATATCTTCATTGCCTGCTTCTATCCTACCTGGGTAATATAGTTATTTTAATTTTAGTTTTCTGGGTTTTTAATTTGTAGTACAATTATATTAGTTGCAGATTTTTTCTTTATGTTACTTTTTCTTGTTATTATAATAATTTATAGTGCTTTTTAATTGATTTTCATTTGGATCTTTTTGGATATTCCATATACTTGAGTTTTATTAATGATCATTTGGTAATTGATTTAAGTGGATTATCTGTCATGCTACAGATTGCTCTCTTCCAGATGTGATTAGTTCAGATCATACTTGGTTTGTCTGAAATAATTGCTTATGATATTTTATTATAAATTATATTTCTTTACTTCCTTCACATTTCTAAATATTTTTCTTCTTTATTTTTGAGCTTATCTATATTTCATTATTAACTGGATTTTTCTTGATAGTAATAGTCATCTGAGGTTAGTTATTTTTTATTTTTCCATTTTTTTCTTAACTTGGTTGTTTATCCTTGGGATATTTATTCCCTAATATTCCCTAACACGTTAGCTGGGGCAGTTCAGAGGGGCACTGTAGGCTACACTACTGTGCTGGCCATACTACGTCATTTATTGATTACAGAGGCAAATCATCTCTGATCAATACATAATAATACTGCTGGACTTATCTACAGCCAGTTATTAATAAAAATTACATAAGAATAGTCCACCTTATGACTATAAAAAAAAATTAAATATCTTTGGATACTTCACTTCGTATTTGAACAGATCTATTAATATTCTATTGTAGTTAATTTCTATCTCAGTTACTTTTCTCAATGGTTAGCTCTGCTGGCATTTTATTTCTCCGTATGGTTGGAAGCTGGTTTAATATAATTATCACTTGTTATTCAGTGTAAAGTTTTTATTTATTTTAATTCTCTGTCATACCTTGACTGTTATTACAATCTCCTTCTGGTCATTGGTAACATGTATTTTGTATTATATTTTTGGTTTTTTTTTTCTTAATTCTTATGAATCGTTCCACTAGTTTATGTTCTTGCAATTACTCTTTTAATTGTCCTTCTTATAATTGACATTTATTTTATGATCATATTTTTCTTATGGATTTGTTTATACATAGTTATTTCTTTCCTTTTCAAAATTTTATTCTGCTCGTGCTTTTTATCCAAATGCACTCTTTCATGATTAATTCCATGTGGTTATTGTCTCTGCTTATCTTGCTTAAAAGTCTTATTAATTTTATTTCACAATAAGTTTATTCATTTTAATTGTATCAGTGGTTTTTACTGCCATTTCTTGATTCTCGAAATTTTTTCATAATTGGTTCCATATATAATTTGTTTGTAATGTGAACTTACTCTTCCTTTTGAATGTTGTTGTTATTCTCCAAAATTCTTTTTCTTTTCTTTTGTATTCCATGATTTGAGTTTCATAGATGTTTGGTAGTAAGTTGTACTTACATGGTTTTTTGAATTTGTTTGTATTTTACTAAATTCTTTTTCTTTTAGTTTTTTCACAAATAGTTTCATAAATATTTGGGTAGTAAGTATAGTTTCATAAATATTAGGTAGTAAGTTGTGCTTACTTTGTTTTGGAATTTTTATCATTTTTACAAAATTCCTTTTCTTTTTTATTAATTTAAAAATCGTTTCAAATATTAGGTAGTAAGTTGTGCATACTTTGTTTTTGAATTTTTACATCTTTACAAAATTCCTTTTCCTTTTTTATTAATTCAAAAATCGTTTCATAAATATTCGGTAGTAAGTGTGCTTACTTTGTTTTGAATTTTTACGTGTTTACAAAAATCCTTTTCTTTTTTATTAATTCAAAAGTTGTTTCAAATATTAGGTAGTAAGTTGTGCTTACCTTGTTTTTGAATTTTTACATTTATGCCAAATTCTTTTTCTTTTTTATTTTTTCGTAAATAGTTTCATACATATTTGTTAGTAAGTAGTGCTTACTTTATTTGTGAATTTAGACATTTTATTTATCCAAATTCAATCTTCTATACATTCAATTACTCATAATATTTGTTCATGGAAGCCTGGTTATATACACCCTTTGTCCTTTCCGAATCTATTTCCTTTATTTCATAAGTATTATTATTTTTTATATTGGATATTAAATATGGTCCGTTGTATAACAGCAATAACTTCTTCGTTATTCCTTCCAGTGTGCTGGGTAGTTCACGATTTTTTAATAAGATTTTTTCTCCCTTTTCATAAGTTATTAATTTACCACTAGCCTTTCGATACTTATTTTGCCGTTTTTCCTGGTCTTCTGCCACCTTGTTGTAGAATTTTGCTTTGTCAAATTTGGAAATATTGTTTATAGGGAACTCGAGGATATCTGCGATCTCTCGTGGGGGTGGTTTTTCGTACATGGCGGAGTAAGGGGTTATTCCTATAGGTGGATGGTATGCCAAGTTGAGGAATTCCTCCGTGGCTTCTAGATAGTCTTGCCACCTTTTTTGTTGATGGTGACAATAAGTTCTTAGGATCCTCCCCACTTCTCGTAACACCCGCTCTGCCGGATTACTGCTCGGGTGGTAGACCGAGGTTTTGTATGTACAAATGCCCATTGACAATAAGGTATCTCGCCATTTTCTACCCTTAAACTGGGTTCCATGATCAGTGATGATCCAAGATGGTTTCCCCAGGTTTGGGATATACTGTTCCGTTAATATCCCCAGAATTTTCCGGGTAGTCGCTCGATTAGTAGGGTATAGCTTAACCAACTTTGTGAAGTGGTCCATTATGATTGTTAGGTATCGATATTGGTGTCGACCTCCACTACGGGGAAATGGTCCGCAGATGTCTAGGAATACCTTCTCCAGTTTTGCTTGGGAGGTGATAGGAATCATAACACCTTCCTTCTTCTCATTATTTGTTTTAACTAACTGGCAGATTTTACAGCCTTTAATATACATTCGGACCTTCCTATTTATGTTTTTTATCTGGCAGCTCTCCTCCAGAGCTTTTATTACCTTTAGGGCGCCCATATGCCCGCATCGTATGTGGTAGTTTACTATTAATTCCTTTTCGATCTGTGTTGGAACAACCACCTTCCAGGTCTCCTCCTTCAGGGATGTTTTAACGAACAAGATCTGTTTGTTTAGCTGATAATATTGAGCAACGGTTTCGTCTCCTTCTTCTAATCGAGTTTGAAGGTTTCTCAATTTCGGGTCCGCTTGTTGGTGGGTGCTCATATTTGTTAAGATTGTTGTTAAATCAGCTCTGGTGCTAAGAAGATGGTATATTTTTAGCACGCTTTCCTTCTTTCCTTCGAAAGTTTGCTCATCCACATTGACCCGGGATAACACATCAGCTACGACATTCTTTTTACCTGGGATGTATTCCCATTTTAGATGGTATTCTTGAAGGGCAAGTATCCACCGCGTTAGTCTGCCATGGTTCAATTTGCAGCTTTTTAGGAACGAAATAGATTTATGGTCTGTTCGGACTGTAACAGGGTAACCCAAAATGTAAGTGCGGAACTTGCCGCAAGCAAATACTATGCTCAGTAATTCTTTTTCAGTCACAGTGTAGTTTTTCTCGCACTGGTTCAAAGATCTGCTCGCGAAGCTAATTACTTGATGTTGACCCTTCTCGTCTTCTTGATACAGAGAATCGGTGCCACTGGTCGCCAAAACAAAACAATAAGAAAGCAAGTGTCATTAAATGTGATTAATAAAGGTATAGCAATAAACATGGTCTTCCTAATTGCGGCAGGATACCTTTCAATATATTAGTGGGATGCGATGTGCTGAGAAAAAACTCTGCTATCATCGATTTACGATCAGAGAAGGTATCGCTGTTTACCGGAGGTCTAACCTGGACGGCCGATATAATCGGTAGCGAAATAGCACTTCTCAGCAGTATTCACCAGCAAATTGGTAACATTAACTATACGAAAAATAACGCTATATTTAACCCGACAGTATACGACAACACGGACGAAGATTTATGGTCCCAAAAAATACAAGAGATACGAGATTTCCCGAGCAGAATTAAAAGGGAGAAATTGCCCATTACTCAAGCAAATCAACTAATTAGAAATTATGAGAAGTACCGCTCAGTATTTTCAGATGAGCCAGGCAAGGTAAAAAATTATCAATGTACCCTTAAGTTCAGAGATACAGTGGAATTTAATAGAAAATCCTACCCTATTGCGCATTCACGAAAGGAGGCTGTAAGAGCGGAGATAAACCGAATGATTAATAACGATATAATAGAAAACAGCCAATCCCCATACACCAGCCCTATTGTGGCTATTCCCAAGAAAAACGGCAAATTCCGGCTTTGCTTGGATGCACGGGAAATAAACAAAAAAATAATTAATGATAGAACATCGCCCGGTGAGATTGAAGAAATCCTGAAACGTTTCCACGGTACCAAGTACTTCAGTACCTGGGACACGGTGTGCGGTTACTGGCAGGTAGAGTTACACCCACGGAGTCGCCAGTATCTGGCTTTCATATTCGAGGGACACAATTACCAATTCAAAAGATTGCCCTTCGGATTGGTAAACTCAGTTGCCATCTTTGTGACCTGCATGGACCAGATATTGGGACAGGAAGCACTTCAGTTTACCACAGTGTATGTAGATGATCTACTAATAACATCAGAAACATGGGAGGAACACTGCTACCGTGTGGAACACGTGCTTGAGAAGTTATCTGTCAGTAACGTCACACTGAAGTTAGAAAAATCTAAGTTTATTGCCAGAGAAGTGCAATTTTTGGGTTTTAACTTGGACGATCAAGGAATCTCACCGTCGGCAGAAAAGGTGGAAGCAATCCATAAATTCCCGGCACCCAAAAACAGAATGCAATTACAGTCGTTCCTGGGACTCTGTAATTACTATCGAAAGTTCCAGGAACAATATTCGGAATTAACCGCAAAATTTCAACCTCAATTGTCGTCAAAGAATAAATGGGTATGGTGTAAAGAACAGGATGTGATTTTCCAACTAATTAAAGACAAATTTCTGGCAACAATAATACTTCGCCAGTGTTTCACTTCCTTTATTCTAGTTGATCTTCACTTGTCTCTGATTATTCAGTATATTGGTTTATTTTAGATTTCTTCTTTCTTCATTCTTGGTTCTTCAGTACCATTTCTTTTTATACTCTTTTTTTTACTCTGGTCTGTTTACTTTGTCGGTTTACTTGGTCTGGATATCTTCATTGCCTGCTTCTATCCTACCTGGGTAATATAGTTATTTTAATTTTAGTTTTCTGGGTTTTTAATTTGTAGTACAATTATATTAGTTGCAGATTTTTTCTTTATGTTTACTTTTTCTTGTTATTATAATAATTTATAGTGCTTTTTAATTGATTTTCATTTGGATCTTTTTGGATATTCCATATACTTGAGTTTTATTAATGATCATTTGGCAATTGATTTAAGTGGATTATCTGTCATGCTACAGATTGCTCTCTTCCAGAAGTGATTAGTTCAGATCATACTTGGTTTGTCTGAAATAATTGCTTATGATATTTTATTATAAATTATATTTCTTTACTTCCTTCACATTTCTAAATATTTTTCTTCTTTATTTTTGAGCTTATCTATATTTCATTATTAACTGGATTTTTCTTGATAGTAATAGTCATCTGAGGTTAGTTATTTTTTATTTTTCCATTTTTTCTTAACTTGGTTCTTTATCCTTGGGATATTTATTCCCTAATATTCCCTAACACGTTAGCTGGGGCAGTTCAGAGGGGCACTGTAGGCTACACTACTCTGCTGGCCATACTACGTCATTTATTGATTACAGAGGCAAATCATCTCTGATCAATACATAATAATACTGCTGGACTTATCTACAGCCAGTTATTAATAAAAATTACATAAGAATAGTCCACCTTATGACTAAAAAAAAAAAATTAAATATCTTTGGATACTTCACTTCGTATTTGAACAGATCTATTAATATTCTATTGTAGTTAATTTCTATCTCAGTTACTTTTCTCAATGGTTAGCTCTGCTGGCATTTTATTTCTCCGTATGGTTGGAAGCTGGTTTAATATAATTATCACTTGTTATTCAGTGTAAAGTTTTTATTTATTTTAATTCTCTGTCATACCTTGACTGTTATTACAATCTCCTTCTGGTCATTGGTAACATGTATTTTGTATTATATTTTTGGTTTTTTTTTCTTAATTCTTATGAATCGTTCCACTAGTTTATGTTCTTGCAATTACTCTTTTAATTGTCCTTCTTATAATTGACATTTATTGTATGATCATATTTTTCTTATGGATTTATTTATACATAGTTATTTCTTTCCTTTTCAAAATTTTATTCTGCTCGTGCTTTTTATCCAAATGCACTCTTTCATGATTAATTCCATGTGGTTATTGTCTCTTGCTTAAAAGTCTTATTAATTTTATTTCACAATAAGTTTATTCATTTTAATTGTATCAGTGGTTTTTACTGCCATTTCTTGATTCTCGAAATTTTTTCATAATTGGTTCCATATATAATTGTTTGTAATGTGAACTTACTCTTCCTTTTGAATGTTGTTATTCTCCAAAATTCTTTTTCTTTTCTTTTATATTCCATGATTTGAGTTTCATAGATGTTTGGTAGTAAGTTGTACTTACATGGTTTTTTGAATTTGTTTGTATTTTACTAAATTCTTTTTCTTTTAGTTTTTTCACAAATAGTTTCATAAATATTAGGTAGTAAGTTGTGCTTACTTTGTTTTGGAATTTTTATCATTTTTACAAAATTCCTTTTCTTTTTTATTAATTTAAAAATCGTTTCAAATATTAGGTAGTAAGTTGTGCATACTTTGTTTTTGAATTTTTACATCTTTACAAAATTCCTTTTCCTTTTTTATTAATTCAAAAATCGTTTCATAAATATTCGGTAGTAAGTGTGCTTACTTTGTTTTGAATTTTTACGTGTTTACAAAAATCCTTTTCTTTTTTATTAATTCAAAAGTTGTTTCAAATATTAGGTAGTAAGTTGTGCTTACCTTGTTTTTGAATTTTTACATTTATGCCAAATTCTTTTTCTTTTTTATTTTTTCGTAAATAGTTTCATACATATTTGTTAGTAAGTAGTGCTTACTTTATTTGTGAATTTAGACATTTTATTTATCCAAATTCAATCTTCTATACATTCAATTACTCATAATATTTGTTCATGGAAGCCTGGTTATATACACCCTTTGTCCTTTCCGAATCTATTTCCTTTATTTCATAAGTATTATTATTTTTTATATTGGATATTAAATATGGTCCGTTGTATAACAGCAATAACTTCTTCGTTATTCCTTCCAGTGTGCTGGGTAGTTCACGATTTTTTAATAAGATTTTTTCTCCCTTTTCATAAGTTATTAATTTACCACTAGCCTTTCGATACTTATTTTGCCGTTTTTCCTGGTCTTCTGCCACCTTGTTGTAGAATTTTGCTTTGTCAAATTTGGAAATATTGTTTATAGGGAACTCGAGGATATCTGCGATCTCTCGTGGGGGTGGTTTTTCGTACATGGCGGAGTAAGGGGTTATTCCTATAGGTGGATGGTATGCCAAGTTGAGGAATTCCTCCGTGGCTTCTAGATAGTCTTGCCACCTTTTTTGTTGATGGTGACAATAAGTTCTTAGGATCCTCCCCACTTCTCGTAACACCCGCTCTGCCGGATTACTGCTCGGGTGGTAGACCGAGGTTTTGTATGTACAAATGCCCATTGACAATAAGGTATCTCGCCATTTTCTACCCTTAAACTGGGTTCCATGATCAGTGATGATCCAAGATGGTTTCCCCAGGTTTGGGATATACTGTTCCGTTAATATCCCCAGAATTTTCCGGGTAGTCGCTCGATTAGTAGGGTATAGCTTAACCAACTTTGTGAAGTGGTCCATTATGATTGTTAGGTATCGATATTGGTGTCGACCTCCACTACGGGGAAATGGTCCGCAGATGTCTAGGAATACCTTCTCCAGTTTTGCTTGGGAGGTGATAGGAATCATAACACCTTCCTTCTTCTCATTATTTGTTTTAACTAACTGGCAGATTTTACAGCCTTTAATATACATTCGGACCTTCCTATTTATGTTTTTTATCTGGCAGCTCTCCTCCAGAGCTTTTATTACCTTTAGGGCGCCCATATGCCCGCATCGTATGTGGTAGTTTACTATTAATTCCTTTTCGATCTGTGTTGGAACAACCACCTTCCAGGTCTCCTCCTTCAGGGATGTTTTAACGAACAAGATCTGTTTGTTTAGCTGATAATATTGAGCAACGGTTTCATCTCCTTCTTCTAATCGAGTTTGAAGGTTTCTCAATTTCGGGTCCGCTTGTTGGTGGGTGCTCATATTTGTTAAGATTGTTGTTAAATCAGCTCTGGTGCTAAGAAGATGGTATATTTTTAGCACGCTTTCCTTCTTTCCTTCGAAAGTTTGCTCA